>JAXCLR010000063.1:46108160-46118332 GCA_035584095.1 Annona squamosa | reverse complement strand
ATGGGTTGTAAATGGGTTAGGGTTGAAATTTTTTAAATGGGTTAATAAACGGATTAGGGTTGAGATATATTAAATGGATTAGGATTAGGATTAGGCTCCAACCCGTTCAACCCGATCCATTAACACCCCTAATCTGTCTTCGGGGTTCTAAGCACAAAATTTGTCAAAAGATTTGGCCACATTTATTAATAACGATTATAGGCAACCACTTGGTTTTTAAGTTTATAATCAAGACAATTTGTTTATAAGGAAGATAGAATTTGATTTTACAAATAGCATCGACTGTCACATTTTCCTTGAAGTTGATCAAGCAATATCATACTGTATATTCAGTTTATCGTGATATGTATATATATATATATATCATGAATCACATCATTTGGAATCTTCTATAATAATAAAATTATTGGTGTATAAAATTTTGATGGCTAAATTGGATTTGAAAAAAAACGTCGGGTTTATAAGATCAGTCGCCTTATAAAAATGGCCAATTTCTTCTTTATCTGAACGGATTCCAATGAAAAATCTTCCCAGATGTGAACACGCACCGGCTCTGTATTTTGTAAGAACTAGAGGGTCCTTACCCCGCCATGCCGGCTGGTGGTTTCGTGGTCCTTCAAAGATCTTATCCAAGAAATAAGCATGGTTGTGGTCTCTAACATTCGCCAACTCAAGCTCAATAAAAAATGATGGGTCGTCTCCATCAGACTTCATCAATTATAAAATTTATTCTATTATAGCAGTACTTGTGGGGTATGATCGCCGACAAGTGTTTTGTAACTGCGATCTGCCTGAATTCAAAGCTTGAGAGTTGAAACCAAAAGAAATTCCATTTGTCAAAGAAGAAAATAAATTACACTTTTTTCCAAATTATGTCCACGGGCTACTTCTACACTATCATTAATTCAAGAGTCCTTTTAATATTCATAGATTGGTTTTTTCAATTATTTCAATTGAAATCTAACTTTCAATATCACATTTTTTTTCTATCTTATATTAAAAATTAAGCTTATAAAATCAATTAAAGGAGACTAAAGCTACTCAAATAGGAGACACTGTTCCCACTTAAAAGACAGCTTTCACTTAGGCAATATTACACCTACTATGTTTTGAACGAATCAGCTGGAAAACATCTCACACGTCCAGTAGCTCTGAAGCTATCCTCGGTTGGTCTATCCATAGATAGGTAGTTGGGCACTCCAGTTCGACATTGATACACAATCAGATTCTAGAACTAGAAATGCGCTGGAAGCATATTCTTGATTCATAATGAGATTCTCACCACTACAATCATGTTAGAGTCTAATTCGAAGATCAAATGGCTACAGCTATCCAATCAAAATTTGTAATTTGAAAGACCAAGGCCTAGATTATGCATTCAAAATCAGGGACTCATCTGTTTCACCACTTTTCAAGGTGTCATTACAATAGAGGTTGAAATAAAAAGCTGATGAGAAAAGATGTGCTTGTCCCTTTTTTACCCTCCCATCTTGCGTTTTTCATCATTTGAAATCTGATGCTCCCACCCTCATCAAATTTTGACAGTACTTTCCGTCAGACCACTCAAAGCAGAGTTGCATGTCGGATACGTTTTCTGTCTGCCATTTTGAGAGCAATGGGAAGACACCAAGTTAGGACTATTAACTATATATTAATGAATCATTAAGCATGGGCGTATTCCCCTGCCAAACCCAAAACTTGGTCCACATCACATTATTATGCTATGAATTTCCATGTGTGTAAGGGAGTGACATTATCCTGCCGATGCCAATTTATTCTCACTTAATTTGTTACAGTGGCAGGTGGAATTTAGAGTGGGACAGGGGCGCCCCTGCCACCACCAAATTTCTCCCTCATTCCACCACATATTACCAGGCATCTTTTCTCGTGGCAGTATAAGAGGCATTACTTTTACCATGGCCCTAATATCCTAAAACGTACGTAGTAAAATGTAAAAACGAGTGTAAAATTCATGGTCAACCACTCGATTATTATTATTATATATAAAAAAGCACTGCTAAGAAGGTGAATGAAGAAAGTGGGAGCAGAGCTAATGTGCTAGAAATGTTTATACGTTTTTCATATATGAGTGGTCATACCTCATACGCCGCGAAAAACAACAGTCAGCTGCTGCCGGGACTTGGGAGGAGAATCAGGAGATCATGTGAGTGATTAAAGGATTTTTGTCGTGTAGAGGGCCGTCCTTGTTCCTCTGATCTCACCCCCACGTGCCGCTGCCTGCTGCCAACCCATCTCAATGCGATGTCCGACGCTTCACGAATCGGGAATGTCATCCGTTGCAGATCATACCGCGTCCCATTCGCGATTCCAATTCACAGTTTTCCTTTTTTCCGCAAAAAAAAAAGAAAAAAGAAAAAAAGATGAGTGCATCTAAAAATTCTAATCATCCTACGTGGGTCCAGTCCCACTGTGCCTAACACGCGAGCTGCTCCGCAATCAGCGGGGAAAGAAGCAAAAGCCTCTTTCCGCGAGAGTTCTGGTACACTGCGGGAGGTCTTTGACAAACATAGACACGCGCTAGGCATGCTCCAAGCAATTAACATCCGTTGCAGTAGTCATTCATCCCATGCCTTTGCTGAGACAAAAATGATGAATTTAGAAAGAAGTCCAACAAGGTCGCTTCCAAAGAGCTCTTAACCAATCCAGGCAGTCCTCATCCATCCAGGTGGACAAAAACCTCATGATCCTACTAGAGATGAACGCAGCCGGCCCACCATTTAAATGCATATCTTTTGGGCCTTTCATATTTCCCCTTTTGCTTGCTTTTATTAACTCATTCTCGCAAATTTCTTTGACTAACTACTACAACTTGTTTCCTTGCTTGGGATTAAGGGATTTTCCATGAACTTGGTTGAAACTTTTACCTTCTAGCTTTTGTATTTTTTATATTTTATCTAGATCCAAGTTAGGTACGTAGTACATTTCAAATTATTTTTTTAGTCTAAACATAAAAACAAATTAATTGAAATTTTTCATAGTATTCGAAAACATATATTTTTATAATAAAAAGCATATTTTAAATAACCTCATGCGTTTGCATTTCCTGTGAATTATATACAAATCTAGTGATATAATTTTTTATGTTATAAGAATATCTATTAATAAGAAGAATATAAACATTGGCATAAATTTTATCCATGTGCGGTGGGTGACGAGGGTGCAACTTAGTAGCGTTAAGCATGAACCCAGCATGAACCCAACAAAAAATTGGAGTTTGAACTTACTTTTCAAAAGTTCAAACTTGGAAAATTCAATTTGTAAATAGAATTAGAGTTCAAATTAAAAAATAAACTAAGGCTAAAGCACCTGTGAGCTCGGTTTTCTCTATTTATACTTAATATAAAGTATAAGGAGGATCTGCATATTCGCCTACATGGTTTAACAAATAAAATATCCATGTTGCTAAGCTTGTAAAAATTGCAAATAAATCTACAAAGTTCATCCAAAATTGAAAGCATATCCTTTTGCACTATTTTATTAAATTTTTTTAACAAATGACTGAAACATCCTTTAAGCTAAGGAGTACATTTGCAATTTCTTCAAATATTGTGAGGATATTTAAAAAAATTCTAATGATAATAAGACGCATAAATAAATTTAAAATATAAAATAATAATATGTTGGAACATTAAAATAATTAAATCATAATTATTTAACATCCATAGCTGCCGCGAGTATCGGACTATGGGTTACAACCAGAGGAAGACCAACATCACTCTGACATGATATAATATGTAAAGAAATCTCTTTTCGATGCATCTGATTCTTTAAGTAGATCATTAAAAATTCCATCCTCCTGTAATTTGAAAAGCGTGGTACATTTTTCACACATGTGCACATACATGTCACCCATTCCCACATCTCATCCCTTAGCTGACCAACCATGTAAGACACCACGCCATCCATCTCTCAAGCGGATTCTAGGAAATCCACACATATTCTTCGTTTAACTTGAAGTTTCTCCTTCCTGCTTTGGGTGTTCCCGCAATATATTACAATATTACTGATGCCAATTTCTTGCTCTTCGACAATACCAAAAGTCCTGCGTATTATCCAAAATGCCTGATTCTTCCTTTCTTTGAAAATTGCACCAAAAAACACATCCATTTCTGTCGGAACCCATGGTTGCCAAGGTTTGGAAGATGACCCTTCCTCCGGTCAGTGCTTGGTAATGTTGTGCACACGCGACCTTATTTAAGCTGGTCTAAGCCATAAATTAATTAAATAATTATGATTTAATTATTTTAATGTTCCAGAAGATCATTAATATTTTTATTCATGATTTTATATATATTTTAACTTATGTTATTATTTTCATTTTTTTTTTGTAAATTTAACTAAAATATTTGCAAAAATTTCAAATGTATTCCTTAATTTAAAGAGTATTTTACTTATTTTATACACTAAGAAAATACTACTAGAAAGGATATATTTATAATTTTGTGTAAACTTTATAATTATATTTGTAACTTTGGCAAACTTAAAGATAAAGACACAATATTGACTATATATGCAAATCACGGTAAAATATATTATAAGTTAAATGCACAAACAACATTCCTTATTATTTCTGTTATTTTATATTATTAGTTAAATGCACAAACAACATTCCTTATTATTTCTGTTATTTTATATTATTTGTGTTTGAATATGCACACATGTTTGCAAGGATGCAACTTAGTCTTGGCAACCTTACTCTACCTATAGGTAAACCCTCTTCGAGTTGCAATTTTTATGTTTTTCACGTTAAAATTTAAGATTATAATATAGGACAATAATATTATTTTCTTTTTCATTTATGCCTCTATTATATTATTTTTACATTGCAACTAGAATTGTGATCTAAATTTTAACCAAAACACGATTGCATAAATAAAATTAATGTCGAGATTTCATCGATAAATTTATGATTAGGGTTTAGGTTTCAGATTTTACAGATAGGGTGGTTAGGGGTAGATTGAAAAAACCCCAGTATCAAGAACCAAAGTTTGACTCCAAATGTTGTCTTTTACTTTCATTTATATACGCGCACACTGTTGTCACCTTTAGTGAAATTTATCTCTGTTAAATATTTAGGATTGGGTAATCAGGTGAGGGTAATAATTATAACCTGCCTCCCGAAGTGGTTCTAAAAAAATTTCCATCTCATCTTGTGTGAATTCTATATGTTAGCATTCTCTAAATTAATTTCAAATCACCAAAAAGGTTTAAACTCAATTCAGAATATGAAATTTAGCAGTGGGTTAGAATCATTCATGGTCCAAATTTTATTGAAGGTATAAATTAATATTAATTTAAATTGATCGAATGCATATTACCGGAGCTTTTGATGTAAACCCCAAAAAATCGAAGCATATATAAGCGTGTTTTGTCGAAATGCTTTTCCGGGATAAAAATCTTTGAAAGATAATGAACGAAGCATCTTTCCCCGCGTAAAAACTTCATTTCATGCATGCTAGTTAACGGCTTTCTTTTTTTTATTATTATTTTTAAGTGTATTCTTCTTCTTCTTATTATTATTCCATTCGAAAGCAACATATTTACGACTTAATCATTGGAAGTGCATATTTCTAAGTTATAGGGCAACAGATTTTTTACGCAGGAGACCATGCTCGATTTCTCTCACCTGGATTCCGTGTCAGAACTGCTGTACATAAAACGCCCAGCGCCCATTTTCTCTTCTCATTTCCGTCTTTTAAAGGGCCAGTATCCCCCAAATGGGCTCATGTAAGGCCCCTCAGGCCAATATAGGAATTAAAAAAAATATTAATAAATAAACATAATAATAAGTTAATGTTATTAGATAATTAATGGAAAACTACATTAAAAACTTGATTTAGACGTGTATAAAATTTGATACATGAGCATTGATCGACAATCTTAGAATTAGTGTTTACTGTAGTTAGGCATTAGAGATATAAGATTTAGAAAACTTAAAAGAAAATTTAGATGTAGAGTTGTTAACACTTGGATTTTCAAGAGGCTAAGGTTGATGTGTAAAAATTAGTTCAAATATTGAGTATAGAAAATAGTCTCATTAATCCACCCAGGTGTGAAACGGTAAAAAAAAAAAAAAAAAGTATAAAGGAGTCCACGTAATCTCCATTTAACTTGGATTGATGAGTCATCCGCGCTGTTTCCAAATGGAATCAAGGAAGCTTCTTGCAACTTGTTCAGATGCGTGATGGTAACCGTATAAGCCACATTCCCGTTAATATTTAACTTTTATACATTTTTTGTTTTTGTATTGTAAAATTGGGAGAACTCCGTCCCACATTTCTCTTAGGCTCTTAGGCTCTCACGCTCTTAGCAATGTGGGAAGATTCGAAGAACATGGTGGCATTATCATGCGTCTGTGCGCCAATAGCAATAGCAATGGGCTTAGGGGCCATCACGACCCACACCGTCGTTTTTGCTCCGCCCCTCGGCCCGGTCATCAAGTGTGCACCGTCCAGCAACGATGCTTGTACCATCAGCAACGGCTGCGGAGTCTTCCCTGACCGGCGCACTTGGCGAGTGGCGTCCGTGGCTTATCCCACCAGCGAGAACGAATTGTTCCTAGTAGTATCCGTTGCATCAGTGAAGAAGCAGATCTGTCTATTCCCACAGCATCCATACTCAAGCTGTCGTGCCCAGGCGGCCCTTCCGCTGCTGGGCTTGCCACAAGCACCATGCGCTTAAACCGTGCGGTGAAAGTGAACTCAACCAGCATGCAGATGACTGTCGAGAGCAGGATTAATATTGGGAGCATTCATCAATGCTGCACCTAACGCGGGCCAGGGTTCCCCGATCCCAATTCAGTGCTCCCGGGAGTGCTGCATGCTCTCGAGCGCATACAATTATTTTTTTTATTTTTTCTTGAAAATATTTTCATAAACATGTTAGCCTAAGTGTATTTAACATATATATCAATTTTTACCTTTTTGGATATTTTTAGATATTTATTTTTTATTTTTGAAAATCAATTGCATTTTACGTAATTTTAAGTTGCATTTTAGTAATTTAAAATTACCTAAAATGCCATTGATTTTCAAAAATAAAAAATAAATACCTAAAATACTCCAAAAATGGTAAAAATTTACACACAGATTAAATACACTTAGGCTAACATGTTTATGAAAATATTTTCAAAAAAAAGTAAAAAAATATATGTATTCGCCCGGGAGCATGCATGCTCCAGGGTTCCCTCCCTCTCCTTACTGGCTTGGGATGACATAGGGTGGCTTGATTAGCACCGGCTCTCACGCTGGCTCACTTTTCGGGAAGGGCTTAGCTGTTTGTGAGTACGTCGTTGGTAGGGGTGCAACTTAGTCCGGGTACTTACGGGTCGACCCGTTGGGTACCCTAAATAGGGTAGGTTCGGTTCCATAGAACCTACTCATAGGGTCGGTTCGGTTCTTCGGGTAAAATACCCGGTCAATTTCGGGTAGGGGTTAGTTTCGGTTCTGAGTACCCAGAACCGACCCAAATTTCATATTATATATATAATAATAATACCTAATCTAATTTCTTCCCCAGCCGACCACCACAAGGCTCCAGCCCTAATCCCCAATTCATTTCTCCTATGCGGCGGGCGGCAAAAGATCGGCGTTGGCGCCAGCACAGCTCCCATCCACGGCAACAAGTGATCTCCCTCCCTCCCTCCCTCCCCCCCCCTCTCTCTCTCTCTACCGACACAGCTCCCCTAAAATCGCACATCTGCACTCTGCAGCATCTCTGTCTCTCTTCTCGCATTCTCTCTCGCCGAACTTGACCTCCATCTCTCCTCTCGTTGCTGATGCGTAGTGGCGCTGCCCTGTTCAGCTGTTCTCCATCTCTCTCGTCGCTAACGCGCAACCTTGGATTTTTGGAATTTGTGACCTAAAATCATCCGTTCCAAACTCAATTTCTAGAATTCGTAGCAGCCTCTGATCGTGTTTGCCTGCATCTTTATTTGTCGCCTGTGTCATTGTCGCCCTCATCTCTGTTTGCTGCTTGCGTCTTCGTCGTTGCCTTTGTTGCTACTGCCTTCATCGTTGCCGCCTGCATCGTTGCCACTTGCATCTCTGTTTGTCACCTGCATCTTCGTCATTGCCTGTGTCACTACTGCCTTTGTTGTTGCCTGCGTCTTCGTCATTGCCTGCGAAGAAAAAAATCGAAGCGATCCTTCCCAAATCAAACCCACTCCCATCTCCATTCAGCAATTCCTCAGCTAGGTTGCGATTGAGTAAGTACAGCCAAGCAATTCCTTAGTCATTTACATTCTGATTTCATGATTGGAATATATGAAGTCTGTTTTCAGTTCATTAATGTAGCCTGATTTTAATATTTCGGTGAGGTTGTTTTGCTGGATTGAGATTGTATTGTATAATATATGAAAATAGATTACATTTATTTGATATATTTCATAGAGATAAATTGTATGGATTATGATAGTGTATGGATTTAGCATTAATATAACAGATATATTTAAATGCATGGCTTTTTTAGGAACCGATTTGGAATCGAATCGGAATCGACCCGCTCTTCAGAAAATAGAGTAGGGTAGGCTCCGGACCGACCCGGTCTAAAATAGGGTAGGGTAGGAGTTTTTAAAAAATGGGTAAGGATAAGTTCCACCCCTACCCGAGGGTACCTGGACCGAGTTGCATCCCTAGTCGTTGAAATGAGGCTGGTTGTTCCCCGTAACAAGTCGATCGACGGACGCTACGCGAGAATCGATGATCTGGGTGAAGATGATCCTGATCTTTTAGCAGCCACAGTGTCGCGAGTTGTTTTGGGTGCTATTTCTCGGGGATGAAAATCTTAGATATGTCACGTACACATGAAATCCCATTAATTATTTATTCTTCGTGAAACCCAGTTTGGTAAAACCTGATCCATTCTGGCCCCACCTTGATGATTAATGAAAATCAACCCCATTTATTATATATTTGATGTAATTTAGTTACCTAGGTAAACTCAATTTTGTGTTTAGCACTATCGTACGAACCTTATTTACAGAGTATATAAAATGAATATAATAAAATACTTTGATACTAAATATTAATTTTGAAGTTGTATTTTTAACATTTAAACTGTATAAAATTTCATTTGTATATATAAATTAATTTGAGCATTTTTATGATTTACATAACTTCATAACTAAACGAATAATGCTAATTATGCTAAATAGAATAAAATTTTCATTAATCATCAAATTGCTTAGCTATATATCTGGAATACAAATAATAGTGAAATTTGAGTGCAAATAGTAATACTATTTTGTCGCATTTAACATTAGAGATAGGTAAATCTAAATTTCGTTGCAAAAAGTGGTGTTATATGTCGACGTGCCGTTTATTTTACCATGTCATTAATTGATAATGGGAGTCTAGCTAATTAAGGAAGTAACCCATATGACGATTGATTTTGTGGTGTGTAAAGTAATTGGTGACTCTTCAATTACAGCCCTTGGCCCCTGTTTAAGCGGTCCACCATGTACAGGGCCGCGCCAGACACTACTTACGAACCGACCATTGGCTCCTTTGTATCTAGTTTCGAATTCGGGGACATAACATGGTGCCCTTCGCTGGCTAAAGTGGTGTACAGAGACCATGCCCGGTGCCAACAGCCACAGTCGGGAACGGCCAAAATGATTTCACAGGATTCCGAGCACAGCTCTCGTTGACAATCGCCTCCACTCGGGCAATAGGTTGTATTTGATTTCTCAATTAATCCTGTAAATTGGCTGAGTATTGGCTTACAGGTCCGCCAACTCATTGAAAAGTTCAAAATGTATGTCGATGAAAGGCTTGGCTTGGATTACTTAGGTGGGGATAAAGCTAGCTCGTGGCAGCTAATTAATTACCTAAACCGAAGCTTGGATAAATAGTAGTTAGATGGTCTCAAAATCTTTTCTCAGATCCATCCGTCCTTTTATTTTAGTAGCGGGTTGCATATATACGTTATGCGATTTTATTTTTTATTTAATTAGCCGGCCAATTAATTCATGATATGCTTTATTAAAAAAAAATTTGTGAGATGGTTCTCAGTTTAATTAGTGTTAGGTGGTTCCTCTCACGTGAAGTCAAAGTGGGGGCCCCACTCATTTGACATCTTTGAAAAATGCATACCTACCCTTTTGTCTTTGTTTCCTTTTTCGGTGCGGAAGAAGAATAATAGAGTGAGAG
>JAXCLR010000063.1:46079026-46098400 GCA_035584095.1 Annona squamosa | reverse complement strand
ATATATATATATATATATATATATATATATAAGAGTATTCAGGTGCAGCATCACTGCAACTGAATTTCTAGCACAGTGACAATGAAATGGGCCCCATATGATGATCAAATGAAAATTTAATTAACCCATTGTATTTAGAATAATGTATTCTATTACTATATTAATTTTCATCCCAATCGGATATGTGTATGGACTCCATCTGAAAATGAAGCGAATTCGACGTAATAAAATAGTTTATTGGAAATAACAACTTTAAAGTTGTTTTTCTAACATGTAAACTATTTGATATAAAATTTATATATGGATAAATGATTGTACAAAATGTCATTGCATTTTAATATGTGTGGGGCCCAAAATGGGCAAATGTACTGCTGTTCCGGTGCAATAATGCTGCATCGGACCTCTGCATCGGAACAGCTCTCATATATATTATAGGAAAATGTTACAGTGCATGTTACTGCTCCTTGCAGTCCATGCACTGTGGGCCCGACATGATCATGAATGGAAAATCCATCATACCCATTGTATTTATAACTATTCACTTCATTAGCATACCAATTTTCACTCAAATTCAACATGTGTGTGATCCCTATATTAAAATGGTGTGAAATCAACGTAATAAAATAATTTAATATAAATATCAAGTTTAAAATAGTATTTTCAACATTTAAATCATCTAAGGTATAATTTTTTATATGGATAAATAATTGTATAAAATTTTATTATAATCTAATATATGTGGGGCTCATTTTTTAACAAACTGTACATTACGGTGCAATCCGTTTGTATATAAATGGGTCTCTCTCTCACACACACACAGAAAAAAATTATTCCAGTGTGGCACAATTGCATCGGAATAGTGGTACAGTTGCCCAAAAATGGGCATCACATATATTAGAATGCAATGAAATTTCATACAATCATTTATCCATATATAAATTTTATAAAAAATAATTTACATTTGAAACAATCACTTTAAAATTGTTATTTACATCAAGTCATTTTATTACATTGAATTTGTACCATATTTAGATGAGTTCCATACTCATCTGATTGTGATGAAAATTGATATAGTAATAGAATATTTTATTCTAAATATAATTTGTGGAATAGATTATAATTTTATGATCATGTAGCGTCCATGTTAGCGCAACTACACCTGAATATTCCTACATATATATATATATATATATGAAAGTTATTCCGGTGTAGACCATTACATTAGAACAACACGATATTTGCTCATTTTTGGGCCCCATTGCATGGACTGCACCATAATTACAGTACAGTCCAAATGCACTTGGCTATTTTCCAATATATATGTTTTGTATTGAAATTTTAATGGGCGGAGAATTGAGATAATGGTAGCAAGACCATCTAAGTTGCATACATCAACATAACATACAAATATTTATTTTTGAATAATTTCTAAGTTAGAAAATATATATTCGTAATATTCAAAAACAAAAGGAATATTTTTTTAATAGGTATTTAACCATCATCTCAACTAGTATTTATTAATTATGCTCTAAAATATTCTTATAAATTTCTTATAATATTCTAACAATAATTCTAATTTATCAATCGAGTAGACACTTAGATGCAATGAGGAGACTGCTGCCACTAACTATACACTGTCTACTGTCATGAAGCATTGTACCTGGTCGTCCATCGTCTCGAGACTAGTGTTATTAAAATCGGACTGGACTAGCTGGTCTAACCGATCCCCAATCCGATTCGATAGCATACGGTTCGGTTCAATACATATAAATTGTAAAAACCGTCGAACCGGCGGTTGGACCGCAATATACGGTCAGACCGGTTCAACCGGTTCATTCGAAAAAAAAAGAAAATCAAGGGCACGGGCACACAACATGGCAGAAGCTTCTCCCAAATTCCACAATCGGGAAAATAAAAAATCCTCAGATCCCTAATCTTTCTTTTCTTGACTTTTGATTGAGAGTTGTAGGCTTGCTGATTGAGAGCCAATGGCGGAGGCTGCTGTTGTAGTGGTAGTGACATTTTTGGGAGCGGAGATTGTTGGGATTTTTCACAAAGAGATGAGAGATTTTAGGGGCTTATGGGAGTTTTCTCAGAAGGATAGGCGGCAGGTTTTGAAATTCATTAGGTTCTAGTTCTTGGGGTAAAGGTTGATTTTTTATGACTTTATGCTAGAGATGTCTGGGTTCTAAGATTCTATATCTCTTTGGGAAGAGAAGTAGTAGTTTTTATTCAATCAAGCTCTTCCAAATGCTTAGACAACTACTGGGCTTTTGAACAATTGGTGATTTCTGTGGCAGTTCAAATCAGAGGAAGGAGGAAAAGATGAGAGTTCTTTGAGGTCTGAAATTGGTGGAAAGCTTGGAAGATGGTCATTTATTCACAGAAAGCTGATTAGGAACATTAATCCTTTTCTGAGTTTTGTGGGGCTTTTGTAGCATTGCAGAATTTTGGGGCTGATCAAAAGTGTTTTCAGATTAGAAAACACTGTATGTTCTCTGTTTCCATCAACAAGAAAGAGAAATGGGAAAAAAAAGATAAAAAAAAAAGAAAAAGAGAGCGTTAGCTTTTTGATCCTCCTATAAATCCCAACAACTCGGAAAATTTTGGGCCTAGAGAATGAAGAAAAGAAACTAAAAATTATATAAAAAAGATCCAGGCGCAAAGACACAAAGCTAACATCTACTGCAGGGTCTTAAACCATGACCCTTTGATACAAAAAGGCATTAGATCTTCAGTAAAAATAAAAAATAAAAAATAGAAGCTTTTTTCAAAAAGGAAAAGTTGGTTCTGTGTTAAATTAAGATTAACTTATTAATATCAAAAGTTAAATGCTATTAGATGTCGTTAGATCCGGTTAAATACTGTTAGATGCCGTTAGATGTCGTTAGATGCTATTAAATGATGTTAGATAAGGTAGATTTCATTAAATCTTGTTATCTAGGTTTCAAATTCTATAATTAAGGTATAAATGATCTTATAAAGGACTCAAAATCATATTACAAGTGTTAAATTAAGATTAACTTATCAATATATTTACTTAAAATTTAAAAATTATTTAATATTTATGACATCATAAAATGTCATGCCAATGTTACCGGTTCGAACTGGTTCGCTTAATCGGTCGAACCGGTTCGAACCTGACCAGTTCCTGTACTGGTTCAATCACTTGTTCGATTTTGACAATATTGATCGGGACAATGTTCTATGCCAAAATGACACAGGCGTCGTGTCACAATAGAAGGAATATTTACTTACGCAGGAATAGTTGTGGCGGAAGCAGTAGCCCGGTAATAACTCATATAAAGATTTTTTACAAATAATAAATAAATTTTAATTGATCTCAGGCATGATCCGTTGCCGGGAGAAGAATCAAAATGATGGAACCAAAGAGGAGAGGATGACAAAGATTTCAGTGGTCCGTAGCATTGAGTTGTTTTCGCTTAATATCCTTAATTTCTTAATATCTATATATATGATTGGAAAAAGTTTATTAAATCATGATGCTATAGAATATATTATATATTATCTTACCATGCAATATTCAATTTTTTAATATTTATTTTATTTTATTTTGATTTTTTCTTCATAAATATATTTTCTTAAGTGTATTTAATTCATATACTAAAATTTCAATTTTATAATACTTTTTACATTTTTATTTTTTATTTCTAAAAACAAGGGCATTTAAGTCATTTTTTACTCCTTAAAACACATGATTTTTAAAAATAAATATGTGAAAATATTATAAAATGGCAAAACTTAGTATATGAATTAAATACACTTAAGAAAAATGTTTAAGAAGAAAAAATAAAATAAAATAAAATTAAAATTAAAAATTGAATATCGTATGAGAAGCTAATATATAATATATTATATAGTGTCATAACTCAAGTTTATTTATATATACATATTGAGAACAAAGGTAACAAAAATACTAAAAAATACAAAGTGCTTCCTCCATTTATTTTGTATTAGGATATCTATATAAAATATTTAAGCGCACTTGGACTACATCATAATTATAGTATTGTTCATTGCAAAATAGGACCCATTTGATTATAAAATTAATATTTACCACACTCATTGTATTTAGAATTATTTACTTTAATAGTATACTGATTTTCACCCAAATCAAATATGTGCATGAATCTCATCTCAAAATGATACAAAATCAATATAATAAAATAGTTTAATGTAAATATCAATCTTAAAATTGTATTTTTATTATTTAAATTATTTAAAATATGACTGTTATATAAATAAATGATTATATCATGTATTAATAAATTTTAATAAACTTGCGGCTCATTTTATAGCATATACTGCATGATAATTATGATGTAGTTTGTTTGCATATATAGGGTACTATATATATAGTTTTGATCATTACATCTATAGTAAATTATGATACATTTGGACGAAAATGTGTCACACATTTACTTCACCCATTATATTTAGAATTATTTATTTTATTAGCATACTAATTTCCATATAAGTTAAATATATGTATGGGTCCATTTAAAAATGACACAAAATCAATATAATAAAATAATTTAATATAAGCAACAATTTTAAAGTTATTTTTTCAACGTGTAAATTTTCTAAGACATAATTTATATAAGACAGTATTTCAATGCATTCGGCTAAAAATCTCATTTATTATTATTATTTTTAAATTTTTTTTATAAAACTCTTAATCTAAGTGTATTTAATCTATAAATTAATTTCTACTATTTTTAGAAATATGTATATATATTTTTTATTTTTGAAAATAGGAGGGTTTTGGTAATTTTTAAAAGACTAAACTACCTTATTTTCAAAAATAAAAATATACATGTTCGCAAAAATGGTAAAACTTGAGTTATAGTTTAAAATGCACCTAGATTAAAATTTTTATAAAAATATTTTAAAAATTATGATAATAAATGTGATTTTCAACCGGCATCCCACTGCACTGAAATAAACTGCTATTTTATATGGTAAATAATTATATAAAATATTAATATATTTAAGTAAATGTGAAATTTGTTTTGAATCAAATATATTGTAACTTACGGTATATGTAAATGAACGATATCATATCTCATATGTGTAAAAGTAAGCCGATCGATGAAATGCCACAAAATTAGCATTTTCGATGAAAACAACTTGCATCACCAGCCAAGTTGATTTAACGTCCTCAATGGAAATATTCTAAACCCCTTTCGGCCAAAAGGAAATGGAAATTTTCATTTTCATGAATTAAGACGAAGATACTGCATGTACTGTTATTTTGGCATTCATGGACAGTCGTTCCTCGCCTGAGAAACCGGTCGATCTGCATTAAGGACGCTGGTCTCCTAATTTTATTTCTCCATCCAAATCCAATTAGGGAAAAAGTGACTAATAAAAGGGATACCACCAATTAATTACCATCATTGCTTTCTGGGAAAATGAGCGTGGGAGGGGCTGGCCTGATCTTCTCCATCTTACCAGTCTCGACAACCCGTGCAAAGTCCATGTCCCCAGCTGTACTTAATATCCCTTGAGCATGTGAAGAATGAATATTTTATGCTATGGAGATTTTCTTCAGAAATCACCAGTTCACACCTGGACGTTTGAAGATTGATTTTGTCGGCACCATTGCAAATGAAATTCTAAAATTTCATCTAATCATGAGTGATATAAAGCTGTAATTAATCTTTTGATATTATGTACCGAAAGTCACGCAAACTAACAAGAGTAGACGCAGACATTATTGTAGTTTTCCTTTACAATTGTTAGTATGGAATAGTTTGATGCGAAAGGAAAATAAACCTCCAAGGAAAAAAAAAAAAAAAACAAACAAACAAATCAGCGTCCATCCGACCAGCTAAGGTGCAAATTTGGGCCAATTTCCTAATAAGATGAAAATATTTTCCTATTAAAAGTCATCATGCACAGACCCTATATAGAGGAGCCCTAATCTCGCACACCCATGATATCTTGGAATGACTCCAATGGTACTTTGATATCACTGTTATGAAAAACTTGAGCCGATCATATCGGAGAAATCCTTTTAATGTAAGTTTTTAGTCATGGATCATATCACAATAAGTCAAGAAATAGTGTTGCTTGATCCACGTATTCTAGAAAGAGCAATGAGCAAATAGGCTGGACCAATCCTCCAACCCCCTTGATCTCAACTCGGCTTCTACAACTTCATCGACTCCTTTGATCTTGTCCCATGACTCTTTAATGCGACCTCTCTATGAGACCAATTGGCCGTTCCTTCCTATTTCGGCCGAGCCTAGTAACAAGAATACCAGTCTAACAATTCACAACCTCTATAACCTGTTTTGATCCAATAGTCTCTGCCAAGTTCAAGTTCTTATTGGTATCTCCTTTCAACTTTGCTATAATACCATCAATTTCTTGCAATACTCATGTAAACTTGAGTGCTCTAAAACCTGCTTAAAGGTTATTAAGCTTAAGCATGCATGAGGGTAAGCATGAGTAAGCGATATCACCGCTTTGATGCCCAAACAGTTATCGAGGATATGTGTACAGTAGTATGAGGCCTAAGGTTCAAATATTTGATAGAGACAATTCTTTATTATCCTGTCCTCCTAATATACCTCTGTCAAGTGTTTGGTTATCTAAGTTGGTTGATATTTTAAAAAAATATATGAGTAAGTGATATATAACAACATACATAAGCCCCACCCCCACCATGATAGACGTGAATGTAGATTTATGGCAAGTGGTCAACACTAATTATGTCTTGTAGCGTAGATATATAGAAAAATTTTAAGATGTAAGGTTAAGATTAGGGCTGGGTGGCAATTTTTACCAATAGAATTAACTAAGATTGGATCGATCCACCCGGTACGTATAACCCGATCGAATTTGAAATCCTAGCAAACTAATTTTGAGCACATATTTCTTTTATGTTGCTTGGCCCGGATCCTCGGTGGATAATCCTTCTATTTTGCATTATACATGTCGTTTTCCCAACATTCTTCGACGGTGGCTGCATCACGAATTAGTTAATGTGAACATTGTAACATCTAGAACAAAGGTCAATTAATTACCTACTTCGTCAAACATTTGAATATGAAATTTCACTACAAACATCCAAATTGCCGGGCTAATCATGTCATGCTTGCACTCCATCTGTAATTCTCTGGCCACCTACTTAATTAGTCAAACATTTATGTCGACACTTGAAATTTTCAAATAATTCTATCAATACTGTGCGCCATTTTTCTCTCTATAAATACCAAAGGAACTTGAGAATATTTCCCACCTCAATCAACGGCTCTCCGGGAATATGGCTGGATTCTCATGCATCTGTGCACCCGTGGCAATATCAATAACCTTAGTGGCCATGGTGACGACCCACGTCGGCGTTTTAGCCTCGCCCCCCGGCCCGGTCATCGACTGTGCATCCGGCAACGATAATTGCACCGTGACCAACGGCTACGGAGCCTTCCCCGATCGGAGCACTTGCCGCGTGGCCTCCGTTTCTTATCCCACCAGCGAGGACGAATTGTTGTTGGTAGTGTCCAATGCATCGTTGAAGAAGCAGAAGATGAAGGCAGTGTCCGTCTATTCCCACAGCATCCCCAAGCTGTCGTGCCCAGGCGGCCCTTCCGGTGCTGGCCTCGCCATAAGCACCATGCGCTTAAACCGTGTGGTGAAGGTGAACGCAACGAGCATGCAGATGACTGTCGAGGGCGGGATAACCTTGGGAGCGCTTATCAACGCTGCAGCCCAAAGCGGGCTAGCGCTCCCTCACTCGCCTTACTGGCTCGGGATGACCTTGGGTGGCTTGATTAGCACCGGCTCGCACGGCAGCTCGCTTTTCGGGAAGGGCTCAGCCGTTCATGAGTACGTCGTTGGAATGAGGCTGGTTGTTCCGAGCAACAAGTCGATCGATGGTTACTACGCGAGAATCATCGAGCTGGGTGAAGATGATCCTGATCTGTTAGCTGCCAAAGTGTCTTTAGGTGTTCTGGGTGTTATTTCACAGGTATGAAAACTTACATATATCTCGTGCACAAGCAATGAATTTAGCACACTGCTTACTGTAGTCATGTGACCATTCATTCCTCATCATTGAATCGACGGAACCTCATTCTTCGGGTGTATAATATATAATATTTTCATAGTTTTGGGGTCTCTCGACCTTTCCTTTTCGAGTTCTTGCTGTTTGGCAGAAATCACACGGTGGTATGCACTTACCACACGATAATAATTCACAAGAGCACACACTGCAGTTTGCAGCCGTCCAAGTGCATACATTTGCAATCTCCAATCAATTCATCTAGTTTTTTTTTTTTTTGATAAAATCAATTCATCTAGTTAAGACAGCTTATTTCACCAATTCCGCGACAATTTGCCTCTGCTACGTCATTGTTAAAATGTAACTATTATTTTGGTTGCATAAAACATTTTTTAAATATACATGTATTTCTTCATAAAAAACTATACATGTATTTATTGGCTATGCATTTATGAAACCTCTTTTCTATGTAATCTTATTCATTTTTAATGTTTTGATAATTGATGAAAAATCTATTCTATGAAAAATCTATTCTATCTTTTGTATTTAGCATTGTTTATATCATTATGAAAATCTTTTCATTTATTTAGCATTATTGGATATAGGCACCATTAACAAATGTATAAAATTAACTTAATAAAATAATTTGATACTAAATACTCATTTTTAGGTAGTATTTTAAATATATAAACCATCTACACTGCCACCATTACATGGATAAATGATTTTATAAATTGTTATTATATTCTAATATATATGTCAATGGATTTAATCATTTTTCTCAATTCACACAAAAATATATATAGCTTTAAGTAGATGTAGCCTATATACATACTTAATTTAAATGAAACTTAATTCATTTCAAAACAAGTGATGTTAAGTATAATAAATCGATTGAATTTTATTTAATAAATGTTTTCTCCACATTCTTGGGCTAGGAAATCACATGGTCGCTAGTTAGCATCTATAGCTACCATTGAGTCGGATAATTAGAAATAGGGAGAACTGCTCCTCGCACAATTGTAAATCAGTTGTATATGTACTTGTCCTTTTTGTCTTGTTCTTAATATACTACAACTCCCTTTTAATCAACAAAAAAATCATCAACATCCTAAAAATTGAGAGATTACATGCAACAAATTATATAGAACCGAAGCCTGCATTTATTTGGTTGCAACTACTTAGCTAATTAAGAGCATCTGTTGGGCATTCGGTCAATTGCATCTTTTTTTTTTTTTTTTTTACTTTCTATGTAGCTAAAACAATATGAAAGATTTAAAATAAAGGTAGAAAAATAAAAATAAAATATTTTTAAAAAAATTACGAGAGAAATAAAAGATAATAAATAATTAATTAAAAGTAAAGGAAATAAAATTAAAAAGGTAGGATAGTTGTATTTAAAATGTGAAAAAATCATTAAAATACAGAGTTAATAAAAATAGAGAATTTATGTAATTTTATGGTGAATAATTAAGTAGTTAAAACATCAAATCGTATCAAAATATATGAAAAGAAGTACAAAAAAATTCCCTTTTACACAATCCCTGATTCAATTACTCAAGTGTCTTCAAACTTTAGTACATTCAGATTTGCTGTTAAATATAAGGAATGCTTTATTGCATTAGGGTGCAAAATTAATTTTTTAAAATTTTATAATTTTTTAATCCATGTGTGTTAAACTTATTTATTAAGTTTTACCATTTTTGAAGATATATATTTTTAGTTTTTTAAAAAGTTGTAAAACTTTCTATTTTAAAAAAATACATATACACATTTTCAAAAATGAAAAAACTTAGTTTATATGTTAATATACATAGATTGAAATTTTCATAAAAAGATTTTCAAAAAATTGAAAAATAAATTTTGCATAATAGTGTATTAAAATTTCAACACATCAAGATACATTGAAACATTTCTCGTTAAATATATATAACTATCATGAGTCTCGGTTAGTGCAATGAAACTTTAGTGCATTCGAGTACAACACGTTCTTTTTTATAAAATATTAATATTGATATATTTAATTTATATATCGAGTTTACCATTTTCGAAAATATATTTTATTTTTAAAAATAAGATTATTTTAGTCATTTAAAAAGACTAAAATTCCCTACTTTTAAAAATTTTAAGAAATAGATCGAGATATTTACAATTATCTTAATTTATATTATAATCAAATCTTAATAAGACGTTCTTGTGACTTTCAATACAGAGACGACATACTCTGTTTATTAATCGGAAAATAAACAAATTTTTACCTAATAAACCGAAAGATAAAGCTCTTATCTAAAATAAAATGAGAAGTGAGCCCTGCTAGCGTAGTTAGCATCATATGATGGCTGACGTTCCCATGATTAGGGACTCGAATCCCGTCTCACGCAGCCTTGTCCTGCACAGTCTTGGCCTTGAGCAGCCCTGCTCGGCCCGTCAAAATAAATAAATAAATAAAATAAAATGAGAAAGCTGTCGTGAGAGAATGCTGCCCCCACCATTCAAAGGTTGTTCTTGAACATGGCAGACATGAGCGTTACCAACTGGTTACTGCCCGGTCGGCTATACATCTCCAAAATCTAGTGTTACATGATTCGGCGTGCGTAACCGCACCCACCGAATCATATTGCGCAAGCAAACCCAAATTGGGACGCAAAAAAGTGGCCGTATATAGCAACTTTTGTTGCCGTGCATTCTACCTAACCGACCGTCGGACTTAAGCCATTTTGGTACGGAAGTCTTAAAAAAAACATCATGGAAGTGCTCACTCAAATTATGATAATTGAAAAGTTCAAACTTTTGATATTCTTTTTCTTCCTTGACAAATATAATTTTTCATGCAATTTTTTCTAGCCTTGGAAATTGAAAATGCTTTTGGTAAGGAATCCAAAAATGTATAAGTTGATTAGAGAAAATGGAAGATCCTTTTTAGGCAACTGGCATGAGTCCTGAAGTCGAGATTCTAATGCACCATTAGAGCTTAACCTTTTATCAAAAGAGGGCTGAATCCACTTGCATGGGCTAGTCGATCATGCGATCACCACTTAAATTCATCTCCACATATATTTTAATTTTTTAATATTTTTGTAATACTCATTTAGATAAGCCTAGATACATTTTTTGAAAAAATTTAGATGTGTATAAATTAGGTTTTTATTTTTCAAAATCAAAAAATGGAAATTTCATGCAGGGCGCGCATGAGACTTGCCTGCTTTTTATTTTGAAAAATAAAAAAACCTAATCCATATGTGTCCAAAATTTTGTCAAAATTATCTAAGATTATCTAAATATGGCCTATAAAAATATTTTAAAAATTAAATATATATGAGAATGGATCCAGTGGTCAACCGCATGGAATCACTTCTCTTATAAAAAAAATACTTGATATATTTTATTTACTTCGTAACATAATCCATGTGGAACGATTTTGTGGTGTAGGTGGTTCTTCAATTGCAGCCCATGTTTAAACGGTCCACCTCGTACAGGGTCGCGCCGGACGCTGGATTCGAAGAGACCATTGCCGCGTTTGGATCGACCACAGAATTTGGGGACTTAACGTGGTATCCCTCTCAGGCTAAAGTGGTGTTTAGAGACGATTCTCGAGTGACGACAACCACAGATGGGAATGGGCAGAATGATTTCACGGGATTTCGGCCGCAGCTATCGTTGGTCATAGCCACCGTTCGGGAAACAGGTTGCATGTGATTCCTTCAAAAGTAGCACTGTTGTCTGCGTGATATTGTCCATTTGTTCTTTCTGAAAATGGTTATGTTGCTAGACCCACATTAAATTTACAAGCCAAGCAAGCATAAAGGCAGAGCTCAGTTGGATTTGCTCAAACTAACCAAAAACATGTATTCTTCTTTGCCTTACAAAAAATTAGTTCTTGCCCAGCTTACTTTGTTCGTTGGATGCCACGCGAATTTCACGTAATGCGCCTTTGTCTTACATATTCATCTCAATGCATAATATGCATAAAGTTTGTATAATTTAAATTTCAAGAATTTAACATTCTGTTTGGATCATGGTTTCCTGTTTAATACTTTAATCGGTAACTTTAATTCCTTGGGTTTACAGAAAGAGCATTTGAGTCGACGCGGAATGCTTCGGGCAAATGCGTGCAGGCGGCAATACAAGTTACGACGCTGATGAAGACTGGGATGGGCCTCAAGAACGTAGACCTTTTGGGGTTTACTGGCTACCCCGTCATTGGTTACCAGAACAGAATGCAGTCTGCAGGTAATCGCATGCGCCCACCAACATTCTTCTTACGTCTAAACCAATTTCTTTCCCATTCACACGCACTTCTCAAATCATGTTCTGACCAGTCGCCCAATATCGTGACATGTTGCTGTTCTTATCCAGGCTCATGCCTCAACAGCAGCGAGGATGGGCTGCTTACCGTCTGCGGTTGGGACCCAAGGATCCAAGGGCTCTTCTTTCACCAAACCACCGTCAGCATACCCTTAACTAGCGTATCTAGCTTCTTTGCGGATGTGAAGAAATTGCGGGACAGATACCCCACAGCTCTCTGCGGCACCGAGTTGTACAGCGGGTTCCTGTCCAGATTCATCAAAAGCTCAACAGCCTACCTTGGGAAGACCGCCGATTCCCTAGACATCGACATGACCTACTACCGCTCACGCGATCCGGCAACCCCTCGTATGTATGAAGATGTGATGGAGGAGATTGAGCAGATGGCATTGTTCAAGTATGGCGGGTTGCCTCACTGGGGGAAGAACAGAAACGTCGGGTTTTTGGGAGCGAGGGCCAAGTTCGGTCCGAAAGGAGACATGTTCGTGTCTGCGATGAGGAGGTGTGATCCTGATGGATTGTTTTCTTCGGAATGGACGGATGGGATCTTGGGCTTGAGCGGGGCGACTGTGGAGATCAAACGCGAAGGCTGCGCACTGGAAGGATTGTGCATTTGCTCTCTTGACGAACATTGTGCCCCAGATAAGGGATATTTTTGTCGCCCAGGCGTTGTTTACACCGAAGGTAGAGTATGCAGGAGGGATTGATCTTTCTCCATATGAGACGTGACTACATTGTCTGAAAAACTGTCCATTGTTTTCAAAATTAATAATGCATAGCTGTATTTGGTTCGCATCTTAGTTGATTTGCTTGAATGTTTCTATTCACATACTGTGGATGAAATCTGGTATGACGAACTCAACTCTCCATAGCAGTCTTGTATCGCGTTTTTTATTGCCGATGAAGCGACCTTCACGTTTTTTTAAAGACCACTTTGGCCTGGACCGCCCTACACCTGCTGGTTAGGGGTGTTTACAGAAAAGGTCCCGCTCCCGCTGCAGTGTAAAGCGCGGCCGGGTTATATCAAAATTTTTTATTTAATTGCGGCTTATCTTGATAATAATGTGAATGCCACTTGGCTGATTCCATTTATAATATATTATAAATTATTTTAGATTGTATATTTGCGGAATAAATCATCTTTAAGTTTTGAAGCATAGTAAAACATGGAGATGGAATATAGAATACATGGATAGAAATTTTAAAAGGATATGGAAAAATTAGAACCATGATCATTTGTGCCCCGGTTGCAAATGGTCTCATTTGCTACCAGGCCAAAGTATATATTTTTATTTTAAAAATTACTAATCTAAGTGCATTTAATCTTATACTCACAAATTTTATTTCTAATCTCACTTATACTTACAAATCTTTCAAAATGTTTCTATATCTATGAATTTTCATCTTAATTCTACATATATCCATATTATTAGAAATCTATTAAAGAAGTCATTAGCCCTCAGAAAAATACTACTCAATATATTTATCTCTAATTATGATTTTATAGCTAAAAATCTTGATACTCAAAAGTTGAAAATACAGCTACCTATTTTGGAAGATATTAAGTAGAATGGGTGTCATCATATTATAATGAATTTTTAATCATTCTATAATTACAAGATAATATGTTATTTGAATATGAAACTTTAACTTCAAGCAAAATAATTTCAAATTATATTGAGGCTTGGACATATATGTCATTTTACATGGAGTTAGTAACTCATTTAACAAATTTCTAACGACTTGGATATAAGTGAAATTTTAAGTAAAATTGTGGCTCCCAAACCCAAGCGTCATCTCCTAAGCCTTATTTCAGAGATTGCAGTGACTGGTAAACGTGATCAGGATTGTTGCCCTGTCACACAGCGGGTTTTTCACGGATAATTATCCAATTTAAATATATTTTTATAGGAGTTTATTTCCTCATAATTATACCTTAAAAAAATAACTAAGTCATTTTCAACCATTCAACACACAATGATACATGTAAATCAGGAAATATTTCAACATTTTACTAAATCAAATGTCACTGCATGTTATAATCATAGTTGTCCATATGAAAACAACAACTTAATTACATCAATTCAACAGAAATTCTACTATATCATCATGTCTGCAAAAGTTTTTCTCTTGCTAAAATGATATTTTATTCGCTCATTTGCCAAGTCTTTTCATTCACCTGTCTATGGGTTTGGAAAATAAAAACGTGAGTTGAACACTCAATAAGCAAGCATTATATATTTCCAAGCAAATCATTTTAAAGGAAATCATTTTCAACAAAAAGGTTTCTCTCCATTTAGTAGAGACATTTATCAAATGATCACCTACCTACAGAGCAGAAATCTTTTATTTAAAATCATTATAGAAAGCAACATTATACCCCCTTGGGGATATATAATGACACTATAGTGAATGAATCATGATCTCTCAGGATGGAGGCTAGCTAGGTGACCATCCGTCTTTATCTCCTTTCACATAAGGAGACGCCGCCAGCCATTGGCTTATTTTAGCGACTCGGTAACACCAAAGAGGGACAATCGGTCCACTTATTCCTTTAAGGTGAACTTTATGCATTGTGCACATGAATTTATCCATGACAACAATTTTCATTTATCACAAAGCAGTTATATAAATCAATTTAAAATATCTAGTGAACTAAGGAATGACCATCCTTAAAAATTTAGAAATAAATTTTAAATAACATTTGCTAAATCAAGAAAAACAATTAAAACATCATTTACAATGATTTCACAGAAATTTTAATAAATAGAAATTCATTTAGCAAATTTGCTTGCTTACCTTGTTCTTGAGAGCTTCCCGGATCAACATTTTCCTTTCCTTTGCCTATAACAGAATAACATAATTCCCATATAAATTCTATTTGCTTGTATTTATTTAGTTTTCCAACTCATTTCCATAATATTTATAACCCGTTTAATTTTCAAGTCGGGTATGCATGCTTTACACCTTTATATATCTCAATTATTCATTATGTCATATATTTAACTCCCAAAAATTAAATCTCAAAATTTGAGATTATTAATTCAGCAATGCATTCCACGTGTTTCCATGATATTTTAACATATTTTTGCATTTTAATATTTTACATATTGCATTCCTCATCATATCATGTACATTGTTTCTCATATGTATGTTTAACAATGTCTAATTCATACTTTTCTTAAAAATTTTCAAATCAACAACTTATGCTCTAATTCAGCAAGTTAATATACTTCATTTAACATTTAATTAATGCATTTTAATGAATTTTTTATTCACAATTCTCAAAATTACAAAAACAGCCACTTTAACTTCCAATTTCCATACTCTATACGTCTCTTTTGATACTCTAACATAAACAAATTTTTATCTATTTAATTCCAGAAATTCATCCCAAATTCTTACCCTAAATTCAATACATTTTCATATATTTAAAATTCATATATAAATTATTTACAAAACAACAACATTTTCTACATGTACAGGTTACCTGTTGATAACATTTGAAAGTCCACTTTTCACTTCTGTAAAAATCCGAATTTAGGCAGTTTAAATAATGCCCTTATTCACATCCAAAGTGTCCCATATTTAGGGTATTTTACCCCATAATTCATCCATAATTTATTTAAATAATTTTCTTTATCATTTTCATCATTTAGAAATGAATTTAAGGTCTTAGATAATATCATAACTAACTTACCTTCTATACTTCACAACACATGCTAAATTTCAGATATAATCAACACTAAATCATGAATTATCATGTGAGTACATTCACTAATTCAAAAGCAACTGAAAACAAAATTTCAGCATGATTAAGCTAAAGTAAAAGCTTATTCATCACACAAAACCCTCTTCCTACTTACCTCTAACTCTTAACTATACTACTTGCTATAAACTTTCCTTAAATTCCTTAATGAAAAATATCATAACTCTGCATTAAAGTTCTATCATAAAACATATTCATATCTCACAAATTAAATTAGAAAAACTAAATTAGAATAACTTAAACTCAAACCATCTACTTACTTGTGTTGAGTGCTACTTCACTTCTCCTTCTCAAGCAAGCTTCTTTTCCTTAATTCCTCCTTTTCTTTCTTTGTTTCTTCCCTAAATTTTTGGGTTTGAAAAGGGTGGAAAAAGGGACGTGAGCTGCTGTGAAAATGAGAGCTCAAAATTTCCAGAAATTTTCTAAGTTCCCACATATGCTTGGACGTCCCCCTTGCCTTTATGCATTAAGTTGGAAATTTTTAGCAAATGGGCCCCACATGCCACATCATCCATGCAATTTCCAATGCATTCTTATCCTTTTAGCTAACATGGCAGCTTGTGGGCCATTAAAATTATTTTTTCCTCACTTATATATTCACTAATTATCCATTGCATTTAATTATCATTAAGTTGTCCATTTGTTGCACATCCACTATCAGCTGCCTTTTTTAATTTTTTTAATGAATTTTACAACTAATAAATGCATATTTATATTCTCTACTGCCTAGGCTAATTATCCATGCATTTTACAAATTTTAAAAAATATAAAAAATCACTTTTCTGGCCACTTGATCGGTCAAAATTATCTGCACTCATTTTCTGTTGCCTGCACATGTTCTACTTTTGCAGCTACTTATCTTATCATAATTAATTTTTTTCCAACCTCATTTAATCACTCATTTAATTATCTGATAGAGTAGGGCATTTTGGGTCAATTTAGGTTGAATAAAAAAATCAGAAAGCATGCATTGAGCTACGAAAACCATCCACATCAACCTAGATACATATTGTTGTCCGCTTTTTCATTTTCCATTCAACAGTCCAATTCAGCTCCTAATAAATTCGAATTTCACTTTTATTTAATGCAAAATTACCTACATTAACTCATAATTGACTTTGGGTATACATTTTATTATTAAAAGTTCCAAAAATTCAACTATAAGGCTGTTTGGACATCCATAATCTGCCACTTTTTTATTTTCCATTTGACTCATTAATTATGCATTTATTTAAGAGATATTTGCAGGGATTTTCTCATTTTTAATAAATTACATAATACCCTACAAATTACCCTCTTTCGACACCTCAAATTTTTCTTCTTTCATATATTTATTTTATACAATTTTCATCATAAATGTTATTTATTACATGATTTGAAAATCAAATCTCTAATCCTAATTTTGTGCAAGCTTAATTCCTTAATCATTTTCATGATGAAATCCTTCTAAAATCTTGATTTCATAATTTTAGCCGTTCATTTCAAATTTTATCTTAATCCAATCTTTCTAGCCCAAGTTATGATTATTTTAAGTTTTGAACGGTAATGATCAATTTTTATCAAAATTTTCATAATATAATTTATCCATGAGATTAAGCATAAAATTATATGCTTCTCCGTCAATTTTCACCTTAATCTGATTTAATGTCTTCAAGTTATGAATTTTTCAATATTTTCTCAACTTGTCTCAATAATTAGCCTCTTAATATCCATTAATCACATTTTAAAATTAAATCAAATTTTTCATAGCATACTAATTATTTATCCATCCTCAATATGATATTTCAATCATAATAACTCACATTATCTTTAATTGGTAAATTTAAACAACCATTCACACAAATGACTTAGCTGCAAATATCTTAAAAATTGCAAATACTTCAATTATGAACATATTATGCATATATAAATTATTCAATAACATTTACATGACTTTTATGCAAACTAGGGTTTCACAAAAATATATAGGTATATTTAAAAATTTTAAAAGTTCATGAGTATAAGTAAAATGAGTAATAAAATCTGTAGGTATACATGAAATTTGCTCTTTAATTTATAAACTAAGTTTTATTATTTTAGAAATGTGCATATATGTTTAATATGACTAAAGTATTCTTATGTTTAAAAATTACAAAAAATAAATACACATCTTCAAAAATATTAAAAATTAGTTTGCATATTAAATATACTTAAAATGTTAATTTTAAAGGTAAATTCCTTATATACCCACAAATTTTATTCCTGATTCCATTTATATTTACAAACTTTAAAATGCCTTTTATACTCATAGATTTAATTTTAATTCTACGTATACCCATATCGTTATAGAATCATTTAAGAGCCATTAACTCTCTATGCAATAATAAATATGATCATTCATAATTATGATTTTGTAGCAAAAAATCATATTATAATGAATCTTTAGCAATTTTATAACTATAAAACAATATATTATTTTAATAAGAATCTTTAATTTTGAGCAAATCAACTTCATATCACATTAAGGCTTGACATATTTATCATTTTACAGGAAATTAATAGATCATTTAACGGATTTTTAACAACATAGGTATATGTAGAATTAAGATAAAAATTCATGAGTATAAGAGACATTTTTAAAAGTTTACAAATACAAATAAATTAAGAGTAAAATTCGTAGATATATATAGAATTTATCTTAATTTTAAAATTATATTTTTTGTTGACAACAAATGAAGTGCAAATGATCAAGAGGGCCAAAATGTATGTTCGCAAGGTGAAATTGGGTAGATTTGAAGTTTATGCATTGTAATCTCTATTTTAAGTTCCATCATTCATAAGATATATTTTGCAATAGTTGTAACTTAAGAAATAATATCCAAAATAAAAGAAGTATGTTAACAAATTTGTGGTTTGTTTAGTTGGGCTAAAAAATGTCAACTAAAAATTTTTAATTAAAATTTTTTTAGTCTTTGTAACTATTATATTTTTAATTATTTTTCACATTTTATTATATAAACTGCCATACTTTTCAATCATTTCTTTATAACTACCTGCACAACTAATCTATTTATTTTCGTTTATTTTCTTTATACTTTATCATTACCTTTATCATATCACATTATTTTATATTAATTTGACAACTTTAGGCGTGTTTGGGAAGTGGTAAAATTTTTGTATTAAAAATTTTTAATATAAAATTTGTGAAAATGAAAGAAAATAATGTGATATGATAGAGGTAATGATGAAGAATAAAGTGAATAAAATTAAAATAAATAGATTAGTTGTATAG
>JAXCLR010000063.1:46055702-46074129 GCA_035584095.1 Annona squamosa | reverse complement strand
CTATCATCCTCTCTCAAAGCATGGGCTTAAAGCTGGGAAATGATTGCATTTTTGTGCAACATTTATCTTTATTATCCCCTTTGTGTTGTCATTTTGGGTGACATGGCATCTGGATTCCTTTATTTTATTGTATTGAGGTTGTGAAATATCTTACCTTTTAAAATAATCTTTTGGTTGTCCAAACTTATTTTTAATCATGAAATATTTTATTCTGTTGCAGGTCAGTTAAGACGTTTACTTACGAATCTTTGAACAATATTGTGAGATTGATCAATGGAATCTCCGCTCTGGTTTTGGCCATATTACCAGGCAAGACTAATATTTTGGAAGGCCTCCATGGCTGGGAGCTTAGGCCCACTTTCCGTGGACCTGGTCTTCCACGTTGGATGGAGAAGTAAGTTCTTTGGCTAGTTCTATTCACATGTGCATCCACGGTTTGCATATTAGAGGAAGAGTGTTACGTATCATATTACCAAGCTTCTGTGAAGAAGAAAGTATTTTGTAGCATACTACCATCTTCATCTCTCCAGTCTTGGTTTGTCTAAATTCAAAATTGATCATTGCATTGAAAAAGTAGTGCTAGTTGCCAATTGCTTGACTGAATTCTGCATGGGAACCACATGGAAATGCAACCTTATTTTCATGATGATTCCTCATGCAGAAACCAGAATTATAAAGGCGATCCGTTTTTTTTTTTCTTTTTTTTTTCTTTTTCCCTTATGGTGTCAAAAAAAATTTTCATGGTGGAGAGCACTTGTAAGGCTTTGATATATACTTATGAGGCACACTGGATGGATGATTCTTGTTGTTATTGTGCACTTCCTGTGGATTCTTCTGTCAAGCAGCCACTAGTTGTTTTTTACTTTAATTAAATTAAATTCATCTCTTCTGAATCTCTTGGTTGCTAAAAAGTTCGGGTAATTTTGTATTTCATGTAATTCCTGCAATTTTCGAACTCTAATTCTAACAAGTGCGCATTGCATTGCTTTCAACAGTGGGGTTTCTTCTTTCAATCAACTGATTCATGACCTTTCTTTGGATTCTGGTTCATCCTCTGATGAAGATTATGTATCTGGAGAAGAAGATAATAATGAAATATTTCCTGCATCTCCAATGTCCCAGTGTTCCCGGTTTTCTCACTCTTCCCATTTTTCCCGGGCAAGTAGTTTCACTAAACATGAGAGACGAAAAAGACAATGGATAAAATACTTGCTTTCATGGATTTTGTGGCCTCTTACATTCATTCTGGGGATTCCGCTGCGTATTTATCATTCACTTTGGTTTCAGAGACTAGAAACTGTCCCCAGTACTTCTGAAAATCAGCAGTCTCCACATTTAAGGCATACTAGAAAACCAAGCTTTAATAGATATCATGTCGTTCACCGGACAACTGACAGGAGACGTGGGGTGGTGGAGGTTTGTCTCACTTCTCTTCCCTCTAAAGATCCAATTCTTTGTTCAATGCTAGTTGTTGTGTCCTCTGCTCCTCTTGTTTGTTTCCGTCTTCTTCTCATTTGGGATTGGATTTAGGAGGAATGTTAAATTGTGAAATATGAGCAAGTCTGCAATCTCTCAACATGTGCCAGATTGTAAGAACTTAGCCCTTTCTCCATCTTTGCATGGGTTTTGGACCACTGTTGCAATTTTTTTTTCATTCACTCTTTATTTGTAGCCTAATTCGCATTAAACAAATGGATAGGATTTCCTGGGAGATTTTTGGGGAATTCGTTTTCACTATAGGTTATATTAGGGGCTCTGGTCAATATCTGGCCTATGCATTTATAATCCTCAACCTTGGGAAAAGAATCTGCATTTGCAAACTGTAAGCCAGCTGCATATTAGTTGTAATGTATATCCGCTCATGTTCGTTAATCTTATTTAAGCAGGACCTCCAACTAGCTATTGAGATATTCATAGAAGCTGTATTCGACAATGTGAACAAGGCAGCACATTACCTTCTTTCGCCTTCAGAAACTGCCCATAACATTTTCAGATGGTTTTTCTCCCACGCAAGCAATAATACGGTTATTGATTCTGACTCCAGTGATGCTGATGCAACTGTTCAGACTTCAGTGCTTGGAGCTTCTGATCCAACCCCAAGAGAGAGACAGAGCACCTTCCAGCACCCAATGAATACAGATGCTCGGACATGTCAGGATGTTATATCAGAGCTTGGGTAACAACTAGTTGTCTCTTAAGTTATTCATAAATTATGCTTCCATTCTTGAATCGGTCATGGGCTCCTGTTCAGTATGGTGAGAATGGGAATGGGGAATAGAATGGATATGATAGGAGTAAAGTGGAAATAAAGGAAAAATAAATAGGCTAGCTGTAGGGAAAAATATGAGCAAATGATTAGAAAATAGGGTAATTGTGTAATTAATACATTGACTTTGGGGCATTCCCCATTTCAATTCCTATTCTCCTCTAAACAAACAAATTAGAATCAGTAAACTTGGTACACTGCTGGAGCAAAGATTTGGAAACTCTAATGCTATAGGATTTTATGCATTTCATTGGCCTAGCGCATGCTACTATCATTACAGGTGTTTCCTCCCCTGAAATTTCATTTATTTTTCATTCTTCTGAAATGTTTCAGATATCCTTATGAAGCTATTCGTGTGATTACATCTGATGGATATGTTCTTCTTTTGGAAAGAATTCCAAGGTACGAACCAAATCTCAATCTACACAGAAGTTATTTCTTTATCAACTGATGTTAATTTCTCTTCTTGCATTGTGAGTTTCATGGTACGATATGTTGTGGGAATTTTCCAGGCGTGATTCACAGAAAGTGGTGTATCTACAGCATGGGATACTGGACTCATCCATGGGGTATGTTTCCGAGGCAGATTAGTTTTTGTCAAACGCTGCATGACTAGGAAAGCTGTGATGCGTGCATTGTTTATCACTTCTCCTTCAAGGTGTGTTCTGTTTTGAAGGAAACAGAATTAGATATAGGATGGTTTGGGAAATTCTCTCCCGACGTGGCATTACACATGTCTACCACAATGACCTTACTCTTTCTCATTAATACTTATATTTTTTCAATTGTTATCCCCAATCATTGCCCCACTTTTTTTAATCATTACTTATATTCCCTTTCCATTCCCATCCCAAGTAAAAGACTTGCCCTCATTAAAAAAATATCAGTTACTATCTTCTAATTCCTTGAATAAATTTCACTTTTTTCCGTTTTATTGGCAAATTGATAATGCGTTTTTGTCATTTTATTGGCGAAATATATATATGACTAGAGAGAGAGAGAGAGAGAGAGGTGTCCTAGGAGGGTTAGTATAGGATCAGTCTTAACCTTTGGCTTTTGGACATAAGTTGGCTGTCTTAGACCTGAAATTGTAATGTGGCTAGCCCGTGATTTTACCAATGCCAAGTGCTGACTAGAGCATGCCATAGACAATGAAAAACCAACCAATTTACAAGCTAAGTTGAGAATGCACACGAACTAAACGAGTGACATCTGACTTGACAACATGAATCTTGCATTTGGATTCCAGTGGCTTATGATTACTCCAGTGGCGTAAACACTTTCACACAACTACAAATTTAATAGCAATGTAGATGCAGTCAAGGAAGAGTGCCAGGAAACACTGGCTGTCATTTTTATGATGTTTTAAGTGCATTACTTACATGCTTTGCCATTGCAGGTATGCTTTTTTAGTCTTGTCAATTTATGGATCACGACTCATATGTTGTATTTCTAATTGTAAATTTCTGTCCAGGTGGGTGTCAAATGGAGTTGTTGGTTCTCCAGCATTTGCAGCATTTGATCAAGGTATATATTGAATCTAAAAGTTCTTTTAGTTGTGAGTTTCAGTTTGATTCATTAAGATTGTTAATCAATCAAACTTGATGTCATGACTGAAAAATCTTGCTTCACAGGTTTTGATGTTTTTCTTGGGAATCTACGTGGCTTGGTTTCTAGGGAGCACATTGACAAGAACATTTCATCGCGGGAGTAAGTTCTCGTTTCTATGTCTAATCAAGTGATCTCATTTGGAAAGGAAGAAAAAGGATGCCCATGCAAAGTTTCTTTTGGACAAGCTAACCACATGATGGGCTGGCCTGACTTACCATGACTGTGTCGGGTCATGTAAATGGTAGAAACTGGGTTATTTAAAGTAGCATTCAATGCTAATTGCACTTGGTCAATTGATGTTAGATGTCGTAATGCAGCAATGACATAGAAAGCTGCATCTTAGGGGTGTGCTGACATTTGATTACTCTGCATTAGGTCGAGTCAATGGTAGAAACTCAGTTATGTGAAGTAGCATTCAAGGTCAAATTCAGTGGGTGACTAAGTGATTGTTATGATTTTTTAAGGTATGAAGTTAGGGATAGTTTTCAGTGGGTTAGAATCAGTTGTGTAAGAGGTCATAATGCAACAATGACATGTAAAGTTACATCTTGGGTGGTTACTTTATGGTTGATGTATTAAAGGCCTTTAACTAATTTCAGGTATTGGAGGTACACTATCAATGAGCACGGGACCCAGGATTTACCAGCAATGATAGAGAAGATCCATGAAATCAAAACCAATGAGTTGGAATACACTCAAACTGGTAATGATGATGACAAAAACAGTGACCAACCTTACAAACTTTGCACGATCTGCCACAGCCTGGGTGGGGCTGTTATGCTGATGTATGTGATAACACGCCGGATTGAACAGAAGCCTCACAGACTATCAAGACTGATCTTGCTATCGCCTGCAGGTTTTCATGAGGATTCTAATTTAGTTTTTACACTGGTAGAATATGCATTTCTTACGTTGGCTCCCATTCTAGCTCCTCTTGTTCCTGGACTGTATATACCCACCAGATTCTTCCGGATGCTTCTGAATAAGCTTGCAAGGGATTTGCACAATTACCCTGCTTTGGGTGGATTGGTACAGACACTGATGAGCTATGTTGTTGGTGGTGACAGTTCTAATTGGATTGGGGTGATTGGGCTTCCTCACTACAACATGAATGACATGCCTGGTGTTTCCTTTTATGTTGCACATCACCTTGCACAAATGAAACATGCGAGGAAGTTTCAAATGTATGATTTTGGGAGTGCATCTAAGAACATAGAAGCGTATGGATTGCCAGAGCCTCTGGACTTGGGAGAGTATTATGGACTTATTGATGTGCCTGTAGATTTGGTTGCTGGGCGCAAGGATAAGGTGATTCCACCATCAATGGTGAGGAAGCATTATAGGTTGATGAAGAATGATGGTGTTGTGGTCTCCTACAATGAATTTGAATACGCCCACCTAGACTTCACATTCTCCCACAGGGAAGAACTCTTGGCTTATGTCATGTCAAGGTTGCTGCTTGTTGTTCCACCATTAAGCAAACAAACCAAGTTTCAGAAGTCAATGAAGTTAAAGAAAACAGACAGTAAGCGAGAGAAAATTAGCAGAAGTTTGTCATTGCCGGTGGCAGGATATGATGATAGGGGAGATTGTCCAAAAGATGAGATCACAGGTAATGACGATGCCAGTAAGAAATGATCAGCATATCAACTTGCTGAATTGGGGCACCTCAGACTTGGAATAGTACCTCCATACTGTACATAGAACTGCTGTGCGCGTGACGTGTCTGATTTAGGTTGGTCCATCTACTAGTGTAATTTGTAAGCCCATTTATTTGTGGTTGAGACTGGTCCGGTTTGAGAAGCGGCCAATCTCTCCTTTTGAGTGTGGATGGGAGAACATAGTGACTTAATCAATGATACAAACTTTTGGCATAATCTTGCTAATCAGTAGTGTATCTCCAATTTACAATTACGTCATCGATAGAAATGGCTGGAATTTGTATGTAGCTGGCTTCAGCCTAGTTTGATTGCATATGCTCTCTCTGTACGCTTGCAATGTGTTGGTATGAGAAAACTCCATAGCCGGCAAGTTCGGTTCGGTCAACAAGTACAAGGAACGTGAAATGTCAGGCCAAGTTGGCATGAGAAGCAGCAGATCCATGTTAGCGTGTCGTAATATCTGCTAGCTTTCATGGAAAGACAAGGCTGGCAGAGAAAGAAGGCAAGAGTTCAAGTAAAACCGTAGAAATGAAACCGATTTCTAAGAGTTCTTTGGAAGTATTTCCAGGTGAGCGTGTTGCATTTTTATCATCGTGGAATTTTCAATTTATATTAGTGCCTCCGGTTTCGTGATATTGTATTTGTTTGCAAATTCTGCGTAAAAATTCGACCCAAATTGAATGATAAAAACATTTTTACAGCTTTATGTTCGATTATTAGGTCAAACGAAAATTAATGTCTAATGGTACCACGGAATACCCATGAATATTCCAAAAAAAAGTTTCCTTGAGGACAATTTCTTCCGTATAAAAACTAAAAAGGCCTGAATTTTTTATTATTTGCTCGTGCGTTCCACATTCAAGGAAAGAAGTTTAATAGCTGTCCCAAATTGTTATTCCTTTTGGCGTTTGGCTTATTGGACGATCGTCTTAATTTTATTTTATTTTTAGAATGCAAGTTTTTTAAATGAGACAGCGATGCTCAAGACAATGGTCATCTAGCCATTTAAAGGGCGTTTTTAAAATTCGTTCTATTTTATCATCACAAGCATTTTGAGTGGGCCGGCAATTTGTTCGGAATATGTAGACGTGCATGCTGTTAAGATCATTCCACTCGACGCATGTAAGAGCTACGTAAGATAAATATACAGATTGAAAATTGGCTAAGCGTAAATACAGATGCTGTACATGTGAGGCGAACACGTGCCTTGCAGGTTGGGTTGGTTTAAATTACAGAAATTTATTCGGCATACCTATTTGGAAAAGGAAGAAGAAATTGAATTTGGGAGGAAAACTAAAATGGTAATTCTACCGATTGCAATTTAATCAAACTTGCATTAGTTGTGTTGCCGTATTTTTGGTTTGGCTTCCTTCCATGGGGCAAAAGGTTTTTCTAATTAAAAATGTTAATTAATGTACCATAAAAATGTTAATTAATGGAAGATGATTCTCATAAAATTTCTTACCTTCTTATTTTTTTCATTTGTTTTTTTTTTTTTTTTGGATTATGTTTTGTAATTAATGGCGAGAGAGAGTCTTTCCAAGTATATCTAACCGCAAGCAGTGGTAGATGATTCCCATCAACTTTCTTTTAATTTTTAAAATACCTTTACTACAAGATTTTACAAAAAAAAATATAAAATCCATTAAAAAAAGTGAATTAAGAAAATCTGTAGAAGTAACTTGGTCAGGGGCCAAATCAGAGGGCACCCCATCTCCTGTGAGGTTGGTTTTGACAAGCTGATTTGCCGGCCTGAAGCTTTCCCATCACCCTCCATCTAGGCAAAACGCGATAATTTCGGACAAGTCCGGGATGGATTTCTCTCGTAACTATTTGAACTTCTATTTTTTAATAATTTTTTTAAATAAAAATTTTAATCTATGGAAATGCCGGTTTCTCAACAAAACTTTTAATTGAAAATTTTTCATTCTCCACAATTACTTTATTTTTAATTATTTTTCATATTTTCTATAAGTACCTTAACTTGTATTTATTTCTATATAATTATCCATACAACTAGTTTATCTTTTTTTATCTCTTATCTTTAATGTTATCATAGCATATCATTTTCTCCAATTCAAAAACATTTTATTCAAAAGTTTTATCAATTCTCAAACATCTTATATGTGTATTATTTGTAAATAAAGTTTTATTAGTTTTGAAGATATTTATATATTTATTTTTCATTTTTAAACATATAGGTATTATAGTCATTTTCACCTTTGTGAAAATTACCACAATATTTTTGTGTTTAAAAATACAAAATAAATATATACACATCTTTTAAATTAATAAAACTTAGTTCATAGACAATAGATATATAGCTTAATAGTTTTATTTAATAATTTTAAAAAGATAAAAAATAGGTCCCTATCGTAAATGATCAAATGCCTTACTTATTTGTCATTACCGAACAAGGTGAAAATAACTACAACACCCATGTGTTTCAAAATACAGAATAAATATATATATATATTTAAAATTAGTAAAACTTTATTCATAGATAATATACATCTGGATTAACAATTTTATTAAAAAATTTTAAAAAGAAAAAAAGTACTGGTCGAAAATGATCAAATGTCTTATTTATTTGTTATTACCTAGAAACCGAGAAAAGTGGAATGTGCAGGAAGAAAATATAAGCATATATTAATGAATACCCAGTTCAGCATTCCAACGGAATTTCATTCAGTGATCAGAGGCTGATTGGTGATGATCCTGACCGTTGCTCTTGGAGGAGCTATCGTAGGCCAAATGACCAATGCAGATTCGGTAATTCCAGAAGAATCCGTCTGGCGGTAAAACAGGTAGCAGGTCCGAACATATACCATCCCGCCTGACCTGACCCGACCTGACCAGCTATTTGGAATGACGAACGATGTCGATCGGAGCCTCACCCAGAGAGATGAGAGAGATTCGTAAGTCGATCGGAGCGCTAGAGGTCGAGGTGCAAGTGAGACGGTGCCATTGGAACAAGCGTGCGTTTCAAGCGCGTCCTCACATGGAATAATGGATCTCTGGTCAGTGGGGACACCTGCAATGTAGTCCACTGTCCCCATTCTTTTACTATCTGGCTCGTCGTGGTTGGTCTTCCAGACAATATGACTGGGTTGGCTGGAACAGGTCAAACGCCCAATCTTCAACCCTACTTTCCTTGTTCACCGCCTGCCTAATGCACTGCACGCCGGTTTGAGTTTGACGGAGGGACATGGGATTATCGGATGCTGATCATGCTACAAAAAAAACTAGCTTGCTAGCCTTGAGCATGGGCATGTGTTTCATGAGTCCACCCTTTTCTTTATTTTTTCTTTTTTTTTTTTTTTTTTTTTCCGCAAGTGGCCATGTATCACAGTGCTTTTCGAGGAAGTACTGGGTGGAAATCGAAAAATGAGAGAGTAATTTGATATCACAGGGATAAATCGTAAATAAATTTTTAAAAATCGACTAATTACATAGTCACAACAAGGATAAAAAAAATTAGAATATAAGGCTAATAATAATAAAAAAGTAGGTAGCTAACTCGTTAGATCATATAAAACTGTAAAAGATAAGCAGGAAGAAGTCGTCCAATTTTTTTTTATCGTAAATTACCTACAAAGATTATATTATTCCAGCAAACTACTTTCAGTTAATTCTTCAGAGGCAAATATTTACGTAGGCATCTTTAATTTTCTGAAATATTTTTTTATAAATTTTACTTGAATTTATTGCCATCTATGTTCTAATTGGATCAAATAAATCTGTTTTACTTTGTTTATATAGCTCCGAAGATCATCTGTATCAAAAATTCCCACCGACCACATCTCTAGACTTAAAATTTTTCTTTTTTGTATATAGTGTGCATGAATTTCCAAACAAAAATTGTTTTTTTTTTTTACAGTCAAGTGTATGTAAATAAATCAGATAACCACACAAATTAACATGTCTACCGATTGATTAATGAGAGAAAAAAATGGAGTTGGAGAGGGATGATAAGTAAACAAATGTTGGAAACTGCAATAAGGTATTCATGCAAAATCTATTTTGCTATATACACAGGAATATGCCAGGGTAAACCGACTTGAAATAAGCCCTATGTAGTGTTTAGTCAAAATTCAGCCCCCAACCATTCTATCTATAATCATTTTTTTAAATAACAAACCAAGTTTAATCCAAATTAGTACGCGTATAGGATTCATTAAAAAGGTACAAAGTTAATATAATTAAATTATGTATTTTAAATTTATATTTTTAATATTTAAACTGTCTGACACATCATTCGCATGCAAAATATCTGTAATTGAATCTATGTGTTTTTTATATTATATATATACATTTTCAAAAATGTATGGCCTACCAGATTCTGATTGGAATGATTTTTGGACACATGATTAGAGAAAACTATTTTAAATAATATTACCGGTTGTATTCAAATCATCAATGCAGGGATATATATATATATATATAGACGGTAATCGGCGTAAATTTAATGTTAAATGGGTATTGCCGACAGACGGTCGGCTAAAAGTGGGCCTTGTGCAAAAAGGAAGGTTCGGATCTCAGAACAAATGGGTAAAAGGCAAGCAAAACCCTCAAAAGTCTGGCATCGACTTATTCTACTAGATCATTTGTTTCAGCTTTTCAGGTTGGTCAACCTTCCCATCCTACATATGCCCTTTCGTTTTCCATCAATCTCCCCAAATGCCTTTCCACATTCCATTAAATTAATGCTCTGGCTCAGCATGTCGCATCATACTCAGCCGCTGAAATACATCCTGTTCCTGGTAATCACCACTGCAATTCCCAGTCAAGAGCATCCAACCGTGCAATATTAAAACCACTTCCCGAAGATGATTCATAACCGCAATTAATATTATATTCCTGCTATTAATCCATTTTCCAATGAATGATGAATACATTTGACTTAAATCAGGGAAATGACAATATTCTAATCGATGTAATTTTCAGTTTCGGGCCCACCGATATTTAATAATAATCGGTGATGGAATTTTTCTCCCGTTAATATAATGGTAGAAGTGGGCCATTGTACCTAGCAGTCTACTCAATGAACTATTTATAATAATCAGGGTTTGAACATGTGCTCTACCAGATCGCATTTATGACCCCATGCAATCAGATGGGACCTCTTTGAAAATTAAAATTTTAACTTTACACGGAAATTTCAAGAAAAATACCAATGGTTGGAGAGATTAGGAGACATGGGGTTGCTTGCAACCAGACAATTCCGTGTTGGGATGCAGGTTTACGACCGGGTATATACATCTTCTGTTGGGCATTGTAAGTTTTTCTCCGTCTAAATCCATCCGATCCCATCACTCCCCTTCTGAGAAATGTCCAATAATTGATACAAAATCTTTGATACTCTGCCGGCCCTAACGATGATACGTGGATGCGGATGAAAATTAATTTGGGTTTTTATTGTTATTAACTGGAATTAGATTGGCTATCCAAAATAAAGATGTGTATTATTTGTCATATTCTGCATTTATTTGACTGGCTGTTGGCTGATCACGAAGGAGGACGTCAACTGCTTGCAATGCTCATGCATTCTACGGGTTTCAACATGGCGTAACCAATTACCAATCCTTTAAAAGGATAAGGTTATATGTCTTAAAAAGATTAATTTATCCTCACCGCCGGGCTTTGCCCCGTGTATATTAGCAAAATAGATTTTGCATGAATACCTTATTGCAAGAACACTTGCAATAAAAGTGATTTTACATTGTTTTATTTATATTTTATACACATATGAGAAATGAAAGTACTTACGCTTATAACTTTATATTTTTTGTGATTATATATTTTTTGATAGAAATGATTTTATAATTTTTTATGGTAAAAGTGTTTTTATAATTTTTTGATGAAGGTGACATTATAATTTTTAGTTATGAACTTTGTTTGAAAAATGCCCCGATTGTTAGAAGGGTTATTAGTTGTTGTGCATTTTTCAAACTAAGGTCATAAAATGTTTTTTAAAGAAACAAATCTGGCGATGAATTATAAAATGGTAAAAAGATGAGGAGATAAATAGAAATAGCCCACAACATAATAAAAAAATCCAAACCAAAAAAATATACATTGTCTGCATCTTTGCCGTGTATAATTTTTTTTTATATGTATTCATACATACTATATCATCGTAACTTTGTATTATAATAAAGCGTTAAGATATTCTTACTATATCCAAACATGATCCTACAAGTATCTTATTCATATTCTAATTTTTTTCCTAATAATATTCTTAAAATCCCAACTATTGAACCCTCCCACAGAAAAATTCTTAAGAGAAAATACACTACTAACTAATATACATAAAATTACAGCATGAAGAATTAAAATCAGCTCATCACGCAATAAGGAACGTTGGTTTACCAAGCCTCAGTGGCTATAGGGTGTATAATTAAATGGCTCACAAAAGGAAGGAAAAAAAGAAAGAAAGCAAAAGAGAAGAACAGGAAAAGAGAATCCTACCATATATAGTAATCAACGCATGAAACGCCACTTTCACATCTTAAAAGATCTGTTACCTTTTGAAAATCCTATCATTTTAATCTGAGTTCTACAAATGAATGATTACTTAAATACATAAACAGGCTTAAAAATCTGACATATGGCTAGGGTATCAAACGGTTCAAGATTAAGAAAATAAAGGGATTAAACAAGAAAAGATAGAAAAGGGAATGTAAATAGAAGTGGTGAAAAGCAAGAACATGACATGAGATGATCTGAGCTAACAAGCAAAAGTAAAGAAAATATTGATAAAATATATAAGAAAGTATATTAAAGTGCACCAAGTTACACCTTACCTAAGACGCGCTATTTTTAAGCTTCAAAATTCACTCTAGTTGCCTTTGGTATCATATTAAATTAATATATCAAGTTTCATCCAAACTAAATATATACATATGCATATCATCTAAAAATATCTAAAGTCAAAGTAATGTAACATTTTGATTATATCAATTTTAAAACTATTAATATAACATCTAAAACAACATCTTAAATGGATAAATAATTCTATGAAGTATTTTAATATTCTAATTCATTTATAAATTAATTTAAGTATTTTTCATAATTTATACAAGATTGTATATATTTTTAAGAAAATACGACCCTACCAAGACTCAAATTAATCTTATTTGCATTACTATTATAAAATAAATTATGTGAGATTATGTGATAAGTTAGATTTTGATTTTATTATCATTGGAAGCCTATTTAACCATTTGATTAAGGGTAATAATCTTGTTAGCTCTGCAAGCAATCTTATATTAGCTTCAGCTAAAAGTTGTCTTTGGCTTTATTTTTTATAAAAAATTTCAAATGTATTTAACTTATATACCAAAATTTATAATTTTTATTGTTACTAAATTTATAATTTTGAATATGTATAAAATCAACATTTTAGAGAATATTTAAGTCATTTTCACCCCCAAAATGTTGTTTTTTGAAAAACCAAAAAAAAATGTATATCCAAAACTAGTAAAAATTAGTATGTAAATTAAATACATTTGAAAAATAAAAAGAATAAAAATATATATTAGCTGGAGCTAACATAAGCTTATATTATTCAAGACTAATAACATCATAACCTTTTTATTATAGTGCACCCTAACATAACTTATATATAAGTTTTTAAAAAAAGATTTTAAAAATTGACTGGGAACTTAATAACAATAAAAAGAATCAAATGATTAAGATAGGAAAATTTATATCAATTAAAAAGATAAATAAAGAAGATTTATTTTTTATTAAATAAATCTTGATTAGATGTGTTCTAGTAGTTAGAAGAGCAAATTGAGTAATGTCACACATGACCTAATCTAAAGCTACTCCTTCTACCTAGATTAGACAACTATATAATTGACTTTAGATTGGGTACCTCTACTTTAGCCTTTTAATAAAAATTTTTTTAAATCTATCTCTTTTTCAATTTTCAATCATACTAACTTATAATTTATTTTAATTTATTAATTAAATATTTTGCTAGTCAATATTTATGTTGAAATTCTATGTGATTTAAATTTTCAATATGTATTATGAAAGCTAAAATTTTTATAATTTGACCTGTATTTTTAGCTCATATTATCAATCTAAACTGTAATTTAATCAAATATAAGCTTGTCATGTTTCCCAAATATTAAGATTAATGTTAAGTTTCCCTTGATGAATCTAAAATAATAAATAAAATTATGTCTAGAATTTTCTCAATAGAGTTAAGAGTTGGGTTAACCCCAACCCATTTGCACCATAAGATTCACAGGTAAGTATATATCCTTTTACATGTGGTCATCCCGTCTTCAAGGAGATGCAATCAACTAAGAGAGTATTTGTTGACACCTAAAATTTTAACTATCTACAATTACTTTATTTTTAATTATTTATTCTTTTCTTTTTATATAACTACCTTACTTTTTAATTATTTCTATACATCTACTTATATATCTAACTTATTTATTTTAATTTTATTCTCTTTATTCCTTAACATTATCTTTATAGTATCACACCATTTTTTTATATTTAAAAAACTTTTACTTGAAAATTTTTTTATTAAAAATTTTATTACTTCTTAAACATACCCTAAAATTATAGGAAGAGAGCTTCTGTGTAACCAGTTATATATAAGAGATTTTATATAATTTTTTTATTTTTAAGATGTTAATATTGAAGTAAAATTCAATTTATTCATTGTATTTAACATAATTTATTTAGCTAAAAGACCAAATTTTATCTAAATTAAGTATATGCATGACTCAAATTTGCTAAAAAATAAATATATCCTTGTGTTAATCAAGAAAAATGCTTATTATATATATATATATTAGAATATAATAATAATTTTAAAATCATTTATCCACATAGTCATGATATTTTAAATGGTGTAGATGTTAAATGTATTATTTAAAAATTTATTTTTAGTGCTAAATTATTTTATTATGTTGACTTTATACATTTGTAAATGGGTTCATATGCCGTGATAATAAACAAATAAGAGAATTTACATGATAATATTAAATATATTAAATACAATAGATAAAATGGATTTTCTATCAACTGTTAAAATATTAAAAATAAAAATGGCTATCCCAAGAAGGGTTTCATTGAAGCATAACACATATTATGTATAGATTATTTTGTAACCCACCTGCAAACCAAAATTGAGTTCAAAAGATAAATGATTATTTCACTACTCGCCTAGCTAGAAACGCATGAAGTACTCTATCAGAGAGGAGGTAGAGAAAGTGAGGAACTGTTAATATGTGCATGGATTTGTTCGTTGAATTTTTTTTTTTCAGTCATCCATCAAGGAATTTAATGTTCCTTGACCACATGATTTTTAGTCAATAAAAAAAATTTCGTGGCAAAGCGGCAGAGGCCATGAATAATAATGTGATAATTTTGTTACCAAAATCATCTTCGTAGGAGTTGTATTATATATATTAAAGGGCTTGCTTACATAAGCATCTCATGATGTTGCCCAACGATTTCTATGACGATGATTTCATTTCCTTTTCGTTATTATTGCAGAGTGGAAAGGCATGCGGTTTGTGGTTTCTTCATGGGATTCATTGATGTACGATGGGAATTTCGCCTTTTAAAAAAGGTGTTAACATGCTCTATAAGATTAATAGAAGCCAGGTCGACAAGAGCCTGATGATTGGCATTGAGCAGTTCCATTCTCTCTTCCAAGCTAGTTAAGAAACTTTTACAGAATCGATTTTAAAGAGCTTGACAGCTTGTGGGGTGATTATTCATCTATTCAACGGAACTCAAGATCATTAATCATGCAGGCGCGCAGCAAGTATAGTAATTAGCTCGGATTAGATGTTCCCAGTGCTCTGTCATCATTCCTACCCTGGTCACTGCTCTTAGCTAGCTAGTCTGCTATGGATACATGCTGAAGTTTGGATGGGCCAGTAGCACTTAATTTCTTTTGAGTGCCAAGCCAATTAAAGGTGAGTTAGGTTGTACCAAATATCATAAATTTTCAAAATATTAATGAGATGATGGAGCAATCACAGTAGATATGAGCGATTCTGAAAAGGACGGATATGATGTGTGCTTTAATTATCAGTTCTCCTACGCCTTGTTCGAGTTACAAGTATGCGAAAAGCCGTTCCCAATAGAGCATTGATCCTATTGGCACGAGATTAACCCTTTTCAGTTTTTTATTTTTTGTTTTTTTTATAAAATTACTATTGTATTTATGCTTAATAACATACTAAAATTTACTATTTTTTAAAGATGTATATAGTTTTTTAGACTTTTTTGAAAATGACTAAAAGACTTACGTTTCAAATTCTAGAAAAAAAAATATACATATCTCTAAATATGAAAGAAATTAGTATATTAATTAATTATGCAATAACAATTTTATAAAAAAAACTATAACAAAAAAATATGTTTTATAACAGGGTCACTCCTTTTCACATATATATCTAATCAGTTGATCAAAAATCCAATTAAGCCAGATTAACGACTATATTCATGTGCCTAAACCATGATAAATATTGAAATGGTATTGATAAATTGGTTGAGATATCTGGCATTGTATGAGATGTGAATAAGATCAGAATGTCTGTTTTGCATGTGCGCGCATTTGATTGTTGCACCGCCACGTGCGAGCAATGCCGATGCTTTGAGTCGGTTTGCTGCGGTTTTTGTTGGATGCTCAGTCCGTTGTCGTCCAATCCACTCACATGTATCTAGGGGTGGGAAACAGTGAAGGTTAGGGAGTACTCAATCTAATCTACTGTTTATGTCATAAATTTCTGGACAAATCTGTAGTTGATTTTTGATCAATATCAAGACAATAGGATAGATTGAAAAGACAGAAAAGACAGCTGTGATAATTTTCAAAATTTAAGGCGTATTTTGTTTTAAATAAAACTTTTTATCTACAATTTTTTACTTTTCATAATTGTCTAAAATTTTAGTTATTTCTTTATATCTTCTTATATAAACTATCGTATTTTTCAATCATTTATACGCAACTATTAATACAATTAATCTATCTATTTTAACTTTGTTCTTTTTTCTCATCATTATCGCTATCATATAACGTCACTTTCTCTCATTTCAACAACTTTTACATCAAAAAAATTTTTATTTAAAAGTTTTATCACTTCGCAAACACACATTTATATGCATATCAATATAAAGTCATATTTATAATAAATTTAAAAATTAAATACTTCAATCTTTACTATTTGGTGAAAGTAAAACACAATAATCATGACAAAGCATTAGCAAGATTTTTCTTTTTAATAATTCTATTTGCAACTTGACTTTGATGAATATGTGTATTTACTTCAACAAAAATACTTAGATAAAAAATTGTAAATTATAATTAAAACAACTAAAATGCAGAATAATGAAATTCATTCTTGAAAGGTAAAAGTAATATTGATAATACTTTTTATTTTAGTAAAAATCATGCATAGAATATAATCCAAATAGTATTTATACAATTGAGAAATAAAAATATATTCACATAAATACGTCATAAAGTTAAATACACATCTATATAGACTATATTCACATCAATAAGTGATAAACTTAAACATATATATATATCAAACAAAACTACAGCCACATAAATAATTCATATGGCTTATAAAAATGACGTCTACTTATGCGAGACACAGCAAACCAAGGCAGGATAGAATATAGTCTCCACACCTTTATGTAAAATTGGAGCCAGTCAGGAGTCAACCCAACTCTATTTTTATCCTTACGTATATCACATAATAATAATTTCACCTAAGTCTGAAATAAATTACTTGTGGTAATAACAAGAAATATGTTATTCTAATTTATTAGCAAGATAGTTAATCAATATTAAGAATTAATTGAACCCGTTAAAATAAATACAATCTTTTTTAGATCATAATTAAATACAATCTTAAAATAATAAGCAAACGAAAAATGCACTAGAAAGAATTTTTAATTACTAATATTAATTAACTATTCAATATATTCAATGCATAGTGACATAGGCACTCATATGGCTTGATTCTGCATGCTTAGTTACAAATCTAAGTCTGATCAAAATTTTGAGGTAAATAATAATTAAACAAAGAAGATACCACGAATTAATTTGTTTGAATTTTCAAAAAAAATCCTGTATTGATAACGTAATATATTAATTTATAAGATTTAAGCTGATCATCATGTTTAATTAAAATATCAGTTCAACTAAAATATAATTATCATAGCCATCGAATTTTTGATGAACCATTCTAACTCGGCGGAACCCAGTTCGTACACGGATGAGGGCATTCAAAATGCCCATGCGGTTTCGAATCTTCTTGTCTAAGTGGGAGTATGGAATTTTTATCCCATTGAGGGTCTGGTTTTGAGAAATTTTATTTTCTATGAGTATAGATAAAGCTCTGTCTCCAAGAGAGAATTTAGAGAACTTAATAAGTTTATCTTATATATGAATGGGTTGAATTTGTAATATCAAATATCGTGTTGTACATTATCAGTCAAAAAAAGTTTCGATGAACTATAAAATTAATTAACAAAAAGTGAATATTTTAAAGGGTTAAAACATTTTCTTTTAAGTGATTTTATTTTATAGCCCACAAAAATTTTTGTAATGAATTATCTATATAAAAATTTTAAAACATAAGAGATAATTTGGATCTCTATAGTTAATTAAGTGATTAGGCTTATAAAATCTTTTGAAAATTTATTCACAATTTGGATAAGATGAAGATGAGATGAAGGATGTGTTTGGTTGGAGGTAAAACTTTTGATGAAAAGTTTTTAGAATAGAAGTTGTCAAATCAATAGAAAATGTTATAATATAATAGGAGTAATGATGAGAAGTAAAGAGAATAAAGTTAAAATAGATAGGTTAGTTGTATGGGTAGTTGTGTAG
>JAXCLR010000063.1:46028371-46055602 GCA_035584095.1 Annona squamosa | reverse complement strand
TTTGTGTAGAAAAATGTGAAAAAATAATTAAAAAATAGAGTAATTATGGAAAGTGAAAAGTTTTAGATTGAAAAGTTGTAGTTAACATTTTGTATGCTAAACATTTTTTATGCTAAACAAACGCACCCTAAATATCTCATTTTTAAAAATGACAATCTATTTTTCATTACCAAATAATGGTTCTTATTTTTTAAATATTTTCATGTAACTTTTCCAATTTTCAACCCATGATAATATTTTTCATCTCACATTCCTTCGTCCTATTCTCATCTTCTCGAGATCATGGACAAAAAAGAAATTATTTCCAAATCCATTCTAAATAATTAGTTAAAATTATCTTATTTTATGAGCACAAAATATGAAACCCATACCATCTAAAAGAGATTAGTCTAATGGTAACTTCCATAAGTTACACCCTTAGCATGAAGCAAAATTGGGGTATGGAGATGGTCTCTCCCAACTTTGTGATCATAAGGATCATCGTAAGAAAAAGCATTACAAGTGTCATCATAACCCACCGCATATATAATAATTATTTGGCCATTTTTTTTATGAATATTGTTTGGCTGCATTCTATGCAGTTAAATATAAACTATTTGTACAAAGTCGCCGAGAAGTGTTTTTTTATGGATCGAGAAATAAGAAGCACACACACATTGTCAGGTAAAAATATATTGAAAATGAGTAAAAATTTATTGAAAATGGATGAAGAGACATTGGAAAATTCTACATTCTATTCCATCTTCATCTCAACCCATCTACAAACTAACAAGTGTTCAAGTAAAACAACTTCTTGGATTTGGTTGTTTGCTAACCACCCAGCCAAGACTCGTAATTAATGACTTGGCCAAATTCAAAAAACTAAGATTGGACAGATGATTTAGATATCATAATGGATGACAGAGTTTATAATTAGGCAGGAAGAAATTAAAGTTGAGGCCTTCATGCCTGACATCATTCGTCCTCCGAAGCCCCACTAAGAGCTACGGAAATGTTGGTGAAAATAGAGTCATGAGACTGAAAACCACAGTACCTTATATACCAACGTAAGCGAGAAAAAAAAAATTCAATAATTAATTGTCGTATATATGAAAATATATAGTTTAGAACAGCTGTTGACTGCTACTGCTAATTATGACTGAAATGGTGGAAATCCCTAGATAAATCGGAAGACTTCATAACCGTCTCTGGAAAAGCAAAAAATTCTTAATTATTAAGTGAGAAATTTTTTTAACTCATAAAAATAGTTTCATAGGCAACCTAAGAACTTCAGACTTTGGTCTTATCATCTTGCACGTTCTTACGTACACTCATGTTAAATTGTTAATTAAATTTGGTATAAATATAAAAAGTATAGACATTGGTTTTGAGGATTTTAATTACCTTTTATTCCTTGAACGTCAAGGCACTTTATTGGAAAGGGGAGTAGACTTTGCGTATGCCCCCTAATCCGTATCAACAGCCCCAAAATGCTCGCATGTCCAATAATTTATACCACTCACGAGGTGCCCAATCATCTACATCCACATTATTTGCTAACATGCAATTTCTTCTCGATATGGGCCCCACTTTTTGATCCAAACTCTTGATCAGATGCCGGTAAGTTTGGCAAGCGCTATAATAGCAAAATTTACCAGTCAATTAAAACAACATTAACGTGAGAATTGAGTAGACTTATTTCGTAAGGAAGTATTAATCAATGATGAGATTTTACAATTTTTTTCACATACCTAATCTATACTAATCAAGGCCCACCATATCAAAGGTTTAGATGGTCAATAAGTAGGCAGCACGTATACAGAAGACCAGGTGCGGACCGATGTAGGTTCGACCAACAGGTGGACCACGCATCCACCTCTTAAGTCACCATAAAAGAGAGTCACATGTAAGCAAGCGCAGGTCCGATGGACTTCATTTCAACCCCTCTCCAGCCATTTCTTACGCGAGTGTGCTTCGCAATATTATTTCAATCTGTCACAAAAGTCTAAAATCCCTCCTCCCAGCTCCTTGAAATCCATGCTTCCCCTTCCCATCCTCCCACCTGCCTCGTCTCTCCACAACCATGAGATTACTCTCCCCTCTCATAGGTTTTCTCCTGTGGGTCTCTCTCCTGTTCTTTTTGATACATGGGTGGGGCCGCATGCGGCCTGCTAGCGCTAGTGCTGCCACTCATGTCATTAATCGAAAGGCGCTGCTGAGCCAGCAGGAATTCTCGTGGTTGAAGCCTCATGCACCACCGGCCGCGCTCCCGGCAGAGCCAGACCCCTCCGGCAACGAGATTGATCCCAGATATGGGGTCGAGAAGCGGCTGGTTCCGACCGGTCCGAACCCGTTGCATCATTGAAGCTTTATGCATGATTTGTGTATATTCATATCTCTCTTTCATATTCATGCAAAATGGAGGGAAGGAAATCAAATGGGTGGTGAGTACTCATATTATATTGCTTGCACGAGTCATGATCCCATTCTTTTTTAGGTGGAACAAAAGCCCAATTCAGATCAATCAATAACAAGCTCTTATATATTTAGAGAGTATTTATATTTGTATGTATGTAACATGTTATAGTGCTTTTTCTCTTCCGTTCATGGTCTGATTTTTCCTGAAGTCTCAGACTTTTTTTTTTTCCATTTTGGGGATTTCCTTCTTTTTTTTTTTTTTTTTTTTTTTTTTTTTTTTTGCCTTGTAAGATTTCAAAACGATGCAGAGAACAAAGCTTCTGGATTTTTTTTCCAGTTTGTTTGCTTTCTTCCTCAGAGAACTAAGTTGGGTGTTTTTTGTCTAATATGTTATTGATTGAGGAATGAGTAGCTGCAACGGCACGGAACATCACTAGAAGTGTTAATTCTTTGGTAGCAACCCCCCAAAAATATCCTTTTTTTTTCCGGAAAAAATTAGAAAATGATCACCTGCAGACAAAGGTACCACAACTTCCGGCACAGTGATAAACGGTTGTTGCAATCGGAAAGTTGTTTTTTTATCAAACTCCTGCCAATGAATGGACCTGTCCGATTTTTGAACCATGCATGACATGGACTTCGATTTTCACGGTGGCGATTGCATCTAACGGATCCTGTGCCGGAGCAATCAAAAACAAGATGTGATGCGGCAAAACTCGGATGCTCCCAGAAAAGGCTCTGAGTTTTGGAAGTTCCCAGATATCGAGAATATCGAGGTCCTTTTTTTGGCAGAACATGAACGCCTCGCACCTTTTGTGATCTATTGACCGAATGACCGCTAATTTGTTAGCCATGCGCATGAAAGATAAGTCCATGACATGATCAACGGACCAATAAAGTTGCACTTGTATGATAAACGAAAAACCAAGAAAGATAATGGGTGTGCTGAGAAGGTAAGACGAAAGATGGTGGCCCGGGAAATGTCTCTTTTAGGAACCCATCCAATGTTTAAGGTTGGTTGGTCCACCACAACATTAATTTGTTCTCCCTCTCTCTCTATCCAATCTCTGTCAACCATTTGATTAGTTTGCGTTGGGGTACCAACACATAAATACCCCATATATTAGGAAGAGGAAGAGGATGAGACGCTAACCACTGCTGCCGGTGAAAACCGGACTTGATCGAGCAATTGGACTTGTAAAACCGTAATATGGAAATCATCCGGTTTGGTTAGTCCACTATATTATTTTTGCCAATAGCAGTTTGCAACCCTTTGAACAGCTAGTTCCAATGTGGAAGTCGGCAGCAATCCAACTCAAATGCTTGGAAAATAAAGAGGGGTGATCCTGTGTGGTTGGCCGCAATTGGGCCCTAATTCCATCCTGTCTTTTAACATATTTTTTATTTTTTCAATTTTTTATCAATATATTAATTCAGGTGTATTTAATTTATAATCTAATTTTTATCAATTTCTGATATATATTTTTTAAAATTCTAAAACATAAGAGTTTTATGGTCATTTTTCAATGTGGTAAATGACCACAATACTCTTGTATTTAAAATAAAAATCGGTAAATTTTGGATTATAGAGTAAATATACCTGAATTGATATATTTACAAAAATTTCAAAATATGATTTGAGACCGGCATATGATCGGCCGTCTTAAGAAATGAGAACTTTGACGTTCGTATACGTAGTTTTTTCCATGGGCTTTACTCGTGCATTGATTGGGACGTTTGATATGATATAAAAGCAAAGAAAATTTTCGTTAGATAAAATTTGCCGAAAAAATTTTGAAGTGCATGGGAATGATATTAATATGAAAGGAGTAATGATTGAAAATAAAAAATAAGGAAAAAAATAGAGTTATAAGAAAATGTAAAAAATTAAAATACAAAGATAATTATTGATAAGTAAGATAACTTGGTATATAGCTAAAGATATACTAGGAGTAGAGAAGTATCTTTTTTCCTTCTCTCGTTGACATCAAAATAAACGCACCCTAACGGTGCAAGAGATTAAAAAAATTAAAAAAATAAAATAAAGATTTTGAATAAGTGAGTATAATTTGAAACGTACAAGCCATAATAGAAAAAAGCAAGGAAAATGCTGAACAATGTCAAAAGGGTGAAAGATGAAATGGAAAAATTATTTGCTCTTTTACTAAATGATAAACAGATCCCAATACGCAAGCAGACATGTTTATGGGTGAGTTGCTTATTAAAATTATTTTCTTGGAAAAACTATACCATATAAATATTTAATTCAAGCCTTCAATATACGAAATTATTTTTTAATTTATGTTTTTTCATTTTTATTCTTATTGAATGAATATCATGGTCATATATAGTATATATAATTATTTTATACTTTAAATCATTTAAAATAAACAATAAAACTAGTACATTATAATTATTCCATATTAATGCCGCAATTCAAATATTCAATACGATCAGATCCAACAATTGAACTGAATTGATCTGATATTAACCAAACATAAAAGTGTTCAATTCGCGGCTTCATTTTACAATTTGATAATTTATATTATCATACAAAAAAGTTATATATTTCGAAGGGGTTATGATTGATGCAACTAGTACATATAAAACAGAAATGTTTTGATATAAACCCTCTCATGTTGAATATTTTAATAATTAATGGAAAATTTATTTTATCTATTGCATTTAACATTATTTATAATATCTTGAAAAAATTTTCATTTATCTAATATCACTGTGCATGGGCTCCATTTACAAATATGTAAAATCAATGTAATAAAATAATTAAATATTAAATATCAATTTTAAAATTTATTTTTATAAGAGCAAATATATCTAAAATTAAAATTTTTAATTTAAAAATAATTTATATTACTATACAAAAAGAAGTTATATATTTCGAAGGGGTTATGATTCATGAACTAGTACATATAAAATGGGAATGTTTCTATATAAACCCTCCTATTTTGAATATTTTGATACTTAATGGAAAATCTACTTTATCTATTATATTTAAAATTATTTATAGTATCTTGAAAACCTTTTCATTTGTCTAGTATCACTATGTGTGAACCTCATGTACAACTGTACCGATCGGCGTGCCAACTATTGATTGGTTTGCTTTCGCGTATGAACACTTCTGCTGAGGTTCGCACAAATATCGACCGAGAAGCTATCCACCTTAACCGGAAGATGAGGACTGATAGAGCAAGCATATATGTTTGAGCAGGAGACGACCCTATTTCTATTATCTTGGTTATTAATATTTAATATAATGAGATTGCGTGCGGTTGACTAACTCCCGCGTGGAAAAGGGCTGATTCTAGAAGCAGGACCCCAAATTTGTGGTTATGTGTGGCTCTAGCAACAACACGTCATGTAATTAACGCATAGCTACTTGTACGACTAGAATGGCTGATTAAGGGTCTTCGACGTCGAAGCATTTAAGAAATTAATCTGGGATGAGATTTTCAATTTCTAGTATAGTTTTCAAATTTTTTCAATTTAATTTCTTATTTTTAATATAACTTTTTTTTTTACATATATTTCAAATACCACTTCTTCACTTCTTAATAATTAATACACATCTCTATCAAAAATAAAATTAAATTAATACACATGATTACATCCTCATTTCATTTTTCCATCCCACATAAGCTTCTTGTGGACAGTCGAACAGCTCCTGAGAAATTAAAACTTGACCAACAAGGTCAGTAGCCACCATGAATATGTGCTGCGTTAAAAGTCAGAGGCTCTGTACATACCATAGAAAATGATGGACGGCAGACGGCAATAGCCAGTAACTGAGACAACGTATGTTGTTAGTATTATTATTATTTTTAGCTACTTACTGCTTGGGTGCTACCTAATCACCATATGGAATAGAACCGTGCACGCTGCAACCAAAAGGCTTGTCCGAGAGGGACGTAGTAGGCCCAACGTATCAGTATTTCTGCATTATTCTAGCATCTTAATTCTAGATATAATCACGTGCTTGTGATAGTATTTTTTGACGCCAATAATTTCAGGCCTCACGAGGGGTTTTGTTAATTAGAGCCAAAAATTCATTTGGTTAGAGGTGATTTTCAGAATGGCTTTTCAACCAACGCATTCTGTTAAGTTCTTGATTAGAGACGTCCGAAATTTTAGGGAGTAACTAGTGGGCATGAATTTTTACTAATGTTAGCTTTAATAGCAGAGCTATTTCACATTATTATTATCATTATTATATCTTTTGTCATCAATCATATCCACTATTCTTATAAAGACATTATCTTTATGAGGCTCCACAGATGACTCCCTCAATTTTTAAAAAGTTGGTGGTCAACCAGAAATTCAATCCATTAATCATATTTTATATTATTTGTTTAACTTAGCAACCAAGTTTTATCCAAATCAAGTACATGCATATGCCAAATTTGTTCAAAAATATATTTACGTGTAAATTAAGAAAAATATTCAAATTCGTATACGTATATTTAGAATGCAACAATATTTTATAGAATTATTTATCCACATAGTAATAATATTTTTAAATAATTAGATATTGAAAATACTATTTAAAATTAATATTTAATATTAAATTATTTTATCATGTTGATTTTATATATTTATCAATAGAACTCATATACAGTTTTATTAAATAAATGAAAGAGTTTCTATAATTATATAAATGACATTAAATACAATAAACAAAATATATTTTCTATCGATTATCAAGATATTAAAAATAAAAAAAAAGTCACATCCATGATAGACTTCATAGAATTCAAGCCCTTTTTTGCTAAGTTCTCCCACCATTTTTCATTTTTAATTTAATTATTGATATCTGTCTTCAGGGCATTAAAGCCTTATGAAGGCATCGCAGGGTTGATCAAATAATATATTTAATTTTATTAGGCATTATGGACATTGAAATCTCCATCAGAACCTTTTTCCATCTTTTAATTTTTATGCAACAACCCAGCCTACTCCATTTTCTGTGGGCACATATTCGACCACGGACCACCCGTTGGACTGTAAAACTCACATGCAATCTTGTGGGATTTACAAGCCAATTGAGTTTGAGCTCATTTAATTTTGGAACACTGACTCACATAGATTTAGGACGGCTCTTGTATATGTGCATTACAACGCATTAAAAGATATGGCCACATTGCCCGTGATGCAGCACCCACATGACGCGAGTGGGAGCGGCCTTCCTTTCAAAAGAGCATTCAAAGCAGCAGCCAACAGAATATCAAAAACAAAATAAGTAAATAAATAAATATAAATAAAAAAGCGGCAGCCAACAGTCCATAAATTAAATTAAATGGTGCAAAGTCAATACAAGCACAGCCCGTGACCACACATCCTACACCCGAGTCACTTCGATCAGCCCTATTCAATAAGGGGTGACCAGGTGTTGGGATATAAAGGGGTAAGGAGAAAGAATATAAAGAGATTGTTATGTATTTAAAAATAAGAAATTATATATATAATTAAAAAATAAGAAGAAGAAATCTGATCTCATCTTTTCTTTTTCTTTTTTTTTTTAATTTTGATCTCATCTTATCTATTGGTATATACTTGGAAGAGGATTAGAACAAAGGGCCACCGTTGTAAAGGAACAATTGCACTTCTATTTGGCAAACCACTGGTCCACCCTGCTATGTATTTGACATGCACCCCTTGCATGCCTTCCTTTACTGTGTTCGCTACTTTCTTAAAATAGTGGATGCCTGTCCTATTTTGCTGCCCTCATGCTCCTTAAATAAGCCCCCTATGCTTGGCATGAGTAAATGAAAATTTTTGCTTGACACTCTTATTCTCTTGTAACAGTGGCCCCATGTTCCCATTCGCAATTTTAATTATCAACCAAAAATTTTCATTTACTCATGCCAAGCATAGGGGGCTTATTTAAGGAGCATGAGGGCAGCAAAATAGGACAGTGCATCCACTATTTTAAGAAAGTAGCGAACACAGTAAAGGAAGGCATGCAAGGGGTGCATGTCAAATACATAGAGCAGGGTGGACCAGTGGTGTGCCATTCTGCTCTCGTCACTTCATCTCTCTTTTTTTTTTTTTTTTTTGTTTGTCTTTCCTGCTCTCGTCACTTCATCTCCTTAATACCTACACCTAGGAGTATTCGGCAGGCACCCACTGTCATGGCTCCTTCTTGCGTGCTTACTATTATTCTCTCCGAACGATAGACACATTATCCTAATTTCATTTCTTTTACACAAGGATGTAACTTAGGTTAGGCAGATCCACTTTGAGGTCAAACCTACTTTTATTTTATTTTCAAAAATTACCACCTTACTTTATTTTAGTTTGAGTCAGTTTTAACTCTACCATACTCTATTTTTTTTAAAGTCAAATCGGCTCCAGTTTCTGTCCTAAATCAATTCTTTACGTTAGTCTTTATGTTATATTTGATAATCATAGTTCTAATATAAATTTTGCTTAAAAATTATAATCAACATGATGATAATATAATTTAATATGTTAATATGTTATAATTGTGCTTAGTTAATGTAAAATTTTAAAAAATTCGTTCATTTTTGAGGGGTGATTTGGACCCCCCTGTGTTACCCCGTTGCCTAAACATCCTTAATAGCTAGTCAACGGGTGTCTTATAACTAAAGAAAAATTTAACAACATCTCTATGTAATATATAAAGGAGTGATATGGAATATAAGGCCTGTTATATATATAAACATCTTCATCTGATCCTGTAATATCATATTTAATTCTACATTTATACATTTATATTATCATACCATAAAGACATTCTATATTAAGTAAATCATAGTAATTTATAATTTCGCAGCAAGCAGTCCAAAAGATCATATACATATTTGTCAATATAATGGTAATCAAGTCCAAGATACCCAAGTACAATGTGTTTTTTCATAGTTAAATCTCACTACGTTAGTGTCTGCAGGCATTAGTATGAAAAAAAAACATAAGGTCTAAAATAATTAAGAACACAAATGCTAATAGTCTTCAACATTGTGTCCTCCCCCAGTATCATTTTGAGACTCCTACCTGACCTATGATCTAAAAATAAAATAACAAATTTTGTAAGTTTAAATAGACTCAGTAAATAGATAGCAATTTACGCAAAATGAAAATGAGTAAGACTTTATATGCATATTTCATGACAGCATTATAAAAAGATGATTTTTAAATGACCATACATGACATATGGGTTCAACACCCACACCCAAGAATATATGCATAAAACCAAATATAAATAGAAAGATCACAAGCAATCTTTTCCTCATGTTGACCAACGGCCATAAATAAATATCTCTTCATATACAACTCTTTACAACCACCCATCTTGAGTAATACACCATCCATAATATATAGGAACAAACGTCATACACTACGCATACAACATTCGCAAAGTGAACAAGGTTTACTCTAAATTTAACGTATTCACTGTCACATAAACTTTTTATCGAACACATGATAGATACCAAAGGTGGGACCTCTAGTTCCTCCTCTTAGCTCACCTAACTAAAGCAAGATCATATTCAATTATATAGAACTGCTAATGGTCATTTATTTTACAAAAGTCACATAGTAACATTTGTTTTTCCCTTAAACCCTACTAACCATAAGCTGTCACGAACCCTAACTACCAAAATACAAGATTGTTAAATACTACCTCTTCCCCCCAGCTCTGTTTCATGTTTAAGACAGGATTTTATCACTAATTTGATAAGAGACGATATCTACTTATCTTGATTGTGATTTTTTCCCAAGAATAGTGACCCTAAACTCGGATCTCTAGGATTTTGAGCTTTTTTTATATGAATTAATGATCTGCATAGAAGTTTGGAAGAGCGTTTGACGTGGTCTAGTGCTAGATCAAAACCAAGAAAAAGGTGAAAAGGAAGAAGAAGAAACAATGGGTGCGAAGAGAAGAAGAGAGAAAGAGTGGCAGTACAAATGAAGCCCTAGCGGGCCGACTCTCGTTTTAACTAAGCTCTTGTTGAGATGGGCCAGGCCTGCACATGGATTGAGCCTAAACACAATTTACAACTTGTTTTCCTACCTATACAACTTAGCGACTTAAAATTTTTCCGAAGCCATTGCCCCTTTAACCCCCGCAACTTGACTGGGCAGGTTGAACCCTGTACTTATTTTGTGAGGTGGAAGATAGTTATTTTGCCCCAAATAATATGTCAATCATACACTTCTAAAATTAATACATAATAAATCATATCATAAATAGGTGGGGCAACTATAAAAACATGTCAATATCACAACTTGTGCTTGTATTTAATATGCTCATGAATGGTGCTTCATAAAACCCAACATATTAAAACACCATTTATTCCTAGCAAAATATTTATAAATTATCTCATAGTTGGGAATGAATTATAATAATATAATATAAAAATATATGGTCCTCACACCCTCCAATGCATTCAGCTATGGGACCCCCATAATTATTTTTTTTAATTTTTATAAACATATAAAGTTAGTTGTGCTTGATTTATAAATCAAGTTTTACTAATTTTGAATATATGTAAGTATTTTTTATTTTAAAAATAGTAGCATTTTCGTAATTAAATAGAGTGAAAATTACAAAAATGTCACTATATTTAAAAATAAAAAAATACTTAAACATATCCAAAATTAATAAAACTTTGTTTATAGACCAAACACAACTAACTTTATATGTTTATAAAAAATTTTAAAAATAATTACAGGGGAGCCCCATGGCCGGAGGCATGGGATCACCCCTGTTCTTTTTTTCCCAACATATTTCGGTAATTATAGACTTAGTGCGATATATTCTAAGTTTAAAATAGTTTTCGGAGTTAAGAGTTAAATATTTATCAAAATATATTTTATGACATCATAAATGTATAATAAGGACGTCATTAATTCAAATTGGTTTGCTTAATCCGATTAAACTATTCAAACCATATGGATCCCGTCACCAGCTTAATTACCGATTCAATGCTGATAAAATTGATTTAACCTCAGCGATGATAACATCAATTTAATCCTCGCTGTCTTTTTGGCCCATCCATATTTAAATGATGTCAAAGCGCTTTTAGCACAACTCACGTAATTCATCACAGTATATGTATGCTGCCCATAGTTTTTAAAGTCCCAAAGAGACCATGACAAAAACGTGGTTAATGGGGGATTTTGATACTATGCTCCCAGCTGGGTGCATATATCTATTTTTTTAATTTTTTTTCAAATTTTTTTATAGGATTATTAATATAGGTGTAGTTAACCTACGTATTAATTTTTACTATTTTTGGAGTATTTTCGATATTTATTTTTTATTTTTGAAAATTAATGTCATTTTAGTAATTTTAAATTACCTAAAATGTCATTGATTTTCAAAAATCAAAAATAAAATTTAACTCCAAAAATGATAAAAATTTATACACATCTTAAATACACATATATTAACAATCTTATAAAAAATTTTAAAAATAGGTATATGCATCCTGGAGCATGCAGCGCTGCATGCTCCCGCGAGCATACAATGGGAGTCCGTTAATGGGAAGCAAAGACCGCCAGCTTTCTTATTATTTTTATAAAGTGTTCAGAAATGATAAAACTTTTTTATGAAAATTTTTTCATATAAAAGTTTTTAAAGTTGAATAAAATAATAAGATATAATATGATGATGAATAAAGAAAAATAAATAAAGTTAAAATATATAGCTTAAATGTACGGGCAGTTGTATATAAAAATAATTGAAAAGTAAGATAATTATATATGAGGAAGTAAAAAAAATTAAAAAATAAGATAGTTACGGAGAGAGAAAAGTTTTAGATATGTTTTAGTTTGAAATATATTTGGCGTAAACAAACGCCTCTCATCCAATGTTATTAAACCTAAGGGTGGGAATTGGGGCTGGTCGAGACGGGTCAGGGTTTGCCCAACCCCGACCTTACGTTTCAAAAATTTTGTTTGACTCTTATTTTTATACAGAGTTGGGACGAAGTCGGTTTAACCCTTTCTTTTTTCTACTAGGTATCGGAACAAAATTCAGGTTGGTATCGAACCGGTTTCGGGATAGCGGGTTGGGTCAAATAAGATAATTTTCAGAATTTATATACTTATCAAACATAAGTATACATCTATATTAAATTTAAATATTATATGTTTCAATATTTCACTAATTATTAAAAAATACATAATTAAGAAAACAAAACATTTGAAAATATAGTATACATTTATTAAAATAGGCTAATATACAATTACACATAAGGGTTATATATGTACAAATTTTTTTGTTAATTCTTATATTGCTTTTTGAATAAATTAATTTTTCTATTGTTGATAGATTTGATTACAAAAAAGTGAGAAATTTGAAAGAAAATAATAATAATATTTAAATATAGGCTTATAATTTTTAATAAATTAGTATATGAGGGACGGGTCGAACTCTTTAGGTCGGTACATGGTTGACTCACCCCAACCCTATTTTTGAATTCGGGTTAAAATTTCTGACCCATCCCTATACCGGGTCAAAAATATGTTGATTTTACCTTGCCAAAAACGGATTGGGTCAAAGCCGAATCACAGGTCGACCCGTCCCAATTCCCACTCCTAATTAAACCTAGACCAGATCGACTTTGTATCCTTCAAACTGGCTCAGCTGGTTCTTCGCCTAAGTAAAGTAGGGTTAAATAACAAAAACCGAACCACGCTCATCTCTGTCGCTCCCTTGTCCAAGAAACCCACATGAGCCCTCGCCTCCATACACCACAACGGCCACCGGCATCTCAATCCGAATGAACAAACGGCCGCTACAGGCAAGTTGAGGCACGCCATTAAGGTTAGTTTTTTTTTATTTGAAAGGGAGAGGAAATATCCCAATATTCTAATCTGTTCTTCGTTATCTTCGAAACCAATTCGGTCAATGACTTCTATGTCACTCGACAGTTATCACACAATATCCATCTTCTTCAATTTTGTTTTCTTCCATTCTTTCCTCTTTATTTACCATTTTTATTTTCTTTTAACTTCAAAGCCCACTGCCATTGCAACTCTGGTGCGGGGCAACTTCAGCTTATTTTCGTAAGTTGACACTATCACTTTCATGATTTAAAATATATTTTTCTATTCTTTTCTCCGCCTATTTGCATGTGGCAGCTCTTTTTTGTGCTCTAATGATAACTTCGTGGCTCAAACCTGTTTGATTAAATGTTCGAACCTATCGAACCACAATAGTTGCTATGCTAGTTTGTTCTGATAACATTGCTCCAATCGCCTTACAACAACTCCTAGCCTTTGTATATGAAGATTGAGTTGGATTGGCATGTCGTGTGGTGTGGAACTGTGGATTGGATATTGGAATGTGGCGTCTTATTGTAGGTCCACATCCTTTGTGGTCGGATTAAAATGCTATGTGGCAGCGTGGGTTGGACTGGAATACCATGTTTGTGTTTGATTTTTTACTCAAATTGAAAAATGTGTATTGTTTATCTAATTTTGCTCATTACTTGTAGACAACATGAACATGTCCGCTGTTTAAAATAGACACAATTATAGGATGAGAACCTTGATCTAATGATGGCTGTTGAGTTTAGATGTGTTGATTTAAACTCTAAAGACGTTGAATTATTTGTTTATATGTTATTTGAACATGCAGCGTTGATTGTATTTTTGAATATGAATTCTTTTTTCAGATGTAGAATATCATAACATATAATTTATTTTTATTTAATTTAAAAATTAATAAATTAGTATATCATCATTATATCATGCTAATAAACTAAAACCCATTTTATTAGCATTAGGGTGCAATTCAGAATTGGCCCGAACCCGGCCTGCTGAGCCCTGGTTTGGGGCAATGTTGAAAGTGTGTATTGGTTAGCCCAAGACCGATTTGAAATCGGTCCAGTTTCGGGTTAGTATTAATCCTAACCCGAACCCGATTTCATCTCCCCTAGAAAAAAAAATGCATGTTTCGACCCTGCCCTAATTATTCCCCCAACATCGTCAGCTTCCCATCGACCATCCTCTCATCGCAACCAGCAGCAGCTACCACACGCTCACACCGCCCAGGCTTGCATTCGCTGGACAACGCATCTTCTCCGGCAGTCTTCATCGTCGTTACAGCAGCTGCTGTCATCTTCTCCGCCCAGCCTCTTGTTCTCATCGTTGCAGCAGCTGCCCTGCATCTTCTCCAGATGTAGCAGCCGCCAGAAGCACCATCTTCTCCGGGCGCCTTGTCGCTACATATGTCGCACACCTTCATAACTCATCTTGCTGTCGCCACCTCGCCGGAATAGGTTCTCAGCTTTACAAGAACCGGTGAATGCCCCATTTCGTCGCAACCGCCGGACACACCATCTCGCTGTCGCTGGACGCCACCTGTTGCAATAGGCTTGAGGGTTTTTCTCCTGTATCATACAGCAAGGTAATATTCCTTTTTCATGCTCAAATGCTTCCCATTTCACAGATTTATGCTACTTTATCATGTTTGTGTAATTCCGTTGGTATGCATTCGTTAATATTTTGATTTAATCTGTTTATTAATGTAATATATGATTAGATTGTTGAGATTGACACAAAAGTTTCTAACTGTATTTATATATTATAAAAATGAAAGTTTGGTAGTTACGAAAATTTCTGACTGTGTTTATATATTTCGAAAATGATATTTAGTTGGTTATCTAAATCAGGTTACCTTCTTTCTACTCTTAAGCTATCTTTCAATTTTTCTTGATTTTTTATAATAAATTGTCAGGTTAGAATTTTTTTTTTAGCAATTGATTTGTGATCGATAAGTATAGGATGAATGTCAAATACACATTGATAGAACCTGAAATTCAACCCGAAGCTCAACCCAAGCCAGAATTCCAAAAATAGGGTTAAGAGTTAGGGTTGAGATAAACCCGCATTTCATTAGCCCGAGTCGCACCTCCTAGTTTGAACCCATGGTCGAACTGATCAGAACTAAATCAAACATAAAAACAGTTTGGTTCTTAAAATATTAAATTTTCTTTATTAAATTTTCTAACCAAAACCATGCTCTAAGACTCTTTTCTTCCATCTTTATATGTACATCCAGCCTAAGTTTTGAGGATTCGATTCTACTCCCTTCTACCATCCGGAAAAAGGATTCACAATGCATACATGATGAAAATTTCGATTCATATAAGGTCTAAACCTGAGGGAAATTGATTCCTTTTGGCTGGTCCAGCTTCTGTGGTGCTTTATAACTAGTCAACAGTAGAGCTCTTGATTTCTCGTGTCTACTGTATCACATTGCACATGCTTTTTCTTGTATGACAAATTTTTCTTTTCTTGATGCTTTAGAATAAAGAAAAACTAAATGAGGAACAGAAGCACAGATCTTCTGGAGATAGAAGAACGGAGCAAACCTTCTTCTAAAGGTTGTACTGATCTCATTCTCCTTATCTGTCCATGTTTCATGGATTTCCCTTTGGTTGAATCTTATAAAATCTGCCACCCTATTTTCTGATTGATGCAGAATCGTCTTTTCTTATCTTCAAGAGCAAGGACCATTTGACCCAAAAGGAAAAATCTGACACTTGTCAGAAAGTTGATGAGAAGATTTTAACAACTTCAGTTCCCACAAGCCAAGGTGAGTAAGTTGCATTTGATGAAGGAACTTTCTTTTCTTTTTTTCTTTTTTTTGGAAATTATCTTCATCATGATAATATATATTTGGAGTTTTTATCCCATATGTTTAAGTGGTAGAGATGTAACTATGCGCATGAGACTTGTTCAAACTTCAAAAGTTGGTTGTGCTTCTTGCAACAAATCATGTATTTGAAATTTGTTCAAACAAATTATAAATGTAAAAGATTATCAAGATCGTATTTAGGAATCACTTGTTCTAAAGGAAAATGTTTCAATGCAACTGGATCCGGCTACAACTTTCATTTTTAATATTTTTTTGAAATTTTTTTTTAACGAAACTCTTAATCTAAGTATATTTAATCTATAAACTAAGTTTTACCATTTTTGAAAATGTGTATATGTATTATTTTTAAAAATAAGAGGGTTTTAGTACTTTTTAAATGACTAAAATACACCTATTTTCAAAAATAAAATATATATATATACAAATTTTCAAAAATGATAAAACTTAATACATAAGTTAAATACATTTAGATTAAGAGTTTTAAAAAATTTGAAAAAAAAAAAATTTAAATGGAATTTCTAGCCAAATGCATTGAATTTTAATGCATCCAGTTGCATTGAAACAAAACCCGTTCTAAGAGGAACAATGAGGCCATGTTTGTGAGAGCACTTGTGGGAAGCTGCTTACAAAAGATGAAAATTTGGTTTCTATTTGTCATTATGTTTGTTTATTTAATAGTTTACATAAAGTTGAGGGGTTCAAATGTCAACTTCCATTTATATTATTGTTGTCATTCTCAAAAAGTCAATGGAGAGGACCTCCTTAGAGCAAGTATGGAAGCTAAATATTTGAAGTAAACAATTTTTTCCAAAGTCTTTCTCTAGCAAAAGATGGTTATTGTTATTTTATACAAAAGTTGCTTCATAGATAGATTTATCTCCTTAGAACCCAATCACAATAGAAAGTTTTTGTTTTTTCGTCGCTACAGTACTTGGAAGAGTGAAGGATTTCTTGGGAATCATGGCGGAAGCAAACAAGAGATTGCAGCTTGATGCAAAGGTATGTTCTACTCTCAGTTTGTCATCACTCAGTTGCTTATTCCCTTTAGGCTCTTGCTATGCGCAATTTAATGTGCTTTGTTGTTTTAGAATTCTGAACGAGATTATGACATTGAGGTGCTGACTGGGAAAGAAAAGGAATACATAGAAATGGTGAGTTCTCTTCTAACCATTTTCAAGGGAGAAGTTCGAATCCTACCCTCACACGTAGTTGCAGAAGAGGGTTACAGAATCCGACCTGTTTGCCAGGTGGGACCCATTATAGATTACTGGTGATCAGCATTAGAAAGCACACAGGAGCTATGGATATTATAAAGGATTTTTTGTTGTTGTTGTTGATCTTAGAGTTGAGCAACCTGCGTTAAGTAATCAATGGAAGTTATTTTGCAATTCTTGCAAGGACTGGAGCCTTGAAACCTAAATGTGGATACTTCACCACCCCTGCGTTAATTTCAGTATAGGTTGCATCACATGGACCACAATTACTGTTTTCATTGCGCACTTTACATTCACAACAGAGCAGGTTATTGTCTTTTGCATGCCAAGCATATTAAAACTGTGCGAAGTCCTAGAGAAAAATGATGCCAGATACAATCCTTATATGCAGGATCTGGTTTTGGGTGTTGCGGATCTTCATACCCCACAAGCTGTGGCAGCAGCTGAAAGTGCTATGGTTGGTTCTCAGCTCATTCATCCTTCAACCATCTGCAGTGACAGTTCTGACTCTGAAGACAATGACACTGATGACAATGAAGAAAGCGTGTGCTTGAAAGATCAAGAGCAAAATGCTGGTGGAAAAGATGCTGGCAGTACAAAACAATGCAGAAAGCGGCCAAAAATTACAGAGCTCTAATTTAAGCTCTCTTATCCAAAATTTGTGGCCATTTGATTCGTCCATGGGTTTAAACATTTGGCCCTCAAATACAGCCATACAGAATGAACAGCAATTACTTGAATCTTGATTTCCTGAGCAGCAGGAAATTGGTTGGTTTATGGCAGGCAGAAATTTTCGAAAGGAAAGCTCACGTCTAGTGACTATAACCTGAACGATGTCGTGGAACCAGGATGCGTTTATTTGCAGAAGTCAGAGCAAGCCGGCCCTTTGAAGGGGTTGATAATTATTACAGATCATGCTAGACCAGAAATTCACCGATGGTTCCTGTAGTTGACCTCTGCTGCTTGTGGCAAGGATATTGGGCTCTTGTTGTAGTACTGAATTATCGAGGCCTGTGTTGATTCTCCTGTGAAATCGTGTTAGAGAGACATGTTTGAAAATCTTTTCCTTGATCCTTTTTATGAAAGATTAGCTCGCAACTTGGAATTTCCAAAGAGCTGAGCTTTTCTATAGGTTTTTTATTTCCCATCCTTATATAGGAACTAATAAAATAGTTGTGCTATTTGAAGATAATGACATATATACAAACGACATTAAACTCCGTTACTCATCGTGAAATGGCCATTTTTCATCTATTGGAAGCGCCTCTTTTAACCTTGTGGACCACCGATTTTCAGTCTAAGCTGATGATTCATATTAAATAACATTAAATACAAATTTGTTCATCTCGACTTTTTTGTTTTAAACGTGCGGTTAAGACGAAACTAAGAATATCAAACGCAACCGATGCTCACAGTTACTTTTTCTATCATAGGACTTTTATATCTAAATTATTTATATTATTCATTCATATGTATTTATCATATGATCCAAATGTCACTTTGATGGGAAACTTTCATACGCTGTTTCCATTTTCCAATTTGGATATCAAAGCAGTATTTGGAGTTGGTTGATCTGCCTCTAACGGACGTGAATTGGTATAGTCAATACTGGGTAGCATGCTCACCATAAGATATAAGAGAAACATTATTCAATATGCTAATTAATGCCTGCCACCTAATATTGCACATTGTCATTTACAAACAGTGTCAACATTATTTTAATTTTGTCTAACCTTACTCGTTTTTCACTTAGTCAACCCAACAATTTTATGACTTGGTACTGGGATGGTTCAAAAATTGACCCAAATTTATAAATAGGTCAATGGACCTGAAAAATCACGACCCATCCCGCCTATATCAATTTGTTAAAATTTGTAAGTATAATTTTCAATTTTATTCTCATTTTTTCAAAAATTTCAAATTATTTATAACTAATTATACTCTTAACTTAATTTTTGAACTTACGTTTTATAGTAATTAACATATGAGTTTGATATGAAGAAGCCTTCAGACAATAAATATTTAAAAAATCATGAAATTTCAAAGTTGACTTGAATTTAATTTAATTTTTCGATTAGGAATTTTTCAATAACTCGTTTCAATACACTTGTTTCATAATCACATTATCAATGTTTAAGAATGCTTTTTGCAATAACTAAAAGTATTTTACTCCGGATTAGTAGAATGTTAAAGCACTTAACTTTTAAATTAACATAGATGTACTTTATATTTAATAAATATACAAATTCTTAAAACTACTAAATCTGCATTTTTTTAACCAAACCACGGCTCCGATGCCAATTTGAAAATTTTCCTGAAACTTATTAAAGAAAAGTGATGGTCAAAGTAACATTTATCCTAACCCAGTATAAAAAAATAAAATCTAAGTACAAAGCTGTCTCAAACTTCTACTCAATTGCAGCGATAAAGCGTGATCGCTCGAAAGCACAGTAAAAAATATAAACAACGGGGTTGACCAATGAAACTGTAGCTTCATTAACCCTAATTTAGCATTTCACAGCCTGTATATCCAACTACGAGACCTCATTGCCTCGCCAAAAAAATATATACAAAAACACGTCACGTCCACTGCCAAAGAGCATTTCCGCAATCAGCAGGGCTATATATGCCAAGATTACAAATCAAATAAGATTAGCAACTGATATTTAGAAGAACTGCTGCAGCCAGGGGTATTCTACTGCATCTCTCTCCAAGCTGCACCTCATCCTTCCCACTTCTTGCAAAGCCTCCTTCAAGTCCATCTGGTCCAAAGGCAAAGCAGAGAATTCCTCCAAGAATTTATGGGCACGAGCCACACCTCTCAGTGTGTCATCAGGACTAAATGTCTGCTCATACTTGCGCTTAGATCCCACCTGACAGTGACCACGATGCTCCGTTAGCAGAATAAAAAGGAGAAGATAAGAAGTCCATGGAAGATGCTCCAAGAACATAGATTGAAAGAAAGAAAGCAAATCCAAGTCTAATGTCATTGTAATTAGGATGTCAATAGGGAGTTCCGAGATCCCAAAATGGACTAGGAATATAGTCGCACTGAGATAAACAGCCAATGGGCTTGTATAACCCGGCTATGGAATATTGGAAATCCAACCTCTTTTTCTGGATTGGATAACAGTATTTTGTTTTTACAGAAGAGAACTGCAGGTATGTGGACTATAATTCTGGACATGCCACACTTAATATTATATGGAATACCATGCCCATGGGCTCTTGATGAAAAAAGAATAAAAAGAAAGGCTCATCACAACAACTAACAGCAAAATGCTTGAGGTGGAGCTATAGAGCCAGTCTTTCAGGAACTATAAGAAACTAACATCCAATAGATTATTACAATGCAAATAGAAGGCTAACACTCTAAAATTTTGTTTGTCGGGATACAACCACATAAGAATTTAAGCTTGATTGTCCTGTAGTTATTGAAATAAAGCCCTCATGTTTCCCAGGTAGGTTCTCAAGATGTATCCCGGTGGCATATCCTGAAAGAATGCACCTAGGCCGAGCCATGCATAGACTGCCCGCGGTCTGGTGCATAGCATCCATGCGTGCACGCTTACTCTGGTTATATTACAAATAAGCTGTTATTCATTATGTAAATATTCCCATTCATAATTCCATGACCAGGGGGCAACTTTCACCATTGCATGGTGAATATAGTGTGACATAAATACACAAATTGACTAAAAACACACACCAGTTAAATGTCTAACGAGTAGAATATCATCAATAAATAAACACGAGAATAGAACTCTCAGCAAGTAAAGAGTGAAATTAGATACTAGTAACTGAGTCTCCAAAATTTTATACCTTTGGATCATCTGTTACAGCTGGAGCAGAAGAAAAATCTTCTAGCTCTGCAGCCTTTTCCCTAGCAAGCTCAACAACTTCTTGAGGGAAGTTGGCAAATTCAGCTACATGAATTCCAAAGCTTTGATCACATGCCCCTGCCTCCACCTGTATAGAGAATGAAGAGCAGATAGAAAAGGATTGAATACGTCAGGTGATCTTTTGCAGTACACTTGGTTGCAGGCTTGCAGACATTTCCAATGCTATTTATATGCATAATATCCTAACATCAAGTAGTCATAATCAACAAATTAACACTTTAGATCAAGAGTAATGGCTCACATAAATGAACTCTCTACTACATAAAAGACTGTGACTTATGAGGGATCAGGAAATCAATGGCAATTGTATGTCTGAATTGGGATATGGTCATTCAAAGAGGTGGTGGATCAGGATTCACATGACCAAGTCCAATCAGTTGAAACGTTGAGTTGATTTTTTCTAATGTCAGTATGTGATCATGGTACCATATGTGGGGATCTTTAACACATTGAACAGGTTCTCATGTTACCACCTGTGAGTATCTTTAACCTGAAGCACAAATTGAGCGTACTATGAATGTAGTTCAGATGTTGACAAGACAAGTATTTTGCAAGGAATTGAGTTTTTATGCTATTGACTAGACATGTCTTTTGCAATTTTGTTTTGTGGTTAACTCAGTAATAGGACTTTAATGCACTATAATTTCCCATTTTAAAACTAAACAAGTTAAACTGAGCCTATCCAATTCTGAAATAAAAAATATTTACGAATCCTGAAAAATGTTAATAGATGCTTGAGAACTAAGCTGTTCAAAGTAGCTATAATAAAGTTCTATGGTTACAAAACAAATTTAATTATGTCACCTTAATATTTAACAATGAAATATTAAGAGAAAAAAGTGAACATTTGCATCCTATGCTTAAGCTTGACTTGTGAAATGCATTTAAGAGACTGGTTCACACACGTCGGCTTGAATCCAGAAAAGAGTAATGGCTGTTATGGAGTTCCCTGAAATTCTGTTTTGCCCTTACCGAGCTGCATTGGCTGCAAATATTCTACATTAGAAACAACTATGGAGAACAGAACCATGGTAAAACTCATTCCAATATACTTCATAACACAAGATTCCTGCTGACTATCCAGGTGCAGCACGAACAGCATGCTTGTTCCTCTTAGGCCAATTCAGGTGCCCCTTACAACATGCGTTCATAAAACTTAGCTAATCATTGATCCTTAGTGGACTGTTGGGAAGTGGGACAGAAATTGGTTTTGTGAGAAATAGGTAGAATTTTTTTTGAAATAGATAAGAGTGATTATAGGGAAAGATGTGAATAAATGATTGAAAAATAGAGTAATTTTAAGTTTTTCTATAAAAAAAAAAAAAACAAAAACAAAAACAAAACAACTTTTCCTGCTTCCCAAAAGTCCCCTTAGTCACCAAAATTTTCATCAGATTCTTATCATTGGTTTCTAGTACATAAATGAAAACCTGAAGCCTTGTTAGAACAAAAATAATAAAACCAGCAAGAAAAACATGTATATAGGAAACAAAACCATGTAACTAGCTAAATATTTGAACATCAAAAAATTATATCATCATAGGTAATGATTCAAGAAATACAAATGTACCGAGCTTCAATTATGTGTTTTAATACATAAATATGGTAAATTTTGAAATATAAACTAAATACATGTAGGGCCACATAAAAATAAAAAGAAATTTTTTTTTTAAAAAGGCTCAAAACACCTATATGTATTGTAGCTCGGTTCAAATATATGTAATCATTACTCATCATCATATATATGGTAGATACGGCAGCATTTACGAGCCCTTGAACTATACTGATGTAGAAACATACCTTGTATAGCATTGTAAGCTTGCGACTTGATGAATCAATGTGAGCACCAACATGATAATTTGCCACACCATGAATAGGCCTTCTTTGATCATCATGTCCAACATCTTCATCAGCCAGTGCAGTAAGTTCATGAAAATGGGTAGCAAAAAGAGCAGGTGCCCGGGTCACTTCCACAAGGTGCTCGCAAATAGCCCAAGCTAGACCTGAGTGAACAATTGAAACTCTTAACTAACTTGAAAAAGGAAATTAATCACCTGATTGTCTTTCAAACGACAATAGGCAAACATTAAAAGAGAAAGGTCAAGGAAATTCACTATGAAGCCAAGCAGGTTTGATGTACTCATGTGCCCCAAAAAAATGGAAAACAAGAACCTTCTATGATGAATAACCTGGTAAAGCAGGTCAATGGATATGCATTCATCAATTTCAGAAGCCCATAGATCAATGCAAATAGAAAATAAAAAAGACTTCTATGATGAATAACCCGATACAGTGGGCAAATGAATCTTCATTCATCAATTTTAGAAGCACATGGATCCATGCAAATAGATGCCAGAAGACACCCATATCATTTCATTATATCACTTTCATTGAATAATTTTGCTCATGCATATAGGCCAAAAGACAGCAACTGGATGCTGCAAGAAACCCACAAAATAATGCACATTAGAGCCAGATGCAGACATACCGAATCCATCATAAGTTGATGTACCACGCCCCAACTCGTCAATTATTATCAGAGACTTATCAGTAGCACCTTTCAAGATTGATGCTGTTTCGAGCATTTCTTGCATGAAGGTAGAGACCCCACGGAGCTATAACTCCCATCAGAAATGTGTCAATAAAGAAATACAAAGGAAAACGCAGTTAAGATAAAAGAAATATAGGCCTCAGAAACTTTTTAAAAACACGAAAAATAAAAATTATACATATTAAAAAAATCTATTTGACATCTAAAGAGGAGAATGCAGCGCAGAAAGATCATAAATCCAATTCGGGTTATGATTTGTGAGGTTGGAGCTGAAGATGGATGTAGATAAAATAGGATATGGAAGGTAGCCAAAATTTATCCAAGAAAGGAACCTTAGCGAAACCCATGAAAAGTGGAAAGCTTCAAAAGGCCACCCCATTTCGTGTTAATTGCGGAACAACAAGTTGCTAGACACGAGGCATATTAGCAAGATTGGTTCCTACTCAAAATGGAGCTAACAGTAAGACCTAACAGTGGTGCAGGAGACTGAAGTTGGTGAATGTCAGATGCATCCTGCAGTAACTTGTACCATACAGTAGACACAGATGCAGCTCTCGTTGGTTCAATGGCAGTGTAGGGTAGCGTAGTGATTGTAAAACTAATTAAGAGTCAGAAAGATTATAGCACATTAATTATCGAATAAACGAATCGTTATCACTCTTATAAGTCGGTCACCCATTATCATAACCTGTTTTCTGTGAGGTAGGGTCAGCTATTCATCATTGTAAGTAGGGTCAGCTACATGGCTCCCATGCATCGTTCTTGCCAATCTTGAGTTATTTCTACAAGAAAGTAAGCATTTTTTTGTTATTGTTCCTAATGAGCTCTCATCAAAATCTTTTTGCCCTACCTACAGTTCTCCCATATCTTTCGATTTTGATAAATTCGTTAGTCCCAATTGGAACAAATTTCTTCTCCATTCACCCTACCCCAAACTCCAGAAGCAGCTCTATGCATTGGATTGGCCTTTTTTCTATTTCACATGATCTAACCACTTAAGTTTAGTTACTTTCGTTTTATTACCTATTGATTTTTCCTTTACAATTTTATCTTTTTATATTTGACTGCTGGTCCATCTCAGCATCCTAATTTTATGCACATTATTGTTTATTAAATGCTGCGTATTCTACCCCATATAGGACATCAAAATTTCCAAATTTCCTTTTAATTTACTTGACACCTCACAATCACATAAAACTGCAAATACACATAATTTCTTGTACCCGACTCTTTGGGTGTGTTTGGTAATGAATAAAACTTTTGACGAAAAGTTTTAGAGAGTAGAAGTTGTCAAACGATGTGATGTGATAGGGGTAATGATGAGTTGTAAAGAGGATAAAGTTAAAATAGATAGGTTAGTTGTATGGATAGTTGTGTAAAAATGATTGAAAAGTAGTGTAGTTGTATAGGAAAATGTGAAAAAATAATTAAAAAATATGATAGTTGTGGAGAGTCAAAAGTTTTAGATTGAAAAGTTTTAACTTGACATTTTCTCTCAATTGCCAAACAAACCCTTATATATAGCATCACTTGGATAAGTTCAAGAACAAAAATGCCCATTGCCTTAATCGACACTATGAAATGAGATTAATAACTTCATATAGAACTTACTTGACAATCACCAGCACCCACACGAGTGAAAATACAGTCACGGACACTGATGCTTGCTTGATCGCAAGGAACAAAACAGCCAACTTGGGCCATCAGCACATTAACACCAACCTAAAATGGCAAAAACAAACAAAGTTCCAAGTCAAGGAAACGTCCATGTGAAAATTTTGAAGAGAAGAAAAGCACCAATGCCAAAAAGAAAGAAAGAAAAAGAAAATAGAATCAATCTGTTTGTCAGCCATTTACATTAGTTTATATCCAGAAATATGTATTCTTCAAATATGTTGGCGGAAAAGAAAAACCAATTAATCATGGAGTGACACAAAAGCCCATGATGCTATTTATTAAATAATATGAAATTGAAAGATTGACAAATTTTGTAAGTTTAGCCAAGATTATGCTTCAAGATATAGCTTCTCAGCCAAAACCTCCCAAACCTCAAAATAAAGCTTCAGCATCATTACTACAATTAATTCCATAAAGCAAAATTACATCTCATGTCTGAAACCCATTCATATGAATATTCTTTCTCACTTCTACCTCCTCACACCAGGCCACTTCAAACAGTGTGCTGCCACAAACATGACTCCTTAACAACATGGCACCTACATCCCTGGTATATAATACTTTCAATTCTTTTTTTACCATGTTATAAAGATGAATTTGCTATTAAATTATGCTATATTGCATGTAATCTTTTAAAACAAATATCCCTTGTAAAGTTGTTGTCATTCATTCACAAAGAAGTTTTTAAATTTGTTTGACAAAGCGACAACATTACATGTTGCAATTGGAAAACAACAATCATTAATTTTAAAGCTGTGTTTATGATAAAGTTTTTTAGCAGATAATTTGTTATATTTTTTTTTAGTTGTCACAATTTTTTTTTTCACATGTGTGAGTCATGTGCTTGTGTCACTCTGTTTGAGTGCAGAATGACATATGAAAGACTGAGAAAGAAAAAATTCACTAGAAGTTAGATGCAGACAAATACCAGATCCAACTGGTATCTGCTACCACCAGAAAATGCCACGCCCATTTGACCTTTGCCACACAAAGACAGCAGGTCTCATAATCATACCAAATGATTATCTATATTTAATACAAATAGGGAAAGATTCCACATGCATGTGAATGCACAAGGAACTGGCCATAGACATTGTAGGTAGTGGCCAGCACATGTGACAATTGATATGAAAGTCAATCTAGGAAGCACTATCTTGTAGCTTGGGTGAATGACGGCACTGACAAGTAGCCTACAGATAGTAAAGTACACTAACAAATTGGCTAAACTATGTTGCAGCATAGACCCTATACACCAGCCCTCAGTATGCAAGTCCCCTGAATGAGGTAACTAGGGACAGGACAGAAGAACATCCAAATTACGCTAAATACCACACCAAGAAGTCACTTTAAAAGATTCTACCAGATATTTGGAAGGAGAGGATCCTACAATCAGCTGGTTGTTTTAGGCGTGCAATGGCCCATCCAACAGCAGAACTATAAGAATCATAGTGTCCAACCAGATCACCAGCCTAACTCCAAAGTCCAACATGGTTCTGTGTTTGATGATTAAGGAAGTTGGGAATCAAAATATATAGAACTCATGCTCATTTATAGCCCTTTTGAACATCCTCATTCCACAACCAAGTTTCTCTATGCATGGATATATCATTCTTATATATTCCTAGAATACTTTATCTCACTCTTTTAATGCATTCTACGGTTCCATCCCACATTGACTCTACTTCAGCTTCTTTTACATCCTATTTTCCTTCTTCAATCATTCTTTTATTAAAAAGTTTTTATGTTAGCACTCTTCAAATTCCACCTCACTCTTTTAATGCATTCTACGGTTCCATCCCACATTGACTCTACTTCAGCTTCTTTTACATCCTATTTTCCTTC
>JAXCLR010000063.1:46010591-46028271 GCA_035584095.1 Annona squamosa | reverse complement strand
TTCAATCATTCTTTTATTAAAAAGTTTTTATGTTAGCACTCTTCAAATTCCACCATTTAATTTTTGAAATTACATTACTTCATCTGTGTGCGTGTGTGTCTGTGGAAATTATCTCACTCTTTTAATGCATTCTACGGTTCCATCCCACATTGACTCTATTTCAGCTTCTTTTACATCCTATTTTCCTTCTTCAATCATTCTTTTATTAAAAAATTTTTATGTTAGCACTCTTCAAATTCCACCATTTAATTTTTGAAATTACATTACTTCACATTACTTTTAGGTTTTGTCGCGTGCGCGCGCGCGCGTGTGTGGGCCCCACTTGATCATAAATAGAAAATCCATCCCACCCATTGTATTCAGAATTATTCACTTTATTAGCATACCAATTTTCATCCAAATCCAACATGTGTGTAGTCCCCAACTTAAAATGGTGCAAAATCAACGTAATAAAATAGTTTAATGTAAATATCAAGTTTAAAGTAGTTTTTTCAACATCTAAACCGTCTGAAGTATGATTTATATATGGATAAATGATTTATATATAGATAAATGATTGTATAAAATTTCATTACAATCTGATATACGTGGGGTCCATTTTGCAGCGGACTGCACAGGATTGGATCTTATATACATATATATCTATTACCAACAACCTATATTGCATAGTTAAACTCTTACTTAAGATAACTTTATAATTACTATATAAAAATCTATAGCACTTCAAATTCCACCATTTAATTTTTGAAATTATATTACTTTTAGATTTTGTCATCTCTGTGTATATATATCTGTTATCAAAAACCTATATTGCATAATTAAACTCTTACCTAAAATAAATTTATAATTAATGTATAAAAATCTATCTGATCTTCTCATAAGAAAAAATCTATACTCTTTAAAACTATCAAATGTTTATCTTTCTTTAAAAAAAAAAAAAAACAAGGGGTTTAATATAACTAAATCATGTGTCATAGCTAAATTTAAAATGGCATCACCTATGTCATTCCTTGTTCCAAAACTATAATCTCCATGAATTCCCTTATAACCCACTTTCTTTCTTCCTACATGTCCTTTTAAATCTCTTCCTATCACAATCTTTTCTTCGTTTACATCCTTTGCGCTGGACTATCTATATCATTCTAAACTTGTTTCTTAATTCTATCATCTAATCCTACTTGTGGTGCATAGGCACTCACCACATTTATTACCGGTTCAACTAACACAAATTCTAATTGAATAATTCTATTATTCACTCTATCCAATTGCAATATATTTGCATTAAGACTCAACCTTAAGTCTTTGCCTTTTCACGTTAATTATAGATGAACTTCATAGACATTTACAAAAAGAAGTATCAATAGGAAATAAACTAGAGAAAGTAGACTAAATTGGTTTAGACACGTTACATGAAGGCCTAAAATGGCACTAGTTAGGAGAGATATGTTTATTCAAATAGAAGATGATAAAAGAATGATTGAAAGACCTAAAAAAACATGGATAGAAATAATTACACAAGATATGAAATAGATATTATCGAAAACATAATTCATGATCGTAAAGAATGACACAACAGAATCCATGCAGCTGACCCTACGTAGGTGGGAAATAGCTTATGATGATGATAATGATGACAACAACAATGATAACTCTCAAAGGCTCTCGCAAAGCCCTCTTAAAATACAAACTACAAGAAAGACTTTCTTTGAGCAACATAACTATAACAAAGAAATCAACTAAAGCATTTTCAAACAACAAATTTACTATTAATGGTTATAAATGATTATATGTGCCAAAAAAAGGAAAGTAAGTCTTGCTTGCAAATATCATAGATATGTTTGTTGGAAATACGATCCATCATGTTCTGTTGTTGCACATTCGTAAAAAACAAACTCACAACACAGACAAATTAACAAATAATACAGCCTTGATAAAAAGTGAAATATTGGACCTGTCGGATAAATGTAGATTTTCCACCCATGTTAGGGCCCGTGATGATCTGGAACCAACTTTTTCCCCTGACCTGAAATAAGTCGTATAAAACAGGTCAAGATGAACTTTATTACCAATGGAATGGGCTGAGTAGCTAAAAGACTCCCAAAAGACTACAGTAAGACCAGACAGATGTTGGGAGACAATGTCTGTCTGCTGAAGTAAAAGTCAATGGATTTTGACATGGTGAATGTCAACCAAATTAAATCAAATGGATTAGCAGGGTTTTCCAAGGCTAGAAAAAGATCAAACCAGTTCACACATTGTGCAGCAAAATGTTATAAGTACAGAATTCCATGTTGAACTCACAAGTGTGCAATCATTAGGTATAAAATTCACACCATCTTGAGCTTCCACACAAGGATGCCTACTCCCTTTAAGTACTATGTCTCCTTCATCCTATAATCACAACAGGAAATAGCCATTTAATGAGGAAGAGCACCACTCAAAGGAAATAACTATTGGGAATAAGTGAATGTTCTTAAACCACTAATAAATCATTACCGAGGAAGTGATGTCTGGTCTTATATAGGGAGTCGGACAACTGGTAGCCAAATCAGCAAAACTTAGCAAAACATCCAACTCTGATAGAACCAATACTATAGACTCAAATACCTACAAAATGAAGTTTTATATTAACTCCAAAATCCTACTCAAGACAGAAAGCATCCATCTGATTGACACACAAGCTACTACAACTTAAATGGTAAATAATGACATACCTCAGAGAAAGTTGCTACAGTCTGAATCACCTTATCAACAAGCATTTTTTGGCACTTCGCATACTCCTCGACTAGCTTAAGGTATTGATCCCCCAGTTTCTTAAGCTTCGTGTTTGTAAATTTTACTCCATCTTTTCGAGTCTCAAGAACAATAAAACAAGAACTCAGTTTTTTTCTAATCTTGGGCTCCTCCTTCTTAGTAATTCTGAAAACATGCCCAAATTGTGTGCCCTTATCTAATTTCAAGGCCTTGTCTATTGGAAGATCAAGATCATTCGCAGTTTTCTTATGCAGACTGTGTATCTGTTGTTCAACTTCTTCTCTTTCGTTCTTCAACATGGACAGTTTTTTGTCAAAGCCAGCTGCTATCATGTACTCTCCATTCTCAATTTGGTCAAGATCAACAGAAGCTTCAACTAAACTGATAAACCTGTTCAAGTGCTCATCATCTGTCAAACTCTCCAATGGTTCCAAGAACCTACTTTTAATCAATGACGAAAATTGGCCTTCATGTTGCTGGAGGGCACTTTTGATGTAAGGTAACCTAATACTTGACTGCATATAAAATTCAAATCAGAATCACTCTGCTGAATCAGTTGGCATGAAAACAAACAGAGTCGTATCCAGAAACCAATTATATTGCAGGTAACAGAAGGACATACTGAATAAAACACCTGATAAAACTTTCTTCTTGGACCATCAAAAAATATCAGGGTGAGACCAAACATTGGACAATAAAGCCACGGGCATGATATCCAAAACGTAGTTATTTTGGAGCTTACATGTTTGACACTTAGGTTACTAGATCAAGGACAAACAAGTTGCATAAAAATTGGCAATCCAACACTGTTCAAAGGCATTATGATTTTCAGTTTATTAGAAGGACAAGGCAAACAGAAAACACTCAGTACTGTTATAGATTAGAAATCAACGATAAGATATGGGTGATTAGCCTTGTCCATCCAACACACAGGCTGAACTTATAAAGAGTTTAGCCAGCCTTAATAAATGTGTAATACATAAGTTGACCTCAATATATGATAAAGAGCAATTTGTTGAATTTTCAACCTGCACTACAGATATTACAAAGAGCCACATTAATAATTCACTGAAAAAATAACCTCACCTGTATAAAAGGAAATAAAAGAATCAAAGACACTGACTCATTAAAATAAAATTTAAAATTTAAAAAAAAAAAAAAAGAATGAAAGACACATTGAGATTGCCTGATAAAGTTTGACAACATGCTGTAAACCAGCTCTGCTTTTCCCAAGATTGTGAATGAGACGCTCAATGTCTGAAATTCTTTTCAAGTGCTGTCTCAGATCATGACGAAGCACAGTATCCTCAACAAATGCCTGTACCAAATCCAACCTAATATTGATTTCATCTACATCCAGCAATGGTTGCTTCAACCACCTGTTAAGTAACCTCTTTCCCATGCCAGCAGTGCAGGTCCTATTCATAAGGCCAAATAAGCTGAAGTTTTTGTTAGCATCTGTTTTGCTCTCCAGAACATTCAGAGCTCTCATCGCAGCTGAATCCAACCTCATGTAACTTCCCAGATCGTACTCTTGGACAAAATATTTCCCATAATTGGTCTCATCTGCAAGTAATTCTGCATAGGATAGTAGTGAACCAAGAGCCCCGGAGGCATACTGGAAGTTAGAAATTAAATCTCGAACTGGTTCAATAGAACCCTTGACCAGACGACTAAGATCCTGGACAAGATCTCTTGTCTTAAATTCCGATTTCTTTCTTTCTGTTAAAAGCACACCGCACCTAGTTATGGCATCATGCAGAGTTCTTTTTTCAATGGATTTTCCACTCTCCAATGGCACAAGGCACTCCTTGCATCCAAGAGCAACCAAAGCTGATTCCAAAATCGTAAATTGGCTATCGTCAAGGAACTCCACCAAACCAAGTGTCCTCTTGGTCATGTCAACATAACTCAGGCCAATCTTGAACTCATTTTTGCGGATATCTGGACACAGCGCAACCATTGCGGGTGAATCCTGCATGTCATTGTTGGCAAATAAAATATCTTCAAAACTGCCGATATTTCCAGGCGTTCCAGTTCTTGATAACCTCCAGTTTGATCCACTGCCCTCGTAGACCTCCAAAGTATGATCAGCTCTATCTAACAGCAGATCACGAGCAATATTTTCAAACATGTTTTTGCTTACACTCACACTGGAAAGACCGTTGGAACCACTTCCTAATTGGCGCAAGGCAGTGCTAGTATGATAATATGTCTTCGCAATGAAAGTCGCATTTTCTCCGTGAGCTGTGTAGTAGTCCTGATCAAATTACGCAAACTTGACTTCAGTTAAGTTACATGATCCAAAGCCATAGTCTTATTACTATTAGGCAATGAACAGAATTCTACAAAGGAGAAATCAACTATAAACGAGATCAAAAGGCTCCTTCACCTAGGCAAATGGAATAGACAAAGATTGCTGATATAATACAATAACTCCAGATGGTAGAATGTCATATTTGTACTTTAATTGTTTATAAATTGCACTTGCAATAATAAACTAATGCAAGAGACAAAGACATGGTCGAACCAGAATCCGGTGGCAATTTTTCAGCCTCACCTTCAGTCTACGCACAAATAGATTCATACGTAGTCCAATAAGGTAGGGATGAATTATCTTAACAAATATCACGTAAACTCGAGATTAGATAGTTGAAAAAAACTCCAAATAGGAATTTTCATGGCAAATTGCATTTTTATTTTCACGAAACACAAACTGATCTCCCAAATTGTGCCCCAGCGCCATCATCAGGGAATCGAAATTTACCCGGCGGTCAAAGAATCGAACAGCACGATCATCCTACACATTAACACCATGGCATGGAGTTAGCTGGGGCAAATGATACTCGTATTTCCTTACGCATATATGAAAGGTATGGAAGCATACATGGGGCAGGGTTTTGAAAAACGAGATGAAGCCTTGAGCTTGCCTTGCGTCTGCATACAGAGCACTAAAAATGTGTGAGCGAGCGAGCGAGCGAGCGAGAGAGAGAGAGAGAGATGAGAAGAGAAAAGTGTAAGTAGATTGACCTAGCTTGAGCTCCGGAAGTTTGTTGTGCTGCTGCTCGGGAGAGCTTTCTTCCATGGTAGAGAGAGAGAGAGAGAGAGGTGAGTGTTTTCAAGGGCGGGAAGGCGAAGAAGTTATATAGCCGGCCGTGCGGCGTGGCGGGAAATGAGCGACCTCAATACTCTGGCCGGCATGAAGCTTGTGAGTTACTGGTTGCGGCTTCTGAGGCACAAGTGCGAATTTTGGTATGCGAAATATTCCTTTTGTTCTCCTGGTCGGATGGGAAGTGATGATTAATAGTAAAAGTTTTTCCGGTCTAATTATTTTCTCACATCTTTTCCCTTTAACTATCCTATCTTTCTAAGGGTGTGTTTGGCAACAAAAAAAAAACATGTCACTTCAAAACTTTTCAATTTAAAACTTTTCAATCTCTATAATTATCATATTTTTTAATAATTTTTTCACATTTTCCTATACAACTACCCTACTTTTCAATCATTTCTACACAACTATCCATACAATTAACCTATCTATTTTAACTTTATTATCTTTACTCCTCATTATTACTCCTATCATATCATATCATTTGACAACTTTTACTCTCTAAAACTTTTCATCAAAAGTTTTATCCATTCCCAAACACACCCTAAGCATGATATGAGTAGATGTTGAGATTCCAGTGTCTCATGTTTCATAGGAAATTAAAGTTTCAGAAAAATAATAACACATTAACGCTAAAAATAAAAATAAGAATAAATAAAATAAGAGAAGAGAGCAATTTTAAAATTTTTATTCAATTGCTATGTGTAGACCTAAGACTGTCGCCCCTCTATTAATACATACATGACTTATGGTTTAAACAAATTGAAAAATATGTTATATTTCTAAAAGAATATTACAGTGTTCTGATAGAGTCATACAACAATGTTGCGCTTCAAAGAATTGCTATTACAATTCCTCAGCTAGAAACGCCGAGTTTGAGAATTCAAAATTCTCTGTTACAAGATTAAACTACCTTCATCAAAAAAAAAAAAAAAATAATTTTGAATTACTCTCCTACGATTCTGTCTCTATTTCCGAGCGAGTCAAGTCAAAACTCGAAGCTAAACGATGCCTGTCTCAACCTTAACTAGCCCTTCGTTTCGGAGTAGTCGCCGACCCCAAATACCCCAGCCCTATCTATTATAATAAGGTTAGGTGAGGCATTTTGAAAAAAAAAAATTTATGTAACCTTATTTCAAAAGTAGGTTGGATGATTGTTGACCTAACCCCACCTGATTTCATATATTAGTATATAATATAATAATTTATTAATAAATAGTTTAACATTAGTACATAATACGTATAAATTAACCATACATTATTACTTTGAAATAAAATTATTTAACAATTATATAATTATATAAGTCATAAATTGAAAAATAATTCTATAAAAAATTAAATTTATTTTTCATATAAATTTGTATTTTAAAATAAATTTAATTAAGCAAAATATTTTTAAATATAGGCTCAGCTTCTACGTCATTTGGTTACACAGAAGCAAACCGATGTAATCCCTTCAAAATCTAAGATTTTGATATTTAATGTAAAATCTAATTCATTTATTATATTTAACATTATTTATTTATCTTGGAGATCAAGTTTCATCTCAATTAAGTATGTTTATGACTCACATTTTTTAAAATATATATATATATTCATGTGTAAATTATGAAAAATGCTAAGCTATCAATTTCAAAGTCGTATTTTTGACATCTAGACGGTCAAAAATACTATTTTTATGTGAAAAAATAATTTTATAAAGTATTATTATATTCTAATATATGTATAAATAGATCTATGCATTTTTCATAATTTACCCATAAATATATACTTTTGAATAAATGCGGCCCATAAACAGACTTAATTAGGATGAAACTTAATCAACTAAATAAACAAATGATATTAAATATAATAAATTGATTTGATTTTCCATTAAAGATTAAAATTTTAAAATTTGAAGAGTTTACATGAGTCCGCTCGTAAGACCGTTTAAATATTATATATTCATTAACCCGAATTCTAACCTAAACCGAACCAATTTTTATAAGTTTAAAATAGAGTCGGGCTAAGGTGTAAAAAATATGGTTAAAAGTATGATTGAGTTGAGATTTTATAAAGTGGGCTAGGGTTATGTTTACCCCAACCCAATCCAATTTGTACTCCTAGTCGGATCACATGAACTCTGCCAATCCACCTTACGCCTCGGGTTCTTTACTTGTGTTAGGTTTGAGCCTAAGTTTTGCCTCTTCACGCTTGATCCATCCAACTACTCAGTAGCAGCCAAGGGTGCAACAGTGACATGTACCCGTGGGTTGACCCGTTAGGTACTCTAAAATTGATAAAATAAGTTTCTATTTTTGTACTCATAGGATAGAATAGGTTTCAAATAAAAAAGTATCTGGTTCAATTATGATATGGTGGGTTCCAAGGTTCGTGTACCTAGAACCAACCTGAATTACTAATATAATATGCGTTTATTTTATGCGTTTAGTATAAATTTCATAAAATATCATGTATAGCAAAAGATATAAATATATTCTTTAAATATATAGAAAATTATTTATTTTATCAATTATTTAGTAAATTTAAGGAATGTATTTCAAAATTATATTATTATCATATTAATTTTAAGTGTTTAAATAAGACTTGTAATAAAGCTACAGTTTTCAAATATAATATAAAAAATATTTTAAAAAATTGAAACCGAAACCAACGTGACCTTAGAAAATAGGGTAAGATATACTCAACACTAATCCAACATAAATTACGATAGGGTCTGAGTTTTTAGAAATAGAGTAAGGTAAAGTAAGATTGACTGCGAAGTCCGAACTGTACCTACCCGGCCAAGTTGCCTACTAGTAGCAGTTTCATCTCTTAGGTCGGGGCAGACAACGTAAGATTAAGAACAATCCCATTGTATTCATTAGAATATTATGACTGAATATAATTTCTAAATCAACGACTAAAATGGCATCGTATGTTCTATCATGCCTAAACATGAATCTAATCTTCAAAATTGACAACGTATTTTTAACATTCTCCCTTGTCATCGAGTCTTGTTTATATTAACCATGTTACGAGCCGTCACGAGCCTTCAAACTTCTAACCACTTAAACCTTGAGTAAGCATATCTGCCACTTGATTATTGACACCACTAACTAAGACGACGAAACTAATACTATCAGTTACTGAGAAGAACAGAAACATTCACTTTCTAACTAAGATGTTTCAACAATATTGTAAACAAGCACCCTGATGTTGCGCACCGTCTACAGCAAAGAAATACCTCCATCAAATCCAACCATCCTACCATCAAAATCATGTGGTACTCATCATTGATTCAAAGCTAATCTTCCTGATTACCATCACATCAACGTGCATCTGAGCCGGAAACAATGGCAGTCTTTGGCCATTGGGGAAGAAGCATGCAGTATGGTGCTCTAGCAGCGTGCCAGTGAAGGTTATTTTTGTCAGTTCGTAAAAAATCTCAACCGGCATCCAGAAAATGTGAGACGCATCCAATTCTAAGAAAACCATATAGGTAAGTACGCAATTTTTCGTAAAACCTTGACATAAATAAAATTTTGCCGAACGTCCAGCTTGTGGCACGTACTTCTGACTTCCAAGTTCCAACCATGAATTTTAATTGTTAATTATGGAAAATTTATCCCGGCTTCACAAGGCAAGATCTGTGCCAACAGTTGACATTGATGCCATTGCATTAATTCTAAACATATACATAATTGGATTGGAGGTAAAATATGATATCTTTACAATGATCCTCTGGATGGATTATCTTTCTCATCTTCTTCCGTTTCTGGCATGGAGTTGCCCATTGTAAATCTCCAGCTGTCGCCCTCCTCTATTTCCCACTGCCGCTTTAGTTCAGCAATTGCTTTGGATGCTGCAGCTGCAACAGCGGGATTGCTGTCTTCTGCCAGTCTCTGTTAGGTGAAATTACGCTTTTGATAAACTTTGGAAGGTAAAATTAGAATTCTGTTGCTGACTTTGAATGCTCAATTTGAACTGAATTGCAATAATTCAGGCTATGTTGCTGACAATATAAACTTCTTGGGGGATAAGAACGGTTGTGAGTGATGGATGCATCAAAAGAACAGACCTGATCTGGCCAACTTACTGGGCATATTTGTTTCACATCAAAACTTTTCACTATGGACAACTATCCTATTTTTTAATCATTTTTTCACATCTTTCTATACAACTACCATACTTTAAATTATTTGTACACAACTATTTATACAACTAACTTACCTATTTTAACTTTATTCTCTTTACTTCTTACTATTACCTCTATCATATCACATCATTTTCTCTCAATTTAAAAACTTTCACACTAAAAACTCTTCATCCAAAAGCTTTATCACTTTTCAAGCACACTCATAACACTTTCACTTAATCATAAGTACAAATGAGCAACAACAAAACAGTTTCAGGGTTCTAGGGATTTACCTGCAATGCTCCCATCCCAGCATTGCCAAGAGTCCACATGGATGGTGCTGCTGCTAACGCATTAGCCAGAGCTTGCCTACAAGCAACCACAATTTATGCTGTTATAGGGTAATACTCCCAAACCAATTATTGGTGATTACATGCATGGAGATTTTAACAAGTAGAAGAAGAACAATAGCACTGCGAAACTGAAGAAAGAGGGAATCGTGATGTTGTAAGTTCTAGAAGGATGAGAAAGCTGGAAAAAAATGTGATTAAGAAAAGAATCAATGAATTCCCTTTCGAGTAAGCACGTGATCATTGAAAGAGCGGAATTAAAGCTTGCAACTGTTTATACCCAGTTATTTCTTCCTGACTAAATAAAAATTTGGTAAGTGAAAACTGAAAAAAAGTAGAATGATCTATCATAGTTGATGGTGCTGAGGAAACACAACGAAATGATACAACAAAGGAGCATAAAATCTAAGGGCCTGTTTGGCTTATTGGTAGTTATATAACCCGGCTCTTTCCCAGGGAAATTGTGGCTAAATGACTTTGAAGGATTTTTAAAATCTCTTTGGTCGGCGATCAGTATTTGCAGGAACATCTGGCTATCTTGGTATAGTTTTAATTTTAAAACATCTCATTTTGAATGGGGCCACATGGGGGAGAATGGAGATTGAAGGCATTCATCCGCAGGGACATGAGATGATAATCATGTTGAATCATGTAGGCGTTGATCTAGACATTCTCTCATGCCTCATAGTTTTAAGGGTAAATTCAACGTATACGAGGGGAATTTACCCCTAACTCTACTTGTACCCACAAACTTTAAAAAATTCTCAATATACCATGTATTTTGCCTAAAATTTCACTTATACTTATGCCCTAAGGCCGTTAGCATCTTGTGGAATGACAAATATACTCATCCATAATTATGATTGTATAACTAAATATTCATATTCTAATAAATTTTTAGTAATTTTACAATTATAAAATCATATTTTTTATATGAATATTTAATTTTGAGCAAATCAACCTCAAATTATATTAGGGCTTGGGCATATTCGTCATTTCACATGAAAGTGAATGACCTATGTAAGGAATTCCTAGCGATGTGGGTATAAGTGAAACTTTAAGCAAAATACATTGGTCTACTTGAAACTTTTGAAGATTCACAGGCATAAGTAGAATTAGAGGTAAAATTCATGGGTATGTGTGGAAATTTTCCTACTTCTAACGATCCATAACTAGAAATTTCTGTGCTTTAATTCTAAGGTCTTTTGGGCTATGCCATTCCCATGTTTCAATTGAAATGTGTTATGTGTGTGACCATGTTATGTGTACTTGCACCTCACTTTTAGCATCTAGAGGGAGGTCAGAGAAAGAAACCAAAAAGAAGAAAAATAATCATAATCATAATCCCCAACAGCAGCTGACAGATGACCTGGCAGCAGTGAGGAACTTCCAGCACATGATATAAAGGAGCTGTTTTCCTAGTCACTCGTTGCACGGTTAAAGATTGAATCAAAGTTGAGCACTTTTCCTTGCCCTTCTTGGAGAAATGAGCATCATACTTCATTTTCCATGACCAAACAAGTCATGTTGTCATGAAGAAGTCTTAGATAGAACGCCCAATGAATTCTCTTAAGATCTCTTAGCACATACAGGTTTAGCCTTGAAGCGAGAAAAAAAGCATACCTGGTACTATCATCAGGAGAGCTTGAACACTCAGCCAATAAGGACACACTACTTTTACCATCCATGGCATCAAGATCTATTAGTGTTGCAACTACGAGTTCAAGCTGGACCAAAGAACCCCCACAGAAAGTTCAGAAAATGATCTCTGGAAAATCATATTCATACTAGCTATCAATTAGATAATTAGATTCCATGTTATAAAACCTCTTCTGGATCAGTATAATCTATTCCATCAGCTTCGGACAGTGCAGATGCCATTCCCTGATATGCTTCCTGTAAAGAATTTGAAGAAGATGAATGAAAAACTGAAGAAGTGATGATTGAATTAAAAAATTCCACTGGCAATGAAGATACAGTTCCAAAAAGGTGGTGCAGCATTCCACTTTAGAGGTTCCAATCCAGTGAATCTTTATCACTATCAAATTGCCATGTGGGCAGGTATTATGCATCAGGTATTTCCAACCGCAAAGACAAAAAGATGAAAAAAGGAGTCCCAAAGACTACTGTCACTAGCCATATCTGTATACCAAAATGGATCAATTAATAGAAATTCTGAGCACCCACATCCATCATTTGCACTGATTCAACGGAGGAATATCACAAAGAGGTTCGCCTTCCTCACGGAGGGATGGAGCACAGACTGGAGCAGTCACTTTACCATATCATTGTGCATTTTGGCTTAGAACACATCTCAAATTTAGTGGAGATTTTTAGTAATCTTCACCTCATTCTAGTTGAATTATATGCATCAAAACATAGACATGTGAAAGATAGAAACCTGGATAGCCGTAATACGATCAGTAGAGACTTCACCAGGAAAGAAGTCAAGAGCCTTTCCATTCTTTTCAAGTGTTATTAGTCCCATCACATTGTTGATTGAGAAAGGACCCTGTTTCTTAGGACTAGCAAAAAAGAGTGCATATCAAGGTATCAATTGACAACACATGCAGAAACGCTACAATAATCAAATGTAGTCTTAGAGAGGACTTACATCTGATACATCTTGCTCACCATCATGTCATGAATGTTCCTAACAAACTGCGAGGTCACGGTATCAATTAGTTTTCTGTTGCACCTTTTTCTCTATCAGAGTAAATTCCACAATGTGGACTGCGAAGTAATAAATCAAAAAAAAAAGGGCCAAAAATAGATCCTCCATTGGATGGCTTCTGCGAACAGGATCCACAGATCAAAAATATTGAATGTACAATCCTAGTCACCAGAATAGGAACCTACAAATGGGCACCGAAAAGAGAAGAAACCAGTGTTCAGCATGCACAATTCAAAAGTCAGCAGGACAATAAACGAGACAATCTGCTCAATCAATGATTAAAATTTATGGATCATCCACTCTGGTGGAGTTCCTGGATCCAGACTTAGATATTTATGGAACTCTACCCGATAATATCCATCTATCATTCAAATTAGAGTAAGTTAACTCCAAATAACTTTACCTCCAAAGCCATGAAAGCATCTTCCATGGCACGCCTCTTTACAAGAAAGTCGGCTCTCCTCAAATCAGCCTGTGATGAATTAACAGACATTTTACTTTAGTTACCTCTCTCACTTGGTTGTATTATACCATAATCAGAAGGGCCAACAACAACCTCATTTGAAATGCCACATTTTGAAGCTAGAATCAAACGCAGGGGGAAAAAAAGGCAGCTAGCTCTAGGAAAAGCACCTTGTTTACTGTAAAAGAATCACCCAATGATGACATGATATCTTTTAGCTAAGGAAATGGTGTCAAGATAATGTTTTAAAAAGGATAATTCATATTCACATCTCCCGAGCAAACAGTACTCAGCTTTGAAGCTGTAACTTGATGAGCTTCTAATAAGTGATAAAATCCACAGAAAAGTTAATGCAGAAAATGAATTAGTAGTCGTGAGTCAACTGAGGGAGGTTAATTACAGAAAAGTTCCCAAGTTATATATTGTTGCATGATGTGTCGCATAACATCATACTAGTCAAGCAGAAAATATCACGATATTTGGAAAACCAAAGTAAAAGCAACAAACACAACAGTACAAGTTCAACAAACTGAAATGGTTACCTCTAGGGCCCCATCACTCCAGTGCTGATCAGCTACCCTTTTCAATTTTGTTGAAGCTTTGTCTTTCAGAATCTGAAATGAATGGGCTGATCCAAAGTAAGCAGCATCTAAACTAGAAGGAGAACTATTTACTTTAAAATTATTGGCTGGAAGCTATTAATAAACACACCATAGCTATATCATGCAGGCGTGCAGCTTTTTTCTTCACGCCGTGGTCAATCTTCTCAGTATCCTCCCTTGCTCGTGCTGACCAGAATTTTTCATTATTAAATGAATGAGAGTAGATTAGAGGTCAAGAGCCAGTGAAATATCTAGATCTTTACCAAACTAAGAAATAGCAAATAGATCATAGATTGCAACCTTGAAGTCAAGAAACAACATGATATTTTTTTTGAAAAAAAAAAAAAAAAAGCTCAAGAAACAACATAATATGAAGAAGACGCTCTTACCATCAAGTTTAAGAAACCTCGAGCCAAGAATTGCCACATCTTGGCGTGCCCGGTTGTTCAGCCTTGTTATGCCACTAAAGCATCAGTCAAATGGACAAAATTACTGACAGAATTGATATGAAAAATATTATTGAACAAATGATTACAAGAGAGGACCATGACACAATCCAAAAAATTGGAGAAGTGATGCACGAAAGGACCAGATTGTGTATAGCATACATGCACTAAGGAAATGGTGCACCCTTTTATGGAAGGAAATAACCAAAAATCAAGCTGATTAAATGATCCAAGCAATGCAAGTGGACACATCAGATCGACTATTCAACTCGATGTGACTTTAGGTGTTGGTAACTTGGTATCAGATGCTTAGAACTGTCACAACTTCAATATTTGTAACTGTCTATTTATATTGTGTACAGTGGATGTGCTGTACTATTTGAGAATGGTGGGAAAAAGCATGCATTGAACAAATTTGAAAGGGCTTTGACATGGAAATAGACATTCTTCATTTATGATGAAAGCAATGAACCAATGAGCATAACCTTCTAGAAGCAATCATCAAATCATGCTCTACACCAATGGGTGGATAAAATTACCGTGAAAGCAAGATAATGTCATTCCGGGCTCTTTCATTGACAAACTTGGCATCATTGTAGACGAATTTACAAGCATCACATAAACCGCGACTAGCGTAAGTGGAAGTTCTTTCGGGTGTGGCTGGATGGTCAGATAGGATAGAATCAAACATCTCTCCTGCTTCAAAATCTCCACTTTGATCTCTGTCATGGAAAAAGGTTAGTGGCCATATAGTATTAAAAATCATAAAAAGAAAATGGCAGTGCATGATTGGTTACCAGTCATTTAATTTCCATGGTCGATTACAAATCACTTAATTTCTTTTGCAGAGGTCTTGTGAATTTTCAAACCATAAAAAATTTGTTTGCAGTTCTTAAACCATAACAAACTCCTTTTGGCAACAAACTGCCTCAAGTTGCTCATTTCAGTTTATACAATAGCTATATAACTATTAAGAAAATGATCAAAAATTGATAATACAGACATTTAATGAAGGTTGAGAGATCAAGAGACATGCAGGTTTATGCAAGGCAGATCAGTTGTTATACATAACAATCCACAGAAGTCATGCAACTGCTACCAAAGCAGAAAGAGAAGCTGTTTTGAACAAGAAGTAATGATCTTGCAGCATCAATTTACACGTAGTGATTTGTATTCAAAACTTAAAATGATAAAGAAGGAAATGACATTTTATAGAACTCTGACAAATACAATTCATTGTTTAACTTGCACGCACATGTGTTGACAGAAGATAGTTGCCACAGGAGTCAGATATGGTGGCCTGAAATTCTTCATTTGTCCAACACAACCTCCTAAACATGGATTTACTTGTAAAAAAGAAATCAATAGGGAAATGATGGTGAGAAAATTCGGAAATCAATTATTCATGTCTGAAAGAGAAAAAAAAAATGCAGGGGAAGTTTTATAGTCTCCCAACAGGCATTTGGTACACGACCATGATGACAATTTGATGAAATGTAATGGTACCCCTCTTCCACCACTGTTTCTCAACTAAATTCACAAGTGACAAAGAATAGCCAGTAGAGATAAGTTGGAATATCCTCAGCATTCGTACCTACTTGCGTCTGCACAATTTTGAGACTGCACTGTTGTCTCACTGTTATGGGTTCCTGTGGAAAAACATAAGATTGCATGTTCCTTGGAGAAATCATAGTTGTGAGGTTTTCTATAAATGCGCCAGGAACCTCCTGTGAAACTCAGTCTAGAATCCAGGTGACGCGCAATCTTCAGATTCCTGAAGTTCACTTTTTGGCTTCTAGAATGCAAACCAGCAAGTTTCAGCATGGTGAATGAGGAAACAATTCTACATGGGTCAGTGAAGTTAGCACTTTCAGCTGCAACTTGACCAGCTGAACCCTTGCTGACTATGTGTGTCATTGTTGAGTATCAAAGAGAGACGAAAACAAAAATCAGCAATAGTTGGATTTTTCTAGAAGAATGCAAAAATCTCCACATGCCCTCCTTTGCCTTTTGATGGTTTAACCCTGGAACAAGAGAAAGATCATATTAAGTGCTAAACTAGCATTTCTAACCGTTGAAAAGGTGGGGGAAGGATTTACAAAGAGACACCAATGCAGTAAACCCATCAGATAAATAAGTTATTCACTGATATTAACTTGACATTTAAGTACAAACATCAGCTTATTTGAAGACATGAATGGGAAACTGACCTTCACATAGTTGCATTAGTACTAGATAGCATTGAGATCACTTATCTACAAGTCAGGTCTGGGCCACTCTCCCTAGCCAACATTGTTAAATCCTAGAACGAGTGATTTGAAATCTAAAAACTAATATAAATGGAGAATTAACTCTTAGTGCATCATTATTACAAAAGATATCAAACCTACTAAATAATGCAAGCTACTGGAAGTCCCGCTCTGATTTACAAAGGTCAAGGTAAACTGATAAATACTGAAGTACAATGGATCAAATATGTTCGTTTTCCCCTGAGGAAGTAGAGATTCAAATGTAGCAGCAAGATTGTATGTTGAAGAATTCTAATGCCAATCCAAATACAAGGATAATCCGATTCGAGCTGAAAAAATTTCCAAACTTAGTGACTTATGGTCTAAAATTCTAACGGGACAAATAAAAATAAAAATCTAGCAGCTAGTGTAGTCCTAATCATGACCAAGTCCATGTTTGGATTCATCCGTGAAACAAAGAGATATATCCTTAACCTATCGATTGATTAATTCGTTCATTTCATTTCCAACAAAACATTAGCAACAGCTGATTGACAGCATCCAAGGAAAACCGAATGCTATTCAATAACTCTTGAAATCACAGCATACAAACATGACGCAAATGTTTAATAATAGTTAAACCAACCAATTCACAAATCCCCAACTGGAAATGGGCGGGCGGCAGACAATCCGTTTCGGCAACTTTAATTCTCAAATTGGAAGTGGGTGCATGCCGTATCGATCATTGTGGCAGATAGACAGTGCAGGAATTGCCACCATCAATCCAAACCATTTGCTCATCGAACAGCAGCACACCTGTATCAATTTTCTATTATTTTTGTGGAATGGGAACCATTAAAACGTTTCAAACCAGATAAAAGGTACTCAATTGACAATAGACCGGTACCATTTCAAAAACAAAATAGAGTAAAATTCC
>JAXCLR010000063.1:45985357-46010428 GCA_035584095.1 Annona squamosa | reverse complement strand
TGGAAAGGTGAAGGAATAAGATCCACACGTTTATCGCCTGGCCATTTTGCGGCTGCGTGGCAAAACGCTAGAAGCCATACAACGTGCTGCAGCAAGAACTGCAACACCGACCGCACAGTGGTCCATGCTCCATCCCGCATCCTGGCCGTTAAAGAGCTCCAAAGGTCCACACTAATACCGGATACATGCAACTAATCACTCCGATGAGCGAGCAGGTGAGGTAACAGGTATGCGGACAAAGAAACCTTTCCAGCGGCACTCAGATGCTGCAGTTGATGTGTTGTCCTGCTACGGCAAGTCTATAAGTTTAACCCTGACAGAGAAGAGATTGGAAGGCTGTTTGGGCGGGATGCGGAAAGCACGGCCGTCATCCGCTGTGTTTGACCCTGCGAAAGCAATCCCCATTGCCTGAAGCTCCCACTGCCTGGCGTGCGCTGTTTTGTTTCTGCGTGGGCAAAACAGGCCCTGTCAATGAATCTATCATTGTATTTCAGTTATGCTGGGTATAACAAGCCAATATGAGACGAAAGCAGGGAAACTGACGAATTGAACGATTTAGATTTTTATCTAGAAAGAGCACATAATTCGCGGCAGAGCCATGATATTGCATGGGCGCCACTCCAGCACCCACGACGCTTGTTTACCTGTCTTAATCCATTGGCGCAGGACAACTGCGTTTCCTTGTCCCCACTTAACAATAACAATAACCAAACCATAATAATAAATAAATAAGGGCATAAACAGACAGAAAAAACTAATGGCACATTTGGTAATGCGTGGTAAACATGCGGAAAATGGCGGTATCATGGATTTCTACGTCTATTATTTCTGAATAAATCATTATATTTGTTCTGCTTTCACCTTTTATATTCTAATTATTTTTCCTATAACTATCCATTAATGAACCTATCTACTCCAAATTTATCCATATCATTTTGTATTAATCACACAATTCCTAAAATATTCTATTTCAGCTCCCTTCATCCTACAATTCTCACAATTGTTACATTAATGAACATTCTCTAAATAAATTGATGATTTCTTTTAGTTGGTGTTGTTGGTATTAATTGCACTTCATATTGTTTTCCTCCAATCATTTTTCCAGTAACTACCTATTAACGAACTTATCTGTTCCAAATTTATTCCTATCATTTTATGTTAATTACACAATTCCTAAAATATTCTATTTCACTTTTTCTTCATCCTACAATTCTCATAACGGTCACGTTAATAAACATTTTCTAAATAAATTGATGATTTCTTTCAGTTGGTGTTGTTGGTATTAATTGCACTTCAGATTGTCTTCCTCCAATCATTTTTCCAATAATTACCTATTAACAAACTTATCTATTTCAAATTTATTCCTATCATTTTATGTTAATCATACAATTTCTAAAATATTTTATTTCACTTTTCTTTCATCTTGCAATTCTCACAACTGTTACATTAATAAACATTCTCTAAATAAATTGATGATTTGTTTTAGTTGGTGTTTTTGGTATTAATTGGACTTCAGATTGTTTTCCCCTTGTTAGGGTTGCAAATTTGTGGGCAGTACAAGTCTCCATTTCTGCTGAAACTTTCATCGTTAAGGAACAAATTTGCTCTTTCGTGTTCAAGTTCAACGCATAGCTTTTGTGGAGATAGGGGTGCAACTCAGGTTGAGTTATACCGGGTTGGAGTAAACTTAAACCCAAACCCTAATAATTTAATCAGGGTTCGGGTCGGGTCAGCATTTGTTTTGGTTTGGTTTCGGGTTACCAATAAATTATTTTTTTTTTCAAATTTAATTGTAATCTAAAAGAAAATTATTGAAATATACATACATGTGTTTATCAGGTCAAGCCTCATGCTGAATTCTACAACATCATGCTGAATTCTGCAATATTCTTTGAATGAACTCTGCAAGCATTGAATGAACTCTGCAAGCAATTTTTCGGCACCTTATAAACACAAGTAAATAACAAATTAATTAGTTTTATGACTAGTTAGTCATTTCTATTTAATAGCTAATGAAAATGAACATATCATATCAACTTTGTAGTTGAAATTAAACATTATCATACAAATTGCTGAAATTGAATTCAAATTGAATATTTATCATATAAATTGCTAAAATGGAAATTGACTACCTGTCATGTCAATTAACTTAAAATATGAATCAAATTTACACTACAATCTGAAATTCAAACTAACAAATTTCTCATAGTAACAGAAAGTATAATATGAAATAAACTTATAATGTCAACTTAAATTCAAACATAATCCACATAACAGTTATTCAAAGCAACTAAATCTAAATACACTAAACATAATGGTTTAACATTTCAATATAATTTAAGTGCAATCTAAATTTAAAATGACAATCTAAACAAATATCAAGTTTAAATAAGTTTCCATTCACTTTTAAACAAATTCAAAATTCAAATGAGTTCATGTCTCCAAAGTTTCAAAAAAAAAAATCTATTCAAAGACTTCCAAGTAATTTTTCATTTGATTTTTTTTTGCATTTTAATGTCAAGTTCTTCCTCCTCGATTTACATTTTGAAAATAATATACATCAACCTAAACAAAAAAATGCATGCAACTAGTAACAATAAGAAGATAATAATCATAAAAAACATGCCTGAAACACGTATATACGTTAATATTACAAAAAAAATGTATAATTTATGAAAAATTATATAAATTACGCTGGTTCGAACCGGGTCGAATTTTGGTACTGGGTTGGTGCGAACCTAGTTTTGGTTTCAGATTTCTACAGGTTGGGTTGAAACCAAGTCTATTTTGAAAAAATCTAAACAATAAAACTCATTTTTAGTTTTGGCAGACCATCCCGGTACCAAGTTGCACCCCAGCGGGGAGATGGTTGGCGGTGCCATTGAAGTTCAGCCACACTCTGAAGGCTGGCCGCAAGAATGTGTGTAGATTTTCCATTGGACTGCGCTCTCTCCACCTGTTAAAAATTTCCAATATTTTCAAAAAAAATATTCTCGTTGGTTGCAGAGAACAACGAAACAACATTAATTAGGAACTTCGGTGTATTTGAATTATTTGGCCAATTGAACCCAGATCACTTGCTGCCAACATTGTACCTATCAATTTTATTGTCCGACTTGCCTAGCGGGACCCATTAGTCGTACATTTGCTAATTTAATCATGGTCGTCGCCATCACTACAACTTGCAGATGGGCAAATGGATAAAACCAACAGATACTTTTAAAGGTCGATCTGAATCAACCAAGTGCATTGACTATTGAGCACCCGGTTAGTGAGCCAGGCCTGCCGCGAGGAATTTCATATGAAGGATAAGGGTCGGACTCCAAATCATTTTTCCGGCCCATTTGCATGGTGTTTTGTTGCTTCACGGTCAAACGTTTAAAAAAATAAAATAAAATATTCTCAGTACCTATAATTTTTACCCCTAATTCACAGTATATTTATAACATTTCCAAAATTACTGATATACTCATAACCTCTTACTTTAGATTTCTAGCATGCTAATAATTTTTTTTTTTATGTCTTATATATTACAACTCTTTCATCTCGTATGTATTTTTCTCATTGCTTTGCTCAAATGTAAGCTAAACAGCATTTCTACGAGACAACGCTCCTAAAAACAATAGACCATGCTCCCATGCCCGGATCGAAACCAGGACGTCTTGGCATACTGCCAAAGCTGAGCATCAACTGCGCTGCAGAGTGCTCATAATTATTAACTACTACATTGAAAAAACTATTTACCGTTCAAAATTTTCATAATTAAAATAATTTAGCTCTAATATGATATTTAAATCACTCATGTTATAAATTAATCGTTTATAATATTTGAGTTATGTTAGTGATGAAGTTGAGTCGTTTCAATTAATAAATTATGAAAGGTGAGATTATCTGTTTTCGTAAGATGGTTAATGATTACTTTGATTGCATGAGTGTGAGTATAAAAGAAAATTTTAAAATATTATTTATATGATAGAAATTATAGAAAAATGTTGGAGGTATAAAATGAATTTTTTATTTCATTTTAATTTCTTACATACGTATTTGCTCATGTACACTTATGTCAATTACCAATAGTCCACACTTAGATTGATGTGAATGCAACCATCAGTAACTTAGGTGAAAAATTGAAGTATTTATATTTGCCAAAAAAAGTGATAAAAAAGAGGAAAAGGTAGAATTACATCAACTCAATGTAATATAATATTACGTGAGTACATTTGGTAGTATATGAAACTTTTTATACGATAACCTTTTAATCTAAATTTTGTTACACGTCAGAACTATCATCTATTTTCTTATTTATTGGTATACTTCTGTATAAATATTATATTTTTTAATCATTTTTATACACACTATAACACAATTGCCACATTTATTTTAAATTTGTATCTTTTATTGTTGTAATTACTTATAACAAGTTACATCATTTTTTTCCGTTTTGAAATTTTTTATATAAAAATTTTATCACTTTCAAAATATACCCTACAATAACAAATAAGAAGTTCGATTATATACATTATGATACATTTTTTATATGATATCATGATATATTTCAAGTTAAAAGACACAGTTTATTTATTTTCATGTTCAGTTTTCTTTTTTGTTTTTTTTTATAAAAATATTTTACAGGTATATTTAATCCTCGTACTAAAATTTGCCATTTTTATGTATTTATTTTTTATTTATAATAATTAAGTTTTTTTTTTAAAGTAAAAAAGGACTTGCATGCGACGAGAATTAGATGAGAAAAAAATTGTACGGGAAGGAGAAATTTCATCCATCCCAGTCCAATCAAATTAGATGATCTCAACAGAAAAGCAAATAAGGATGGATCGGAGTGATCTCAAACAGGAACTGCATTGAGGATGGATCGTTGTTTTTTTGGGATCGGAAGGGGACAAATTACGATATCTTAATACAGATGGTCCCTGTCCCGGACTCTGCATCGATCAAACCGAGGGAAAATCAGGGAACTGCGGGGTGCGTCTCCCGCTGCTCGCCATGTCGATAGAGCTGAAACTCTCCCGTGCGAATCGCGTCTACCGCCCTTCCGTATAATCTCTCTCTCTCTCTCTCTCTCTCTCTCTCTCCCCCTCTTAACCGTACGACTCTAAACTTGTACGCGTCCCAGGAATCTATCGAAGGCAAAATCATAGCCACCCTCCCTTCTTCCGTATCCCACCAAGACGTTCGCATTACAGCCACCGGCACAGTCAATCTCCAGGTACTTTTTGTTTCATCATCATTCCTATCGGGAAAGAAATCTTATGCGAAATCCGTGCCTGTGGACGATCTGTGCTGATCTCGCCTTTATGGTCCATGCCTGCTGGTCATAAATATATTATGACGCATAAATTAATCATTTACCAGAGCTTTTTTTTTTTCCCCTTGCAAATGCATACTTTTACTACTTTGCATGATGTTTGTGTTTGATGTTGGAAGATTCGAGGTGGAGTTACCGGCGTTATTGAGTCCTTGTACAGTGCGATCAAGCCACTATCAATTGTGTAAGTTCCTCCACTCCCTGGAATTCCAATTGGAAGATTCAGCATTTCTACTTGATACTGGTCCACATTAAAGTGATACAATACAAAGATCGGTGGCTGAGAAAGATAATCCTAACTTAGATATTTGGCAGGTTTGTTCTGCCCGTGTAAAATACCTCAGACTAGTGGTTCGGATTACCGAATGATGGTCTCACGTCCCGCTAATTAGAGTCCGCGTGATTGTGAAACAGATTATTCACATTTCCTAAAAAAAAGAAAAAAATTCCTCAAGTTCCATCTCTCAAAAGCAAATATATCCAAGACGAAAGTTATTGTAATTGTTTAAGGTTCTATCTTGTTGCTTAGAAAGGCGAAATGTCAATTTTTAAAAATTCCATCTCATTTGATTGGTTTTGGTTTATGTTTTGTTTTTGTCTTTGTTGAAACCCACTTTAGAGACTTTCATTCCCTTTCGTTTTCTGTTGTTTCGGGTGTTTCCATTTCTGCTCACTCATTTATTTTCAAACTTGAAAACAGGAGTAAGAGTGCTCAAGTAAGATCTGCTGGGAAGTTAAGTGCCGGAAAAACTGAGGTATGATACTGAATCTATTTTTTGGGTCATTTTGAGTACGGTTATTTGTGTTTGCTTGAAACCAAATAGTACTAATCTGATTCGTGGATGCTAGTACTCGATTTACCACAGGGTCCTAAATCTGCTCGGTACCCTGGGTGGGAAATATGCCATTTTCTCTACCCACTTAGACCTCCAAGGCAAAAACCACTATCAGTGTACAATCAATGTGCAGGTCTCATTTTAGAACTTTTATTTGGACATTTAAATCAAATCTTAAAGTTGGTTAGTAGTCTTTCAGTGCACCAGCTACTAAAAGGTGTTTGCCATTTCTCATTTGATGTGCATTTAGATTCCTACCTTGGACCTTTTGAGTAATTCAGTTTGTATATTTGCTTTGCTTTGGTATCGCGTCATGAATTCAAAGTTATTGCGAAGTTTGATTTTGTCATGCATAATGACTGGCATTGCAGATACCATTTTCTCTGACCCTCCCTTCTCAAGGGCATGATGGTTATGAAAGATTCTATGAGACCTTTCATGGGGCAAATATCAGTATTCAGGTAAAATATATTCTAAAACATTTTTCTTCATTTTCTTCTTCTTCTTCTCATCATTATTATTATTATTATTATTTTGATGATCCATTTCAACTAAGTCCTATTCATACTCGAATGATATTCCGGAGCATCCCTTTTGGGTGCTTTCAGGCCTCTTTGACAGTTTGATGTAATTGGAAGTGATGAAATTTTGCAGATATTCTAAGAACAGACTATTTTACTGACTTTAGCCATGTTAATGTTACTTGCACCGTTCAGCTCATTTATTTTAACATCCATTTTGTGGCAAATAATTGCATCATTGGAGTACTTGCCGTGGGTTTTTTGGACTGCTCTATTATCATTACATTCACAGATTTGTTAGTTTGGATGGTTGTGCTCATAGGCCACAGACATGTGGATCAGCTGCCAAATCAAGAATTCTGTTATCTTAACTCTAGATGAGTAGATGTGCAACTCGGGTCAGTTTCAACCAGATTCAACCCAACAGTAATTGTGTAGGTGTTGGTTTGGCCTGGGCCGACTTTCAATTTTGCCCGAGTCGACATTCAGGTTTTTAAATTGAAGATGAATTCAACCCAATTTGGTTGGGCCAACGGCCTGGGCAACTTGACTTGCCCATAGTCCTATTTAATTATTAAAGCAATCTGTTTCTTTTCCCACCCATTTGAGCCCCATTTAATCTCAATCGTCATTATTTAGGCTTGGGTTACAAAACTGGGTTTGATCGATTGGGGATTCAGGTTAGGAATTAGGATCACGTCAGTTTTGTTAATTGTATTGGAGTTGGATTGCGATTTTATTTATGCAAATCAAGTCCATTTTGGCCCCATCAAAGGCAAGCCAACAGATTTGGGTTGGTTGGTGTCAGTTTACGGAAACCCAACCTGAGTATCATCTCTAGTGATGTCAAAAACATATGAAAGACTGATGCCTAACACTTCCCATGATAGTATCTGATAACTGCAGATGTAATGAGAGGATACCTACATAAGTCTCTGACTGCTACTCTGGAGTTCATAATTGAAACTGACAGGGGTAGGATGTGACCTTCTCATTTGTATTTAACACTTGATACGTTGCTGTTGGACCTAATAATGACCAGTATGTTATCTTTCTCTTTCTAGCCATTCTTTCGCCAGGGCCAGTTTCCCCCCAGATGGTTAGCTTTTACATCACTCAGGACACTCAACAGCATCAACTACTTCCTGAATTATTTTCAGGTTCCTCCCTGGTCACATTTTCTATGCGGGATGTCTCTCAATGCTGGGGTCATGAGCTAATCCAAACAATTAAACATGAACCATTGGCTATGTGACATCCTCCGTATGATGTAAATATCATGAATTGCCCAGTGCAAGTGCAAGAAATCCCATAGATGATATCTTTATCTTTGAGAATGCTAGTTTTCTACTCCATGATGTATGCTTATGTCTGGAAGCTTTTGAGCAGGTGGATTCCGCATTTCAGGAAAAGTATGCACCCAGTGTTCTTTGTTGGATCCTATTAGCGGTGATCTTACTGTAGAAGCCTCTGCTGTTCCGATTCATTCCATTGATATTCTATTGCTTTGCATAGAATCAATCCTTGTTGGAGACAGGGTTGTAACAGAGACATCTGTGGTTCAAACTACACAGGCAAGAAATTTCGGATCAGTTGATTATGTACTTTTCTTTAAATGATTTTTTTATTTTTTGTTGTGACAATTATGTCTCTTGTTACTAGATAGCAGATGGAGATGTTTGCAGATCCATGACTCTGCCCATCCATGTCATGATTCCACGTCTTTTGGCATGTCCCATTGTGTTAGCTGGGTAAGTAGCAATGGTAATTGAAGCAGTATAACCACTTCCTTTTGATAGTTATTTTCCAGAAAAAAAAGGGGAACTAGATGGGGGAAGCAAATTGGGAGCTGATAATTAATGTGGACCATGCGGTTTCATTTGCTTATTTTTTGATATGCAACTCCCCTCTTGGATTGTTAAAATCAGAGGTGTCTAGTGAAGAGCTTGGTCTTTTAACAGAATATTTGCAATGTTACTACCTCCTTTTATTTCATTCTCAGGCCATTTTCAATTGAGTTTCAGCTTTCAATAGTCATTAGCTTCCAGTCAGAGCTATCCAAACTATATCCCAAATCTGATCTAAGGACGCCAAGAATGTGGGTATGCATTAGAAGTGCTTGAATTGAGCTTTCCAATATTGTCTTTATGGTCATATCTTAAACAGTGGTGACTTAGTTTAATATGCACTTGGCAAATGCATTTCAATCTAGCTTTTAAAGTTGTTGGCTCCATTGACATGGTGCATATCCAAAGGATTGTGCAATTGGACCACCATGGCCATGCACATCAAGTGTTGGAAGCTGTGCTGATAGGATTTTGGAGCTACATTATGTCTACTATGGTGCTTATGAATAATGATTTAAAAGTCTGGACTGGAAAATACTAGTACCAGCTTGATTGATGTGCCACCACCCTTTTGAGAGTTAACAGCAAAAAGGCATCTTGTCTGGATCTTTATTTTGATCAAACTATCCTCGTTGCTTTTGATACTAATTTTCTTTCCCAAACCTCAGCTCGCAATGGAGACACTACCACTGAAACTATACCGAACCAGGTGATTAGCGAATAGTGACAACAACAAATCATAAGAATTTGCAATGTTCCATGTTTTATTGAAAGAAGCAAATCTGCCGACTGGAGTTGCATGTTTCTTCCTGATTTCTCATGCAGTCAAGACTTAAATGGTAACTTGGTTCCCTCGTATTTCTCAATGCACGGGTGAGCCAGGACATGTTTGTTCATACAAGCATTTTCTATGACATTCATTTTGGTTATCGCCAACTGTTGGTGTTTTCATTTGCATGTTTATTACTCAATCATCTGTAAATATAGTTTTCAAGAGTGTTTAAAATGACATATTAATCGTCAGTTAGAAACTTAGAATTAGTGTTATTGATGCTGTACGTGAAAATTACCCCTGCGGCTGGCAAATAAGCTCGGGGCACAGGCATGCTTTGCATATCGACAGTGTAAGGGAGAGAAATGAACGAAAAGTAAATGCAGTAGTTGGCTAACTTCTTGGCTAGATATTTTATTGCAAGCCATCCTGACGGATGCAGTGGTCACATAGTCAGTGGAGAGGACCGCACCTATTTATTTTCTCTATTTGAAGTTCTATGAATAAGATTAAGGGTGTGTTTGGGAATGAATAAAACTTTTAGTGAAAAATTTTGAAAAATAAAAGTTGTCAAATGATGTGATATGATAGGAGTAATGATGATGAGTAAAGATGATAAAGTTAAAATAGATAGGTTAGTTGTATAGGTAATTGTGTAGAAATGATTGAAAAATAGGGTAGTTTGTGTTGGAAGATATAAAAAAAAATTAAAAAATAGAAAAGTTTTAGAGAATGAAAAGTTTTAGGTAAAAAAGTTTTTGTTATTGCCAAACACTCCCTAAAATTACGGCTGTAGTTTTGAAATAGATTTAGGTTTAACATTCGAATTGCAAGGGGAGGAATAAATTTCATTTTAGGTTGCTTCCTAAACATCAGTCAAATTTATTCGGATAAAATTAACACAGGAATCCATTCAAATCGCAGGGTTCAATAAAAATAACTTGCATGATATCAGTGGCTTATTTAGGTAAATATTTGTTGAAAATAAGAAAAGGTGAAATTATAAACAGAACAATTTGAGATAATCTGTAGATAAACCAGTGTTTAATTGGAAGTTAGCAGTTGCAAGAGTGTGGAATGAGTTCGTCAAGAGAAGACGGTTAACGAACGAAAATGCTTTCGAAAAAATGGTTAGAAATTATCAGAAAAGACAAAAAAAAATTTTAAGCTAATCCCGTGGGAATGTACTTAAGGTGGATGGTAGGATATAACAGAACAGAATTTCTGCAACTCATCCTGTGGGTAGGCAACAACTTTTGATGACCAAGACGACCGATGATGACGATGCAAACGGTTGTTTGCCGTCAAAGTATAAATCATCGTCTTATTCACAGTCAAGGTTCCACTTCTTATTTGTTTATTTATTATTATTATTATTATTTTTTTGAGGTTTAGTCAAGGTTTCGCTTTTACTGATAAAAATTAGAAAACAAAAAAAGTTCCACTTTTGATAGCGCATGATTATCTTGTTTATACGATTCGGAAATGGTTTAATGGTTCAAAGTAGCACTTTATTTAGTTTCAGTTGAAGTTTAAGTTTGATGATTGTTTACAACTTAGATGAGATGAGAACGAGATTAGAACGGAATGAAATTTCTTATGTTTTAAAAAACACTTTCTATTTTTGAAATAATAATTTACATTTTTCATTTCAAATACATTTCTTTCCAATTTCAATGCATCTTTCTCATTCCTAATACAAAACAATATTTTTTTATTGCACATCCTCATTTTGTTCTTATCTTATTTAATTTGACTATAGTTACAAATATATTCATATAGTTTCAAAATTTGTAAGTAATCTATCTAATTTGACTATAATTGAAAATATGCTTACACCATTATAGCACCGTCATACCTCCATTACCATGCTATTAGGATATGAGTATATTTTTAAATATATGCAATTTATGTAGGTATATAAAAATAATTTGCAACCATACCTTTATATTTTGTAGATAATTTCAAATATATCTATATTGTAACAATGCCATAAGAGTGTAGGTATTTTTGAAATTATAATCGAACTATGTGGATGTTATTTGTAGTTTTTGAAACTAACTAAGTTTATGTTTAACTATTGTCAAATTATGTCGGTATATTTGCAAAGGGAAAATTTCTTTATTTTCACACACACACACATTAAGATGTTAATTTTATATAGACCCTGTTCTTATGAAATCAGGTGCTTAGTTTTCTATTTTTTGATCTTTTATTTTAAATGTGGGTCACACATTATGATTAGAACTTCTTTAAGCCTAAATGTGGAAAATAAACTTGGTTGAAAGTTTTTATAGTCTATCATGTTAAAAAGAATGATTACAAAGAAACTCATACATTTACACTTGTTGTAAATCATGTGTAAATTTAATAAAATGATTTTTTATATCATACAATTATTTACTTGCGCTTATTATAGATTGTATATAAAATTAAAATAAATTTTCGTATCATGCAAGTATTTATTTGCGCTTATTTTAGATTATATATAAATCTAATTAAAACGATTTTTCATATCATATAAATATTTATTGAGGAGAATATGATGCGCAACTTTGGATTGAAAAATAAAATAAAAAAGGGGAAACCCAAATGGGGGTGCATATTGCACCTGGTTTCATAGCAGCAAAGCGCAGTATTTATAAAACGATAAATTTCCATGTTGTTGTTGGTGTCGTCGTCGTCATTTTCATCGTCCGAAACGTCAAGCCGAATTTTGAGAATCCGATGTGGCTATGTTGAGCTGTTGACTCTGAGCGCAAGCCTGACCAGCACCATATGAGATAACCCCCAGAGCTATTGGCTGATTCGGCTCGGACGGGCAATTTTTTTTTTTTAAATTTCTATATTTTTAAATACAGGTCCATACTCCATACAGATGATCACTCATTTGAAAATTTTCAATTTTTTAGAAATGCGCCCCAGCATGTATTTATGCCTTCTTTTATTTTTTGAAATATACGAGCAAATTCTGCATATGCCAACAAATTTTACACTTGATTTTACTTATATCCACCAACTTCTGATAATGTCTTTCATGTCCATGAGTTTTTAACATAATTTCGTATACACTATGCCATTAGAAATTTGTTCACATAGCCAACCCGCAAAATGACAAATATGCTCTAATGTTATCAGAATTGGCAGATGAATCGGTGAATGAACTGGTTTGGTTTGGACTGATTTGATTAGTTAAGCAAACTGATTTGAAATAATAATGTTAGCATGGCATATTTATGACGTCATGAATGTTAATTATTTTTAATTAATTATATATTTATAAATCTTGATTTTATACATTAGATTTTAACCAACATGACCAAATATGTAAAAAAAAAAAAAGAAATTTTTTTCAAAAATCTTCAAGGATGAATGTTAAAAAAATTAACTATATTAAGTGACCTAAAATATGTAATAAGCCTTAATGTTGATGTTTGACTCTTAAATACTCCTCATTTATCTTAATATGCTTTGGCATTATACTTCTGTAAATATATTCAACATAGTAAGAAAAAAATAAATCAATATTGTTAAAGGATTGAAAAATTGAATAGTTCATCATAATATTCACCCGAAAAAAATTTATAATAATATAAGAATTAAGAAAAATTCATGTGATCAACAAAAATGAAAATTTAAAAGTCTACAAACAAATTATTTTTATCAAATATGAAATTTTAAAAGTCGATAGAAACATCATTCTCATTAAAGATAAAAGTTTAAAAGTCTATAAACACATCATTCTCATCAAATATCTAAATTATTTATTTTATTTGCAATTCTTTGACATTTTATTTGCTGGCCTGTAGAGACAATTTTATAGTTTATGAATTACATGAAAAGAACGAATTAATTAAAAATTAAAAAAATTCCATGCAATCTTCTTTAAGCGGGATGGTGGTACGCAAATATATTTGGGAAATTTCTTGGCGTTTTTCTACTGACAAGATGGTGGGACGGAAATTGATTTGAGAAATTAGAAGAATATAATAAAATCGGGTTTGGATATCTAGAAGCTGGTTTTTGGTTTTTTTTTTTTTTTTCTATTAGCCGAACCAAGTTCACCGTCAATATAGGTTTGACGGCGGTTTGGCTAGTTCGAGTTGTTTAATTAATTTAACTGGAACAAGGATCGGTTCCCGGTCGATAAGACTGACCAGTCCAGTCCGGTTCTAGCAATACCGATATGCTCAGTCCGGTTCTAGCAATACCGATATGCTGAAGACTTAATATAATTTAAAATTATTTTTCTTAAAAATAAATATTTACATTCGAATAATTATATTATTTTATAGTTATAAAATTATAAAATTATAATTAGAGTTGAGCATATTCATCATTTCACAGCACGTTATTAGTTTCTTTAACTGATTCTTAACTGTAAGGATAGTTTCTTTAACTGATTCTTAACTGTAAGGATAAATGTCAAATTAGAATAAGAATTTATGAGTGGAGATATTTTTGAAAATTCAAAGGTAGGATCCGGCCGGGACAAAATAAAAAATAAATCGACACAGGAAAAAATATTTTTCCGCGGCTAGGATCCGACCGTATAAAACTCCCGCCGATTTGATACTCCCAAATCCCCTTCCCATCCGCCGTAAAACGTTTATTCGGCAAGCACAGCCCCTGGCCGCCGGCCCTGCATCCCTGCCCCTGGCCTACATCGTCATCATTCCAAAGTTCAAACCAGAATTGGAACTGAAATTGCCATTTTGTAGGTGGCTTGCTTTCCGTTTTCATATAAGGATTCGGCACCTGCCATACGCGATATCATCACCATGTTTTGTACCGCTCTCCATTCTCCGAGAGTCTTGCTCTTTCATTACTCCGCTACTTGCCCCAGAAGAATGTCTCGCCTCTCTTCCCCTCTTGCTTCTGCTACACTCTCTCCTTCCGAATCCGGTACGTTGGAAGACCTTGTACAGAAGCCGAAACCGAAGCCTTGGCTCTTCGTGGGGCTTGGCAACCCCGGCAAGAAGTACAGCGGAACCCGACACAACGTAACCTCTTCTTCTTTTTCCTCTCTCGTTGTCTTTGCTTGCTTGTTGGACAGGAAGAAATTCTCGCCATCAGTTAGTTCGATTGAACTACGAATGTCATGAATTTCGGTGACAGAGAGAAGAAATGGAGTTAAAAAAAAAAGAGGTTGTTGTTCGGGCGCTATTGGACTTTACTTGATGGATCTTTAGTTCAACTTAAATCTGAATTTCAGTGATCGTGTTGTCGTGATGGGCGATGCAGAATCAGGCTTTCTATCCAACGAGATTGATTTTAATGGAAGGCAGTTCGCGGTTGCTGCGAATAGGAAGCTTGAGTCAGAATTAGATTTGTAACGGGGCTGCCCTTCGTAAAGGAAAAAAAATAATTGCATCAGCAGGTTATGAGAGGAGTTGCATTAGTTTAGTGACGATGTGGTGCAACCTTAGGCGATGCTCCAGTGTTGGATTTTATGGTTCCACAAATTGGAGGAGATCAGCTCTAAGGCTTTTAGGTGTAGCTTAGTTTGTTGGGAAATCTTTAAGGGGGGTTTATAAGAACTTAATGTAATGAAGAGTTCTTTTGTGAGGAGCTGTTTAGCGATGTATAATTTCATAGAGTATCCTAGTGCTGAGAAGCCAGTTATGGTGTTTGGCAATTTCACTTTCTTGCTTAAGTTTAGAATTCCACAAAGTTGTAAACTTCTTTTCTTATATCTGGAGACTTGAAAATTAAAGCTTCTCAGAAACTCGTTCATAACTTCTTCTTGATGAATGATGATTCAGAGAGTCTTGTGCCACTTCTTCTGATCCCTTCTAATGAATGATGCTGTGGCCGTCTGACGAAACCACGTGCCAGGCTTGATCAAAGTGAGCAGGAAGACGATCTGCAATAAAACATATGCCACACTTGGTGAAACTTGTTGGAAGGCATTAACTTTGACTGTGATGGCATTTGGCCTGACTTTCCCAATCCATGTGGCTGAGTGATGCTCTACTTATGTTACTGATGACCCATGAGCACCATTACTACATGGTGTGCTTATGGCAGATTATCTTTTCTTCTGATTTCACATACATGTTCCCTGGTCTTTCTTTCAGGTAGGTTTTGATCTGATAGACATGATTGCTCAAGCTGAAGGCATATCTGTAAGCAGTGTTCAATTCAAAGCTCTATTTGGAAAAGGTACGATAAAAATTGGAACTATGCGTAATGACTTTCTATCCCTTCATATGACAAAAACTGCATATTGAAACACTCAACGAGGGAACTGCCTGAGGATCTCGTCAGATCACTGATAGTACAGGCTAGCATTTCTATATCTACTTCGGGTCCCTATTTTTATTGATACTTCTTGCGGTTGAAATTATCTCATGAGTGCACAACCAGTAAAGGTCATTCATAAAACGGAGGACCAAAAGCTAGAAAGATATTTACAAGGAATAACAAACCTTCTCATGTGCATGATGTCAGTCTGCCTTCCCCCAGCTTCTCATCGCATATTACTTTCTGAAATCAGAAAGCACCAATTGTTGGGACTTGGATGTTACCAGAAACAGCCCAGGGAAAAAAAAAAACTGTTGGCTGTTCTTTCCACGGATCAGATATAACTAATTGGTTATACACCTCAATGAATCTTTGTCGAAGCTGCATGCCTGAAGTTAAAGGTGCACCGCCACAAGACATGGCTGTTCAAGGTGATTACCACCCGTGGTAGAGACCAATTACTGGTACTCAATCGCAAGATGATAACAGATACTTGTTCTAGAGGAAACAACACCATCCTACAGACAAATTATAATCTTACAGGCCTTGTGCGTTTTGATCCTTTATTGAATGATCTCGTAAGGAAGTTCCCCTGATTTTCAAGGGATGACTGTTCAAGGTGATCATCGCCTGTGGTAGAGACCAATTACTGGTACTCAATCGCAAGCTGACAACAGATACTTGTTCTAGAGGAAGCAACACCATCCTACAGACAAATTATAATCTTACAGGCCTTGTGCTTTTCGATCCTTTATTGAATGATCTCGCAAGGAAGTTCCCCTGATTTTCAAGGGCTTCTTAATGAATTCCAAGGTAATATGTAATGTCCCATAATGCCCCTGTATCAACCTCAAAATTGTTACAAGAATTGATGGCACTGCCAAACAAGTGCACTCGGCCGGAGTACATCTTTAAGACATAAAAATTATGTTCTGTCATGAACTAGGGCATAGTCTGATGGTATCACATTATGGGTGCGTGCATGTGGTCCTAGCTACAAGTTTGTAGGAGAGCAGATGACTCCATGTAACATAATGAAATTAAAAAGAAAAAAAAATTATGTGCTGTCAGGCAGCCTCATCATGAATGCAGAATGCATCAACTGACAGCACACTTGAGATAATCAAGAATCTTCTAAACTCAAATGAACAGGTAAGGGACTTGTGGCAATTGGGACTGGTTGGATCTATTATCTGAACACCAGTCAGCATGATGTTATGAGTTCTTCTGTAAGGGATGTTGGAGTGTAAGGTTTAAAATGTTGGTTGCATGATGATAGGAGATAATAAAAGCTCCATAGCATGTTGGCAGTATGTAGTGATGGTGCCATGTCTCTGAAATTTCTTGTTGGGTAGTAGCTGATGATAGAATTAGATTTACACATGTGACTATTTCTAGGATCTTCTGTCAGCAGATATATGCTGGATTCCTCTTAACGCGTTGATTAAAATATCTCTAAACAGCCAACCTGGTGAATAGATCTCCAGTGCATTCCAGTGTCTGCAGAGGGTGTACGTGCATGCAGCCTTGCTTTTAATTACAATGGGCCGTTTCTCATGTTTCAAGCCCGTAGCACAAATGGCAACTGTTTATGTTGTGCCATGGCCTTGCCTTTGATTAAAGCATATCTAATAAACATAAACTGAGAGGAATTAAGAGTACTTAACATTGACTGTTTAGACTGCTTTTCTTATGCTACACTTCTATGATGTTTTCATGTTTCATTCTTTATATTTTGCATATTTACTGCCTTCATATCCTATCATAGGGTCCATTGGAAATGTTCCAGTGATGCTTGCAAAACCTCAAACTTTCATGAATGCCAGCGGTGAGTCTGTAAGTACTGTTTAGAAGAAATTCTTTGCCCTCAATAATTAACTTGCATTGTCTGATTTTTCTCACTTTGTGTTCTTTTGTGAAGGTTGGACCTCTTGTTTCATATTACAAAATACCACTAAATCAAGTGATTCTAGTAAGTTTTCATCTGCTATCCTGTTCTTGATGGTACAATACTTAAGACATTGTCCTTAAAACCTGAAAAGTTGAGATGTTCCTTACTGCAGATATATGATGACTTAGATTTGCCGTTTGCAAAGCTGCGCCTAGTACCAAAGGGTGGCCACGGGGGCCACAATGGGTATTTTAATCTTTTCTAGTTATTCATCTATGATTGTTGTAGATATAATCACCTTTTTTTTGTTCTTTTAGCCAGTACAAATTCATTGGAAGAAGAATACAAATGATAAAAGATGAGCCACCAAATCTACTGCTACCGATCAGCAGAGGCAGATGTAGGCATTGGTCCTTGCATGGATGCACTCATGATTTCAAGCCTGCCATGGAATATGCTTCCTTGATAAGTGTATCTAGCAATTTTCAATCATTGGACATGATAGGGCTAAGCTGGTATAATTAGTAAATACAAGGCTCCTGCAAGCTCGCAATTTGGTTTGATTTCTTTAATTCATTGAAGAATATGGAGTTGCTTTAATTTATAGAAGCAAGTGGAGTCAATTGCTTTAGGGTGTGTTTGGGAATGGATAAAACTTTTGATGAAAAGTTGTAGAGAGTAGAAGTTGTCAAATGATGTGATATGATGGGGATAATGACGAAGAGTAAATAGGACAAATTTAAAATAGATAGGTTAGTTGTGTGGGTAGTTAGTGTAGAAATGATTAAAAAGTAGGATGATTGTATAGAAAATTGTGAAGAAATAATTAAAAAGTAGGATATTGTGGAGAGTGAAAAGTTTTAGATTGAAAAGTTTTAACTTGACAAATTTTACTCATTAACAAACACACCCTTAATTATAGAAGCAAGTGGATTCAATTTCTTTACTTATATAAACAAGTGGAGTCAATCTGTGATGATTTTAGCACTATACATCCTGGGAGCTGCAGAAAGTACCCAGCTGAATTAGAGAACCTCACCTAAGCATATGCCCAAAAGGTCCCAATGACCTCAATCAGGTCTCACTTAGCCACTGAACACATGTTACTGAAATTAAGCTTGAATGTTTCCTCAGCAGGATGGGCTCATTGATCCATTGTCCTGCCTTGGTCAAGTATCTTCTCTCAATTAGCCTACTTGGAAAATGAGGGTGACGGAAGGAAATTCCTTTCCACTTTTGCCCACCCCTTTGAATCATTGTGACATTTACCTATTCCCACCTATGCCCAACCTGAACCTTGTATATGTTTTCAATCATTGCCCTTTATACTTTTCCTAAGAATCTTGTCTATTTTGTTGTCGTTCATGTTATGTTTAGTTATTATTTACTATTCTATCAAATCCACATCAGTGGGAAACAGCTTATGATGATGATTATGATGACCAACTATTCCTATCATGTCAATTACACCCTTTTCTGTTCTGCTTCAATTATACTTTTTCTTCTCTTATCATCCTCTTATACTCATTATCAAACAGGTTCAAACTGAAAGCAGGGAGGCAATTTTACTTTTTCCTTCTCTTTTCATTCTATTCTCCTCATACCAAACAGGCTCAGACTGAAAGCACGGGGCCAGAGTCACTCATTATATTTCATTCCCCCCTAAATAGATAACTGCTTTCTTTGTCAACTCAGCATAGCTGTTTCCACCTTGAGTCCATGTGCTTATCTATGGCTGCAGCTTCAATGACTGATCTCAAAAAATAAATACTACATTCACCTCCAATGACGAACATGAAACTGAATTTTTAAGGTATTTCCAATCTGTATTTTAACTCACAGGACCTACATAGAGTTCAATAGGGGCAATTAACCCCGGTGAAATTTCAAAAATTATATAATTGTGGGAAACGGCTTAATGATGATGATGATATAATTTTCCTTAAAATTTTGAACAATATTTCAAAAAAGTAGTTATTTTGTCAGGATTGACTGATTGCCCCCTCTTAAATAGTAATATAATCCCTTCATGTCAAATTGTTCCCACTATTCAAAGGTCCTAGATCTGCCACTGTTTTAACTTAAAACTTGTTATTCTTGTCTTCATCTTGTCCTGAGTTGGAGTATCTCGTGTTCATTCACCCTTTACATGACCCGTGCTTTGGTTTCCATCCTATTAGACTAGCTAATGTTAACATCCACGGAAAGTCTTGAAGCATGGCTGATCTTCCCAGAATCTGACCTTAATGGTGTGCTTATTGAGGGAAGATTCTAGTTTTCTGAGTGGATGGAAAACATCACAGGCCCATTCTGCCAAAAGTTTAGGGTCCATTTCTGACATCGCAGAAGGTTTAGAATGCTGGCAAGAATTTTATGAAAATTTAAAAGTTTCTGGTTAATTTGCACTGCCTTTTAGTGACGTGGTGAAGTAACAATCTTATTTGATTCAGAATAATTTGCTTGTGACATCATATTCTCTATTCTATGGCAGGATGAGGAGCGTAATTGACCACTTAAGAGGAAATCGTGATTTTCCCAGGCTAAGAATAGGTAGGCTGTTGCCATCTTCTTGGCTATGGACTTATTTTTTTTTTTTAAAAATATTATATATATTTGCAAAAAATTTGATGCGGTTTCTCAAATCTTTAATGGCAAGGTATTGGAAGACCCCCAGGGAAAATGGATCCTGTCCAGTTTGTTCTTCGGCCCTTCAACAAGCAAGAACGTGAAGAGGTACTGCTTTTGGACCCTCCTTGAGAGTGCACAAAATTACAGAATGAACGTGTAGTCTGTGACTGCTGATTCGTTATTCTGTTCCAGATAGCAGCCAGAAAGTGCATTATGCTGCCTTTCAGTCCTAAATTATTTACATCTAAATTTTTGTTTATCTTGAAACTCATAGCTTCATATTCATGCATCATATATGTCTAGCTCTTAGCTTCCAATAGAAAACAATTCTGTTGGTGCTTCTTCATAGCATCCAAAAACTCCTCTCTGCCATGGGCATACCAACTCTTAAATCCTCATAATCAATTTTGCTTTGTGCTTCAGCTGGACTTTGCCTTCCAGCAGGGATTGGAAGCAGTCAGAATACTCGTTCTCCAGGGTTTTGATAAAAGTGCAACCTTCGTCAATAGTGCCAAATCCATGAACCTAAACAGCGGCTGAACACTCTCCAGTGTTGAAGGAAAAGGCAATTTAAAGGAGCTTGTGTCGTCAAGCACTCACGGGTTACTGTGTATTTGTTTATTTTTGCTGGGTGAGGTGCCCCAATAGTGTACCATTTTTCTACTTGTGTGGACGTTGCCCCAATGGTTAACCATTTTTCTACTTGTGTGGACTTTGCGAATTTTGTATGCATGAGGATACTTTTCATTTCTTACCAAAATTCCCCATTTATTAGGAAAGGATCCTTTTCCTTAACTCTTTTTCTCACTTGGAAATTCTATTACTAATTCACTCACTTTTCCTACAATTTTTGGTGAATTGTACCCAGTTCGTTCATGTCCACGTTGGTACCGGCTAAACAGGTATGGATGATATAGTGCCATATAGACGTGGATGAATGATGATGGATCGATATTGCATTTATGCAGCTTGTATTTTTGTTGGCATCTTACTTACCTCGCTCAAAACATTTTATTTAATTATCAACTACGCTGAATAACTTGTAATTCGTTCGTCTCATTTAGATTTATGAAGAAAATATTAAGCTAATGAATAATCTCAATTTTGTTTATATTCAAATTGGCCATTCTTATTATTATTGAGATCCAACGCTAAATTTATTATGTTCCTAAGATAACTCATAAGAAGATCAGCTCATTCGTGTAGCAGCTTAATTTAAAAGTTTCGGTTTATGCATGATTTTTGCAGCCTTTGTTTTCGTCAATTCTAGGTGAAGCACTGTTACATCAAAAAACTGTTAAGTTCAAAAATGTTTAATGGTTTAGATTTCATCAAATGACTTTGCTGAGACACAGATCAAGCATTTCCAGCTGTGGGTAAGAAAAGCTTCCAACTAATTGTTCCCCTTATTTATTTTTGAATATTTCTAAAGTTTTTAGCTAGAGCTTTTCTTCCGTTCCCAAGTCCACGACCCGAAAGGCAACGAAAATGTCCAGTCTGCGCATGCTTCCTAAGGGGTGCAACTTGGGCCCCGTTTGAGATTGGCTCGCCAACGGGGTACAAAATTACATATTAAAGTTTGGCTGCCGAAGTGATTTACATTTTTTTTAAAATTTTTCACAAATAACATGATCCTGAGTTTATTTGATCCACATACAAAATTTTTAAAATTTTTGGAAACGTGTATTTTTTTTTATTGAATTTCAAAAATCAACAATTTTTAATGTTGAATGTTGAGATGAAAAATACATGCATACGTCCAAAAATTATAAACAATTTAATATATTTAGGACAGCATTTTCATGAAAAATACAAAAAATATATAAATCTGGTCGCCCCAGCAGGATTAGTACCCTGATATTTAATGTAACATATGTTATATATTTATATAAGACCAGTGATCTCGTTAGCTCAAGTAAAGCACATCACTAGTTAGCCTAGATGAAAATTTTATTTTTTGATATTTTTAAATTTTTTATAAACTGTTTCTATTGGTGTATTTAATTCATTCTTGGAGATGGTTTTTTTGAATTTTTAAATACAATAGTGTTTTAGTCGTTTTTACCATTTTTTAAAAATGATTTACTTAGTCATTTTTACCATTAAAAGAGACTAAAACACCCATATATTTAAAGATTAAAAAATATAAACACATCTTCAAAAATGGTAAAACTTAGTTATAGATTAAATATATTTAAATTAATAATTTTATTTAATTTTTTTTTAAAAATATTGTATAATATCTTTTCTTAGGCTTAGTCATGGTTTACTTAGTTTGGATTAATAGGATCATTACTCATTGCATATACAACACCTAAATAATATTTTTTCATATTTATATATTTTGTATTATTTATGTTTGTGTTTGAATACAAATTAATCGTGTCAGAATTATATTATAGGTAAATTATTATTATTTATTTTTACATTTATTGACTTTTTCCTTTGTTGTATTTTGGTGGAAAATATAACATAGCACTATTTTCTTTAAAATTTAATCGAGCTATATGTTATTACTTTGCCGAATGATCTTTTACGTGATTTTCGACCAGTCAAAAAATATATATTTTTTAATTTTTTTTGAAAAATATTTTTATAAACATGTTAATCTAGTTATATTTAATTTATAAATCAAGTTTTACCATTTTTGGATATGTATATATATTTATTTTAGATTTTTAAATACAAGGGTATTTAAAAATGACTTAATTTATAAATCCAGGGGTAGTTTAAGAATTTAAAATGACTTAATTTATAAATCTAGGGGTAGTTTAAGAATTTAAAATGACTTAAATATAGGGGTATTTAAAAATGACTTAATTTAAATACAGGGGTAGTTTGAGAATTTAAAATGACTTAAATATCCCTGTATTTAAAAATCCAAAATAAATATATACAGATCCAAAAAGGTAAAACTTAATTTATAGATTAAATATAACTAAATTAACATGTTTATAAAAATATTTTTCAAAAAAAGTTAAAAAATATATATTTTTTGACCGGTCGGAAATCCGACCAGTCACAAAAGATCGGTACTCTATTACTTTTACTCATCCATTAATTATTATATATTCATGTGAAATTTTAAATTTATCTTTCTTAACTAAAACAAAAACTTCTTTACTTAATTTCGATTTGAATTTTAACTCAATTTAACCCAAGTTATATTAGATTCAGAGTTTAGAATTTATAAATACTATTAAAGTTTTTGGTATAAAGGATTATACCTAGAGTTGGCTATAAAACCGAGTTTCATGGAACCTTACAACCAACTAAGAGGCTAATGTTTATATATATACTAGGCTATTTGCATTTGTGTTTGTGCTTGCGTTTTAGCGATTTTGTAAATTCTATACGCAATTATTCAATGTTTCAAATTGAAAAAAATACCCTTCAAATAAAAAAACTTGCTCGCAAAAATACTCCCGCGGTCAAATTTAAACAGATTTTATGTTGAATCAAAATGTTAACTTAAACCCTTCCGGAGTTAATCCCGGCGCAAAACTCGACAGTTCGTGGTAAGATTAACACCACAAATTAAAATTGATCCCATCCGTTCACTGAACTTGCAAATTGTGACCATTTCCATATTTCTTCAACTTATCACATCTTTACAGGCGAATTAACAGCATTGTCGGAAAATTAGCTCTTACGGCTCGATCAAACGGTTTGTATAGGTAACGATCAGGAAGGGATACAAAGTCCGCTAAAACAATCTGCTACGGATTCACATGATGCAGAAATTAGAAACTTGGAAAGAAAAGTCAAAAAGGCAACTAGAAGATGAAGAAACCGTAAGGAGGCAAAGAACTAAGGCATACTGGTTAAGAGGGACAGAGAAATACAAGTTTCTTCCATAGAATGACGTCTAATAGGAGAAGGAGAAATACATTTGGTGGTCTCAAGGATGGCCAAGACAGATGGGTATTTGATCAGATGGGGTTGGAACACATTATAGAGAAGTATTTCAAGGATCTATTTACAAGCTTAAGCCCAAGCAGCATGGGGAGGATAACTAACTTGATAGAAAGGAAGATTTCCGAAGAAGAAGATGAAGTTTTAACTCGTCTAGTCACCTTTGAGGAGGTACCCATGGTGGTTAAATGTCTAAATCCCACAAAAGCCTCAGGTCTTGATGCCATATCTATATGTTTTTCTTTTTTTTTAAAGACATTGGTAGACGGTTGGATATGATGTCTTCAATACGTGCAGATCGTTCATGAATGAAACAGATGTTGAGCAACAAAAAATCCAACTTTGACATATAAATGCTACCACCATTGCTCTTATTCTAAAGAAAAGTGGTGCATGCATTAGGCTTATTTGCCTATGCAATGTATCATATAAAATTCTGGCCAAGTTGTTGACTAATAGACTAAAGAGCGTTGTCAAGAAGCTCATTTTAGAATAGCAAAGCGCTTTTATCTTTGGTCGGCTAATCATAGACAACATGTTGATAGTGTATGAGGCTATCCATAAGCTTAGATCAAGAAGATCAGGGGGTAAGGGGGATCTAGCTATAAAACTTAACATATTAAAAGCTTATGATTTGGTGGAATGATTTTTTCTCTTTGAGATGATGAGGTGTGGGGTTTTTTTTTTTTTATGGAAAATAGATTAGATATTGTTTGGGGTCTGTTATATATAGAATTAAAGTGAATGACTTCCTTATAGACTAGATTGTGCCAAAAAAGGGTCTGGGACAAGGGGACCCCATTTTCCCTTTTTTCTATTTTGTGTCGAAGGTTTGTACTTCCTTGTAAGCGAGGCAAGTAGAAGGAAAGCCCTAACATGTTTGAAGATAAAACCTCATGGACCCATAATCTCACACTTATTTTGCATAGATTATGCGCTAATTTTTAGGATAGTTTGCATATATACCTATTGTTGGAAACAATGTTTCAAAATAAAACAAAATGAACAAAGCTTGAGTTTTGATGATTAACAAGAACTAATTTGAGAATAAGAAGAATACTAATGAGTTTGCCAAGTGTTTAAGGAAAG
>JAXCLR010000063.1:45959056-45981606 GCA_035584095.1 Annona squamosa | reverse complement strand
AAACTTGAGATGTAATAGTTAAAATTTTTATGGTTTTGCACCTTGGTATCTATTTCCATTTTGGGAGATCTTATTTTTAGCTTTGACATAGTAGACCCCATTCACAATACCCCAAAGGTGGGGTGTTACAATGAACTCCAAGGATAGCCCTCCAATGTATCTTCTGATAGTTGGCAAGATCGAATGACGAAGGTACTCTTACTTTATTTATGTTGTTTTGCTGGAAAGTGTGGCAACTTAGAAACCTGCGCAGAGTAGGGGAGGACACTGAAGCCAATGGAATGGTGGTCGATTGGTGCAAATCTTTGAAGGATTCATTTGAACTTGCAAATTATTCGGGGTGTTTGGGGATTAATGCAAAATGAGTTGAAGGTAAGCTCAAGATAAATGTGGATGGCAACAGGAATACTAGAGTAGGATGTATGGGAGTTGGGGCGGTGTTGAGGAATGCCAAGGGAGAGTTCCTTGCTGGCAAAGGATAGAGGATTGCGGGGATAGTGGATGTGCTAATAATGGAAGCAATAACTCTTCTTTTTGGTCTTAAATGGGGCATGGAAAATGAAGACACAAGACTTAGAGATTGAAAGTGACTAATTGAATCTGATTTGCTTTTTAAATGAGGAGCATCCTGTTTTGTCCACAGTGGGTTTCATCATCAGTGATATAACGATTCATGAAGTAGATTTCAGATCAGTAAAATACTTCATGTTTTAAGAGAGGGCAACCAAGGGAGATTTTTCAATGCACCCGGGTGCATTTAGCTTTAGTGCGCTTGGTGTATTTAACCTATTTTTTTTTATTTTTTGAAAATTTTTTATACTATTATTAATCTACATGCGTTTAACGTGTATATTAATTCTTACAAAATTTGGAGAGTTGTAGATTTTTTTGGGATTTTAAAATTAGTGGCAGTTTCATAATTTATGAATTACAAAACTGCCACTGATCTTAAAAGTCCAAAAAAATATCGAAAAAATCCCAAAATTGGTAAAAAATGATATAGATGCTAAATAAACCTAGATTAACATATGTATAAATTTTGTTTAAAAAAGTATAAAAATAATTTTTGCACCCGCATGCATGAAAGCTAAGTGCACCACTGAATCCGTACTTGGCAACCGTAGCCAACAATTTGGCTGGCACGGTTTCAACAATGGCTGAATCGCGTAAAACCTGGTGGGGATGCCTACCTGACGAAATTTTGAACTGTTTGTACATGGATTCTTTGGAATCTGTTTAATGAAATCATTCCACTTTATTTTTTTAAAAAAAAGGGTATGGATCATCAATCAGAAACTCGAGTCCAACCTTCTGAGTTATGAGATCAACAGTGGAGGAATTAAGGAATATATATAGCACGGTAGCATATTCTTTTAGATTTTTTCCAGTTTTAAACCAACAGTCGGGCATTTTAAGTGCTCCTCCTACACATTACTACATTAATTCATGCTTATGATTATTTATACATAGAAGAATGCATTAGACCCTATATATATATATATATATAAAGCATATATATATATAAAGCATATATAACGCAGAAACTCCACCACCCCACACATTACTTGCACGTGCTAACACATGTATACGCACGTGCGATGAAGCAAGCAAACAAGCAAGCATTCTAATTAAGCTTGTTCACCTCCGGAATGTGAACAGGGTAATTGTCTATTATTCCGTCCCAGGCGCTTCCCGTGGGCGTCTTCACCGCGCGGTTGCACCTCCACACGGCACTGTTGCACTTGAAACCGCTCCCCAGCGCGATCTGCCACACCCTGTCCCCCTTCTTCATCCTCCCCTTGGCCTCGATGTACCCCAGCTCGTACCACGGCGACGACGACGACGTGTTCCCGAACCTGTACAGTGTCATCTTCGACGCCTCCACCTGCTCCGCCGACAGCTGCAGGTTCTTCGCTAGCTCCTCTATAACCCCCCGCCCCCCGGCGTGGATGCAGAAGTGCTCGAACGCCTGCTTGAAGTCTGGGATATACGGCTTCCACTTCGGGTTGAACACTTTCCTCCCTACGAGGCTGAAGAGGAAGAGCAACTGCTCCGAAATGGGGAGGACCAGCGGGCCCAACGTCATGATGTTCGTCCGCAGTGCGGCGCCGGCAATGGACATTAGGTCCTTGGACAGCGAAATGCCGATGTTGCCGTCGCCGTCCTCCTTCTCGTAGACGCTGTGGTAGGAGCTGTCGTCGGCTCCCTTGTGGGTCCTCACTAGGTGGGACAGCGTGTACTTAGCTCGCCTCTTGTCGGCCCGTTTGTTCGAGAGGAGGATGGCGGCGCCACCCATGCGGAAGAGGCAGTTAGCAAGGAGCATCGGCTTCTGGTTGCCCGTGTACCAGTACTGGGTGATGATTTCGGTGCTGATCACTAGCGCGGAGGAGTTGGGGCGGGCGACGAGGAGGTCCTTGGCAAGGTCGATGGATATGAGGCCTGCGCTGCAGCCCATGCCGGAGAGGTTGTAGCTCTGGATGTTGCTGCGCATTTTGTACTTGTTCACCACCATCGCCGAGAGCGACGGGGTTGGGGAGAAGAGGCTGCAGTTGACGATGAGGACGTCAATGTCCTTTGGCATCACACGCGTCTTTGCCAGCAGCTTATCGATCACGTCGAAGATGACCATCTCCGCCTCCTCCCTCGATTTCTGGATGGTGGGGCTATGGGGCACGTGGTGGAGTGCCGGCGGGAGGCTGGTGTCGTCTCCCAGGCCCGACCGCTCCAAGATCTTCATCTGGAACTCCACGCTCGTGCGCTCGAAGCTCGTGATCTGCCGCGACTGGTGCATGAACTTGGAGCCGGGGAAGCGGCAGGACTCGGGAGGCCGATAGCACACGTGGTCGATGAGGTAGACGTGCCGTGGCCTCGTCATGAAGTAGGCGGTGGAGACAAGCAGCAGGGCGAAGCCGGAGAGCAGCAGCTGAGGAATGTTGAGCTGGAGGGATTGCCACAGGGTGGTGAGATCGTTGGGGTCAAGGCGTGCAGCTTCTAAGAAGATGGTTACTAGGACAGCGATGGAAATGAAGGCCAGGAAGCGGTCTACGAAGCAGCGATAGGCGATTTTCACGTAGCGGAGCTTGAAGCAGTGCGAGGCGGCGGGCGGCATTTTGGAGACTAGGGTGGCGGGGAGTGTGAGAGTGTGAGGTGCCAAAAGGAAGGATGAGGAAATCGAGAATGTGGTTTGAGCTTGCACTGCATGAAAGGATGGGAGGAGAGAGATTTAAATGGTAGCCATCGTCGGGCAATGAATAGAGGTAGATGGGTTGCTTAAATGTGGAGGCTTAGAATCACAACGCTACCTCAGCTGTATCTGGTTTTATATTCAGTTTAGAAGCTGTCAGCGACTTGCGAGCGGTGCCCGTTCGAAAGGAAAAGTCTTCATTCCCAGTATTTTTGTCGCCGCTGGCGGTGTGATGTGTAGCGTGCTCCGTCATTTAGTCGGGTGCCTGTTTGATCTGAGATGGGTGATACAATGAAAGCGATATTATTATTTCTAAAATTCTATATAAATTTCTCTTTTTTACAATGACTCGGATTTTTATTATTTTCAATATAATATTTCGTTCTCTAATATGCCACAAATTCTTCTCGTCCCACCACTTCGTTCAAAACCTACAACCATGCCCTACAGTGATATATGGTCATAGCACATATAATTTTAATTTCAACTCAGCGTCTCTAATATTGCTGCATATTTTGGAGAGGGAAAATCTTCAAGTAATTTGAACATGATAGGGATCCAGTATTATAAGTTGTACGTATAAACAATCAAATATAATAGAACTAACATGGGAGCGGTTATCTGAAATTTTCTAGACAACTAATTTACGGGTTTATTTTGTGTATTTTTAAATGTAACAAAGATATTTTAAGCAAATTTATTTGGGTGGCGCTAAACAGTTGCATGTGTTCAGTCATTTGGATTATCACTTAGATCACTGAAACAAATTTTATTAATTAAAATGATATTGGCTACTAGCAGCTACACCGAAATTAATTATCATTATATATCAATTACACGCGGTTGACGTCTTTTGCCACAAAACGATTAAGCCAAGCTGGAAATAGCCTGGAATCACATCCCAAAATGTTAATTTTACTGTAACAACATATTTTCACTGTTGATTTTACTGCAGTGCAATATGTGCGTACATGCCATTGCTTGGGTGTTAACACATGGGGTTGGACAGGTTATATAGTAAACGTAAACTTTGGTAGCCGATAATTAAATAAGGAGAGGTGAGAGTATTTTCAGTGTAAGAAAAACAAAAATAGAGCAATAACTGAAAAATGAAATTAATGCAGTAGCGGAAAAACGAAAATTTGGTTGTGAAAGGAAAAATTAGTAAGAAAAAAATAAACAAGAGGTTTACACACACACATATATATATATATATTAAAGATTAAACGAGTTAAATGAGTTGCTAAATGGGTTAACGGAATATAAAAGCTCAACTCTAATATATTTATTTGAATTAAATGATTGAACGAATTGACCGATTATAATCTATTTATTTAAAAATTTCAATACAAACCTATTTTTAAATAGGTTGGACGAGCGGGTTGATAAGTTAACCATGACCATTCACACTGCTAGCCATTACTTATGCCCGCAACAATATTAGCAACCAAAATGGTCCCCGAAAGTATAATAAGTTGCAGTGTAAATTCAGCACTTATCATGTGCTATTTTTCCTGGACGATGAAAAATAGATAAAGTTAATTCCTTATACACATAAAATTGTTGATCCAATTGGTAGATAATCCGTTATTATATGAAATTCATGTCTTTTCTTCAAATAAACAACAGTCATATTTCACACTTTTTCATATGAACATGCAGGAACATCCCAGCAGAGAGTAACAATAAGGAATATTTGCATTGTACCTGACCGCAAAGAAATATACCGAGACCCGACCCAGCTTGCATATGAGATTTTGGGGCGTAAGGTATGCTGTTATTTGCATTTTAAACCCTTTAATTTTTCATATTTATATTTTAATTCTCAAAGTTTTCATCTTTGCATTTTAGCCCTATAATATTTCATTTGTTGCAATTTAGATTCTGGGGCTTTCATGTACTTGCATACTTCTCAAGGTAGATGGTTAATTAATTATATTTGCAACTGGAGCAACAAGAGAATGGATCTACGCAGGGTCAGGTGCAAATCTTTTCACAAAAATCGATGGAAGGAAAAATTTCTGAGCCATCGTCAGAAGAAAAATCTTCTCCTTCGGAAAGAAGGAGAACGTTTGCCACTGTTGGGCCATCTTCTGAGAAAGAATACATTCCATTCTGAGAATTCTCCATGAAAGAGGAGCGATCTGTTGGAAAATTTTCTTGCCTTTGGATTTTCTAAAACAATCTTTGGCAAAACGATCACGCTATTTACAAATAAAACATCAGTTTGCAATTTTTCCTTTATTCATCTTCCTTTTAAAATACCTGCGGTGCTTTTTCTCACGATGAGGTTCTTTCAATTGGGATTTATACATTATGATAGCTGATATTACAATAAGACACACTCATAATCCTCACATAATAGAGAAAATTTTTCTACAAACACCTCTATAACAAGGTGGAATCTACAAACTCCAAGGGGAGAATTATAAATTTTTTCGCACATAAAGTGAGATTAGAATGCTAGTTAATGGTATAATATCCATTAATTCAACCACCCGGTAACACCCATGTGGCCTCACGATGAGCTTTGGATTATACTTTTTTTTTTTTACCAATTTCAATAATTAATGACAGGTTTAAAACACAATAAACAAATAATATCAAATTTAATTTTCATGTATTATATAAAAATATGATGAAATACCTTAAAAATAAAAATTATCTAAACTATTCTCCAATTAGATAAATCTTTTTGTATCTTTTAGGTTTTGCAAACAAATTATTTGTCTTTAAAATTTTGTAAATTTTCATTATGATTAATATTAACAAAATAATCTTCTTAATTCATAAAGGAAAAAATTAAAATATTTATCTTAAACATATTCCTCACATTAAATAAAGAATTTTTGTTTTTATGATGAGTAATAAACTTTGAATTTTTTGCATATGGACCCTACAAGTTTATTAATCAGAAATAGTCTTGCACTTGTATTTTAAACAATCTAAGTTGTCGCTTGTTGCATTTTAGACTTTGAAGTTAATGTATATTAGTGGTAGGATCTAAAATTCAATAAATAAAAATATTATAAGTCTAAAATGCAAATATTAAAACCTCAAGCTCTAAGATATAAATATGTAAACTTATAGGGATTATAGTACGAATAACCTCCACAGTTCGCTCCGAGAAAATACATCTTTAATTAGGAATCCTTACCCACCCGCAATAAAAAAAAAAATTAATTAGAAAGGAAAATGCATACGCCAGATAAAATTTTCATTTTTTACAGTGATTTTATAGCTAAGGAAATTTTTTTCGCTTTTGGTAATGCGATGCTTTTTAGATAAAGAAAAATTTTCTTATTTATGATACTTTTGCAACCAGATCAAAATGTAGTTACCTAAATAAACAATCGTAATTTTCAAAAAAATAAAAAAATAAGCAATCATGAATTATCGGCAACCGAATTTTTTCCTATCAACCAAACATATGTTACAAATTATTGGTAACTAAAATTTTTCAGCAACCAAATTTCAACCGACTAAGCAAGAAAATTCTAGTCCTCAAAAATCAAAATTTTTATAGTAATTCTGAACTGATACCCTTCAATCATTCCTAAACTGCTGGTGAGAACTGAGAATGGGCCCAAAATGGACGACGCCAATTTTGTATTCTCCAAAAAGATGAACGAGTAATTAATTCCGATATGTTGTAAGGACCTACAAATCTTCAAAAATTATTGAAGTCCCTCCTCAAGCAACGACAATTCGCAACGTAAAATCAGAGATGCTCCACCCTAATCAAATGGCACCTTCTCTTCAATCCTGGCTCTCACATGTAATCGTTGAACATGATCTTAGCCTGGGCTATGCCAACAATCTTATTTTAAAAGTTTTTTCTTTATAAACTTTTTAATCTTGACATATTTATTATATATATTTATTATATAAATTAAATTTTTACCTTTTTAGTAATATTTATGTATATTTTTTATTTTTAAACATAGAATTATTTTAGTAATTTTAATCATTAAAAATAGCATCTGTATGTTTAAAATTTTTAAAATCATATTTAAAATTCTAATATGTAGTTATTTTAGTAATTTTAATCATTAAAAATTATTTTAGCTAAAACATATGTATGTTTAGAACTTTTAAAAATAGTAAAACTTGATTTACGCAGTAAACACATTTAAATTAATAACTTTATAAAAATAATAAAAAATGAGTTTTTTAGCGTGAGCTATGTAAGTTATTATGCACCCGAGTGCATTTAGTCTTGATGCACCCAGGTATATTTATCCTATTATTATTATTTAAATTTTTTTAATATAACTGTTAACCTAAATGTATTTAACATGTATTTCAAGTTTTACTAATTTTGGAGGTTTGTAGATATTTTTTGATTTTTTAAAATTAGTATCAATTTTTTGTAATTTAAAATTACTAAAATGCCACTGATTTTAAAAAATACAAAAAATCTACAAATATTCAAAAATAGTAAAAATTATACATAAGTTAAATATATTTAGATTAACAGTCGTATAAAATTTTTTCAAAAAACTTAAAAAATGAATCTTTATACCCAAATACATTGAAACTAAATACACATGGAAGCAAAGAAACATTGCCCTTACTTAACTTAGGCTAAGAAGAAGATCAAGGGCCCGTGGCTGTTTACCGTATATATTTAACCAGTCAACATTAAAGTTAGGTGGATGGGACAAGAGGTCAATGCTGTCCAAACTAGCCCTAAAGCATTTAACCTATTTAAGCGGCTTGATGTAACGCACGGCCAACGTTTGGCCCTAAAGCGTGTAACCTTAAGGCGGGGCAAGTGATCATTCGATGGTTCACATCCAAACAAGTAAGCTGCTCATGGCTTCAGCAGAATATTTTATCCCCTAAACTATCGTATGTACACATAATTTCAACAGATATGCAGTTAGTATACAATAACCAGCTATCCTGGAATAACTAGAGAGACGTTTTGATTTAATATTGCTTCTTTTCTATCAGCACTGGCCTGGAATTAACTTTTCTTTCTTGTGCCAGTTGAAACATGAGGGACGAGTTGGAAAAATGAACCTATTAACCAGCTATCCTGATCGAGGTGCATGCGGTCATCACATGTTAACCTGAGTATTAGCATGTATACCAAAGAAGCAATCCTATTAGCTCAAGCTAAGCAAATATCAAGTTTAGCCTAGCTTAAAAATTTTATTTATAACATTTTTTTGCTTTTTTTGTATACTTATTTATCTAAGTATATTTAATATATAAATTAAGTTTTATCCTTTTTGTATATGTGCATATATATTTTTTAATTTTAAATGTAGGAATATTTAAAATACATATATACATAAAAATGTTAAAAATGTATATAAATATATAAAAATGGTAAAATTTGACTCGTATGTTAAATACACTTAGATAAACAAGTATATGAAGAAAAAAGAAAAAAATTATTATAAATGAATTTTTCTGGGTAGGTTAAACAGGACATTTACTTAATTTGGGCTAACAGTATCATTCCTCTTTACATGGTATAATTGCTTGTATTGCTTTGAACGTGAAAAAGATAATATGTGTGAGTCCTTATTCAGTACAACCTGAGCACAGAGCCCTGCATAATGGGGTATATAACGGGCTAATGGTTTGAAATTTGGTCAAGCCTTGGAAAGAAATCTAGAAAGACAAAGTCCTAGGATAGGGCATTGGCTAGAAATTCAGTTAAGCCTCTAGAAAGACATGGAGCGGTCATATAATTTCTAGGATGTCTCATGTTGTGTGAGAGAGTATTGTCAGAGAGTCTTCATTGGGTTTGTGTGTGGGGCGTCAAGATAATAAACATATATTATTTTAAATTGTATTTTTATAACTTATTTATTACAGTCTTTGTCGCATGATTTTTTCTCATCTTAATTGAAATGTTTTCCGTGAAATTTTTTAATTTTTTAATATAAGATCTTAATGTTATTTATTTCATCCTGACTGATTATGGATGTTTTCATAACTAGCAGTACCAAAGCAAACCATGTTTTCTAACGATAAACTTAACTAAGTTGGTATGGGTCACATTCAACCTTAAAACAGTCAAAATTATTTTCCATAGAAAGCATGAATTAGTCTAGAAAAAAGTGATAGGCCCATAGAGTTTAAACTTAACGGGCACTTGCCATGGGCCCATCTGATCTGTCAAATTCGAAATATTCAATGTCATCAGGAGCACCAATCCAAACGCCAAGCTATTAATAAGATGCAACAGTTTTTGGGAAGTCCCTTGCAATCCAACTCTCGTACCATAACATCCTCAGCACAATCTCCACCTTTCGTTCACTATACCATTAAATTCTACAGATACAGTACAATAATTGCATAGAAACTCTCAAATTAAACGTATAATTCCCAGATGAGAAAAAGCTGGATCAGGACATGGCCAGTAAGGATTGTTTGTTTTTGAGGTCTTTCCGTATTGATATTTATATCACCCCTCTCAAAATGTTTTTTTATTTTTATTTTTTTTATAAAATACAACTTTTCAAAGAATATTAATTTTTTATTGATATATACTTTACATCCATCTTAACATCTATTACAATAAGTCGATAAGATTCTCACAATTTTTCCTTACAGTTTTTTCCAGAGGAAGACAACAACGATATACTCTCATTTAACAATTTGAGCCCATTAATATAAAAGAGACTAACACCCTTATATAGTGTTCGAACGCACATCAGTACAGTGGTGTCCGATGGAGTTACCACAGCCATGCAAGCGCTGCGGCTAATGAAAATTAGCTTTGATACCGTAGTAAAAGAGGATGTTATAAACAACATGAACAACATAAACAATAAAGGGTCGCATGGATAAGCAGGACCGTATTGATTCATTGCTCTCTAAATGATCAATACTGCTTGCTATTCGTCCATGCATGATGGGCCCGCAGGATTGTGGTTATGCCCCACTCCTGCATTTAGACCATGTGGTTATTACTTGTCTAGGTACTCCGAATGGAGAACAGATATTGGCTCGAAAACCAATCCCAAACGATTTTCTAATTGGGTCCCAATTTTTGTTTTGTTTTTTGTTTTTTTTTTTTTTTTTTGTGTGTGTGTTGAGTGCCTGACAAGTTGATTTGACAAATGATGTTGAGTTCAGAGAATACAAGATTTGGTGCATGCATAAGTACCCCTCAAACACACAATCATTTATAATTGAAACTTATACAATATATAAATTATTCAGACTTCAGACATGTGTAATGACTGGATCTCTATTCAATACAATATCTATTTTGGATTTTTTGAAAATTAACGGCATTTTAGGTAATTTAAAATTACCTAAAGTGATATTCATTTTCAAAAATAAAAAATAAATATTTAAAATACTCCAAAATGGTAAAAATTGATACACATGTTAAATACACTTAGATTAACACTTGTATAAAAAAATAAAAAAAAATAAAAAATGGGTTAATACACCCGCGCGGCTTGTAATGACTAACTTGTATTCATTCTTTGTCAGCACTTGTTGAAAACTTTGAAAGTATATATAATAATAATTTTAATGTTTAATTAGTTGTGACTTAGCTAAGCAACAACTGCTTATATTATATATTTTATGAATTTTAAAATTTTTCATTTTTACATAGGACCAAGTGTATTTAGTTCATATATCTAATTTTATTAATTTTGATTTCTTGTGCAGTTTTTTTTTATAAAAATTTTAGAAACCAAAATTTTTACATTTATGTATAAAGAGACTAAGATTGGTGGAACTTTTTATTTTAAAAATTTTGTAAAATATATAATTTTAAAATGGTGAAGTTAAGAATTTGAACTAAATATACTTGGGCTACATAAAAATGAAGAAAATAAAAATCGGTGAAAAATATAAAATGTACTTAATTGCTAAGTTACAATTAATTGTATAAGATCATTATAGAGGAATGATCTTGTTAGCCGGGGTTAAACAAATATCTCACTTAGTGCATTTCAAAAAACATATTTAAAAATATTTTTTAAAACATTTTTCTCCATACAATTATTTATCTAAGCATTTTAATATATATAAACTAAGTTTTACTTTTTGTATATGTATATATATTTTTTAAAGATTTTAAATATATGGGTATTTTAAATACATATATATATACATAAATGTTTAAGAATCTCAAAAAAATATAAACATATCTAAAAATGATAAAAGTTGCTTTATATGTTAAATACAGTTAGATAAACAAGTATATAAAAAAATAAAAAAAAATTTAAATGAGTTTTTTGATGTGAGTTAAATGAGACATTTGCATAACCAAAGCTAACAGAATTGTTTTTTTATTATATATAGTTGATCATATGTTTTGCATTGCTTGTCGCTCCCCATACAATGTCTTTTTAAAATTTTGATTTTTCCCTAAATATATTTTCGCAGGTGTATTAATCCATATCCAAGTTTCAGTATTTTATAGTATCTTTATAAATTTATTTTTTATTTTTAAATATCATTTTCAAGGGTATTTAAATCATTTTTTACCCTTTAAAATTTTTATTTTTCAAAAAATAAATATGTAAAATATGGTAGAATGATAAAAATTGGTATATGGATTAAATAACCTAAAAAAGGAAAAAAATTTAAAATTTATATGGGGCTCACATGTGATGCATGGCAGGAAATAACAAACCTATATGGCATATGGTCGTTTTTTCCTACCACTTAATTAGGATTGGCCTGTGGGTAAATAAATATGTCATCACCCGAAATTCACTTTATGTAACAAAGAAATTCGGCATATAAAGTAGAACTTATTGCTTATAAATACATTAACATAAGAAGCAAAATATTTTTCTGCCGTGCAACTCCATATCACCTTGTTGACATACATTGAACTTATGACGTGCATTTACATGTATAATAACTTATTGTATATTTAGCTCAAAATGGGGTCCATATGATTATAAAATATACATCTACTCCACTTATTATAATTATAATTATTTCTTTTATTAACATACTAATTTTCATCCAAATTGAATATGTGTATAGGCTTCATATAAAACGGTACAAAATCAACATAATAATAAAATAGTTTATTGTAAACAACAATTTTAAACATTTTTCAACATGTAAATTATCTAAAATATAATTTATGCATGGATTAATGATTTTATAAAATATTAATATGTTTAAAGAGCAATGATTATGTTAGTCTGAACCAAGTAAATTGATTACTTAGTTTACATTAAAAAATTCATTTAAAATTTTTTTTTCTTTTTTTACATAGACTTGTTAATATAGATGTATTTAACATATAAACTAAATTTTATCATTTTTGGATACGTTTATATATTTTTAAGATTTTTAAACATAAGAGTATTTTGAAATGTCTAAAATAACCTTACATTTAAAAATCTCAAAAATACACATATCTAAAAAAAATACACATATAAAAAAATAGTAAAAACTTTTTTGGATGAAGCTTCCCCTACATCTTTTGTGTCATCGGCGAAAAAACTTAATTTATATGTTAAATACACTCAGATAAACTAGTATATGAAAAAATATTTTAAATGAATAGGAGAAGTAAGTCATTTACTTAGCCCAAATCAATGGGAAAATTTATCATATTTAAATGCATGTAAAATCTATTCTGAGTCAAATGCACCATAAGTTACAATGTATATAAATGCATGAAATAAATTCTCATACATATATATAGGCATGATTATACTATATATATGCTTAAGTCACAATATCCTTTTTTTTTTAAAATTTTCTTCATAAACTTGTCTTACTAAGTGTATTTAATCTACCAGGTTTTTATATTTTACAATACTTTTTTATGTTTAATTTTAATTTTTAAAATCATCAAGTTTAGGGGCATACAGGTCATTTTCACCCCTTAAAAAATTATTTGTTAAAAATAAAACAATAAATATGTAAAAGTATTATAAAATGACATAACTTGATATCTAAATTAAATACGCTTAGTAAAATAAGTTTATGAAGAAAAATAAAATAAAATAAAATGAATATTGCAACTTAAGCATACATATAATATATTGTATATAATTATGTTTCATATATATATATATATATATATATGGATAAACAAGGTTGAAGCCACCAACAATGTAGTTATGCTAGTATATAGATTAAATACACTTAATAAAATAAGTTTACAAAGAAAATAAAAAATAAAAAATGAATATTATAACTTAAGCATACGTACAATATATTATATATAGATGGGTGATTTTATTCGGCCAAGCGCATGGGGGATAGCTATGCATCTGGCTAAAAAACATATATATTTTTTATTTTTTAATTTTTATAAATGCATAGAGCTAAGTATATTTAATTTATAAATCAAGTTTTACTATTTTTGGATACTTTTAAATATTTTTTATTTTTAAATATAGTGGCATTTTCATAATTTTCTGACTCAAAAATTACGAAAAATGCCACTATATTTAAAATAAAAATACTTGAAAGTATCCAAAAATGACAAAACTTAGTTTATAAATTAAATACACCTAGCTCTATATGTCTATAAAAAAAATAAAAGATATATTTTTTGGTCGAAAGCATCGCGGTAGCCATTTGCCCGGCCGCACCTGAACACCCCTCTTGTATATAATCATATTTCAAATATACGTATATATATGAGAAATTACAACCCTTAAGTACTGCCAACTCAAAACTCTAAATGAAATCATTAATCATATGATAAAAAAATAGTTATCAACATGAATAATTATATACTTATCTAAACATTAAAAGAGGATATTTCTATGTATGAAACCTCCTTTCTACGTGCCTCCCCCCATTTTTAATATCTATATGGTTGATGAAAAATTTATTTCATCTATTGTGTTTAGTATAACTTATATTATTATAAAAACTCTTTCATTTTTCTAATGTCACTATATACAATCCCATCTATAAACATATAAAATCAACGTAATAAATAATTTAATATTAAATATTAATTTTTAAGCAGCGTTTTAACATCAAAACTGTTTAAAATGTCATTACTATATAAATAAATGATTCTATGAAGTATTATTACATTTCAATATATATGTGAATGGATTAAGCATTTTTTTTAGTTTACATATGAATATAACAATTTTCAAGCAAATGTAGCTAATGTAAATATTAGATTTGAATGAAACTTAGTCTTATAACTAAACAAATAATGTTAAATATAATGAACAAATAATGTTAAATACAATGCATCTTGATTGCAACCGAACATTTATTATAGATATGCACTTTTTTTGTATGCAATAAATGCTTGCGCGCTATGTATAATTAAATGGAGTGGGGAACATTTCTTCCTTTTCACACCACAATAAATTTAATTTTCAACAACAATTTTTTTTTCCAATGTATCTTATTGGATAACGGTTGAGATAACCATATTCGCAAGAATTTAGTTGACAAAAATAAAAAATTATTTTTGTTGAAACATAAAAATAAAAATTATTTAAATGATAATTGTACACAGCCATCTAATCACAATAGCATATGGCTTTATTTCCATGGTCAGAGTACTAAAAATGCATTATGGAAGGAGCCCTGAGTTATTCTAAGTGGACTTCGGTTGTGGGGAGAATCTTCAAAGTTAATTATTGATGGGTCATTTCTAAATATAATCGTATGTAATTAAATTCCTATCAATTATATCGCATCCATTGGAAAGGTAATGATGAAAAGTTGTAGAGAGTAGAAGTTGTTAAATGATGTGATATGACAGAGACAATGATGAGAAATAAATATGATAAAGTTGAAATAGATAGGTTAGTTGTGTTGGTAGTTGTGTAAAAATAATTGAAAAGTAGGATAGTTGTATAGAAAAATGTAAAGAAATGATTAAAAAATAAGGTAGTTGTGGAGAGTAAAAAGTTTTATATTGAAAAATTTTAACTTGACAACTTTTACTTATTACCAAATACACCTGGAGTGTATTAGGGTGCAAAAGCCCATTTTTATAATTTTTTGAAAACATTTTTATACAATTATTAATCTAGGTATATTTAACATGTGCATTAATTTTTACCATTTTCGGAGACTTATAAATATTTATTTTTTATTTTTTACAAGTAGCGATATTTTCATAATCAAGCAGTGGTATTTTCGTAATTAATGATTATAAAAATGCTACTAATTTTTAAAAATAAATAATAAAAATATAAAAATATCCAGAAATGGTAAACATTGATATACATGATAAATACGCTTAGATTAACAATTATATAAAAAAAATTCAAAAAAGGTAAAAAAGATTGGTGAAATGCACGCGCGTGCATCACGTCCGCACTTAAAATACAACTATGTAATTACCCCATTATGGGAGACACATGCAACAAATCAGCATTTAACAGGTGTTTAATACGAGACATCAAGGCAGCTATGCAGTATGTAGACGTCTCGACCAACCAGGCCACTGCATGGATGTCAAGGGTCACCGCATGTTGACTGCTGACCGGTGCTTACGTACATGAAATCTACGTCAGCAACCACATAAAGATTTGAATCCGGTGCTTACGCTTTGAATCGGCTGCCACCACCTTGACAATCAAAATCACAGCACAATAAATATTTTCATCCAAGCTTTGACGTTATTTCAAATATTTATAATCATGTGTAAAATATAAAGGTCAATTATATACATTTATAAAATTATTAAAATGTAATAATAATTTATAAAATCATTTGTTTATGTAGAAAGAATATTTTAAATTATGTATACATCGAATTAACAGCTTTGAATTAAATATAATGGAATAATTATACTATTTAATTTTATATTTTTATCATTTTATCAAATTAGCCTTACAAAATATTTGACTTAGATGGAACTTAAACTCTTAACACAAATAAGGGCAAATTTTACGTGTACCCACAAAAATTTACCTTTAATTTCATTTGTACTCACAAATTTTCAAAAATTACATATATACTAACATATTTTGTCTAAAATTTCACTTGTACTTACGTTATTAGGAATCAGTTAAAGGGGTTGTTAGTAGCCTTGTAAAATAACAAATACGCTTAAACCCTAATAAAATATGAGATTAGTTTCAAAACTAAAAATTTACATTCAAATAATATGTGATTTTTATAGTCGTAAAAGTGCTAAAACTCATTTGAATATAAATATTAGCAATAAAATCATAATTAAGGATGAATATTTTCGTCATTTTACAGGTTGCTAACGACTCGTTTAACGGATTTCTAACTATGTGAGTATAACAGAAATTTTATACAAAATCTATATGTATGTGTAGAATTTTTAAAAATTCATGGATATAAGTGAAATTATAGGTAAAATTCGTGGATATATATGAGATTTACCCTACAAATAATTTTAAAAATAATATGTAGATTGGATTTTGATTAAGCCTAAAGTGGTGATAAGGTAGAAATCTTCATCGACATTAGCATTATAAAAATATTTCTCCCTAAATTACATTTTTTTCACTATATTAGATATCCTACTTTTCCAATCACTACTTATCTGTTTTTATCAAAAAATCCATCTGTTTCTTTATTCTCATATTTTCCTTTCATATATTTTTATTTTAAATTTCCTTTGCACTCAGCCAAACTCTTAAGTACTTATTTGGGTGATTGTGAATGAAAGTGTAGTAAAAAAATAACATCATTATAGACTATTGAATTTTTAAAAATAGCATAATGACGAAAAAATGATAACCGTAGTAAACAAAATAATTATCAACCGATAGGACAAAAGTTGAAAAATATGAACTAAATATAAAATAATTGAAAAAGAATAATGTAAAACTAATATGCATTTTACTTAATTGATTTAAACTTATATCTACAAACACTAAATAAAATCCATTTTAAACTGTCATCGTATGGTTGCACATCATAACTTTGGCAACTAAGATGAAGTGTTTTTTTTTTTTTTTTTTGCATTATTGACTATTTCTATATAAGACAATTTCTGCAACCAAATACAGTTTCGGTTGCAAAATTAAAACCCCTACGCGGAAGGTATTTCCGTACCTGCAAACAAATTTATTCTTATTTGCAACCAAATATGGTTGCCTATCGATACTTTCATTAAGGTAGTAAATATATTTTTAGCTAAATTAATGTTTTAAACACACTTTTTTTTTTTTGTTTTGTTTTTTGTGCTCATCCATCCAAGGAAGTAAGGAACCAAATCCCGGCATTGGATCCGTTCCCATTAATTCTCTATACATTACAAAAATCGCATAACGAATGCTTACGTGCATGCAAGGCGATAGATCACGAGAAGAGCGTTGGCAACATTCGAGTTTGCATCAACCCCAACCACCTTAACAACACCGATTGATAGGTGAGAAGGGCGCTGGCGTAACTAAGAGTTTGCAACAACGCCAACCACCTTAACAACACCCATTGATGATGAATCGATAACATTTACTTATTTCTTAAAATACTGGATTTCTCTCATGCTTGTAACATTTACCTTACTTCCTTTTATTTTCACAATATTTCATAAATTTCTTCTATATCTATAATATTTCATCTTAAATTCTTTTTATGTTCATGTTATCAGAACAACCGTTATTTATTCTATTGAAAATATGATTTCTTTGTTCAAAATTTTTTAAATAAGATAATTCAACCATAATAAGACTCAATTGATGATAATAAATAATTAATATATGACATTAAATGATTCAAAAGTTAAATTATTTAATTAGGAATATTTTACGTGGGTAAAATCATTTTTCAATAGGACATGGGCATAATAAGAATTTATAGTGAAATGTTATAGGTATAAAAGAAAAAAATGAGTGAAATGTTATGGGTATATTAAAAGTTTGGTGCAAATATTGTGCGTATAAAAGAATTTTTTCTTAAAAAATAATAAAAAATCAACAAAAATGTACTCCTTCTCCAACAACTGGATAATCGTACATGATCCAAGCACGTGCTCAGTTGCACTACTGTACTGATGATCATATTAAATTGGGTTTGGCGATCTATGGAAGACCCATCTGATGAATGTCTCTGATCTCCTGAAGAAGTTCACTGCCTTTTCCCTTCCAATGGTAAGTAGGTCTGGTTGTAGTTGTGTTGAGTGGTGTCACAGTCTTGGGGTAATGGCAGATGCATTAGGTGTCCCCCACGTGATCATGCTCCAGGAATGTGATCAAGCTCGAAAAAGGCAAAGCTCCTGGTGCTGCATCTCTTGGTCAGTGTCGCAGCAGGCATGTGCCCATTAAATGTGAACCGTTGATTCCCCTTCTATATATGCGACTGTCTTTTTTTTTAAGATTTGTAAAATGTTCCCTGAAAGTTTGCCAAAATGATAATTTTTTTACTCTTAAATTTAAACAATCTCGTTTGTATGTAACCGGATCACATAGAAGTGGTTATATAACTCTTTTTATTTTTAATGTGTTGATAATTGATACAAAATCAAATTCATTTATTATATTTAATATTATTTATTTAACTAAAAAACCAAGTTTCATCTATAGCGAATATGTGCAAAGCCACATGTGCTTAAGAATACATATATTTATATATAAATTAGAAAAAATATTTAGAGCTACTCACATATGCATTAAATGTAATAAAATTTTATAAAATTATTTATCCACTTACTAATGATATTTTAAATGATTTAGATGTTGAAAAATTACTTTAAAATTATTATTTAGTATTAAATTATTTTTTAATATTAATTTTATGCATAGTGGAATTAGATAAACTAAAGGGTACAATAGATGGAGGAAATTTAATATTAATTGCTAAAAATATTAAAAATAAAAAGAGTTACTTAAAAAGGAGTTTCAACAATTTAAAATGATTAAAATATATTTATACTTAAAAATTTAAGATAAATATTTATAATTTTAAAATGGTAAAAATTGATTTATAATTTAAATATATCTAGATTAACAGTTTTGTGAAAAAAGTAAAAAAATAAATAAAAATATGACTAACAAATGAAGAGAGTCTCTTAGTAAGCCGTTGAATCCTGCCTTCATAGAATTTTGACCTTGACATGTGTCCATCTTGGTTGAATTTGATATCAAATCCAACTAAGTTTTATGTTAATTGCTGTTAGAGTTTTATTATTATTTTTAGTTGAATATTAATAACTGTATTAAATTAAACATTGTTTCTAATTGCATTTGACATAAAAAGTGGTCATGTTTAACTAAATGTCACTAATAAATAATAGCTGAAATACATTTAATACAATAAAATATATGTTATATACAACTAAAAAATTAGTCGTTTTGTGATTCTTTTCTCTAATAAAAATAGATAACATGATAATCAAATATGTCATCGAGGAGTAACTAATGCAGAAGTATCGTGATATGCATCGGGGGCATCATGCCCATTAGTCCTATATTCAAATTTAGGACGACGCATGTCTCTCCTATGTGGGAGTTAGATTTATGGTCCCCTTGATAATGAAGGAATTTTTAGCTATCCCCCTAAGTATGAGAGTATTTACAATATGTCCATTCATGAAAAGGATTGTAAAAAGATCTAATTTGTAATATCAAATATTACAGTATATATAATACCAATCAAAAAAAATTATAGTCAAAGAATGTAGCAAATTTAGGAATATGATTCCTAAAAATTAATTTAAGAATAGTAAAATTAAATATTTTATATTTGTGCTGATAACAACAAGGATATGTAATAAAATTGTGAATTGACATCATTGAAATCTTGTAAGAACTATAATATAACACTTCTACTATTATACTTAGCATTGTATTTTCAGTAAATTATTTCAAGCAGTAGTAAAATGTATTGAAATTATTAAACCTATGATGTCTATAAAATAATTAAATTTAAGGAGATGAAAAAACGGTGAACATATTCAACTTTTTTTAGTGCAATATGAATCGATATTTTAACTATCAAAGAAATCTACTTTCCTTATCCTTTCCTATAATTTTAATTATTATACTTTCGTCTTGTCATAAAAAATAAAGTCATCTTCATATGAAAAAAGAATCTTGAGACACTAAAAGTTAAAATTTGTTAATTTTATAAACTTGAAAGACTAAGAAAATATTTTATTTCTACTTTTTTCCACACCCCTTTTGATATGATTTAATATTTTAATTATTTAATTGTCTTATTTTTTATGATTACTTTTATATTTCAATCTTTTTTTATATATCTTTTCATATAACATCCTATCTATTTTAAGTTTAATTACTTTACTCCTAATCATTAACTTTATCAAATCATATCACGTCACATATTTTTAAAAATTTTTTCATTTTCATTTTTCCTCTTTTACTTTTTCATCCTCCGGAACATACCGTCACATGTAAATCCCTTTTTTTTTTCTGTACCAGCGAAGCGAGTTCCGCGGATCTAATGCTACTTTTGGTACGTATATGCCACTAATAAATTGTCTAATTTTATTAGGATGTTGCAATTTTACTTCATATTTGTCTACGTGATCAGTAGCAATTTTATATGCAACAAACGTTAGTGTGTTGCATATACATATACGACAAATATTTTTCTGCTTGCAATATTATATACTGCAAATAAAAATTTCGATCCGTATAAATTGTTGCATTTGAGGATTTTTTAAGCGAATAAGTGCGTAGGTTTGGATTTTTTTGACAATGTAGCAGGTATATTTCTAATAAAAATTATTTTTGACATCGTCGTCATTTCCAATGATCATTAAAGTATACACTTTTCAAAAAATCACGTCCCAATCAACCTAATGATAATTATTTTCTAACACTTTTACCTCATTTATAAATACAATTTAAGCACTATAATAAATTTCATTTTATGTAGTTCATTTTTGAGTTACATGTTATATATATTTTTTAATATACACATGTAGTTATATTTAGTTGCACTAGATGTATCTTGGTTACAATTAGTTATTTCATTATTAAAAAATTTTGATTGGTGTTTATATAACATGACAAATTTCATATTACAATCTAGCACATTTACAATCCTCATACTTAGAGAGAATTTTTTCTCTAAACACTCCAGTACTACTACTAGGGGCAAATCTGTAAAGCTCCCCACCCCATGGGGATTTAACTAAAAAACTTGGTCGTATTTAAGTAGTGGGTTTTATTAAATGTAGTCACTGTTTACATCAACTGCAATTAATACAGAACTTACGTACGTTTGGTACCAAACGCAGCCAAATGCATTTGGTACCAATTGTTTTAGTAATGAAATTTGGCTTTAAAAGTTGGATAATAAATTTCGCTTATCATTCTATAATAGGACTAGGCTAACCGGAGCTTAAGATACTTCATTTTCACGAATATCTCATATGATTGGCCAATATCACCGTAATAAAACGTAGCGTATCTCGTGGAGCCAAAAACTTGACTGATCAAATGCAGTCAATTTTTTATTATTATTTAAAGCTAAAACTTTAATAGTTATGTTAATTGTTATGTTTCATTGCATTTAACGTAGAATTATATACAATCCAACCAAAATATATTATATGTTGTCTAATTAGCTACAGTAAGGGTGTGTTTAATCAGTGTTGTCAGAACCGAACCGGTGATTGAACCGGTAAAGGAATTTGTTCCTATGACGTCAACATGAATATTTATGATGTTATAAATATTAATTTTTTAAAATTTTAAATAAATATATTGGTAAAAAGGTGGGGTGTTCGACGTGGTTGAAGAGGGTTTTTGCGTAGTCGAGATCGCCGTTTTAGGATACGGCGGAGAATGCGAGGAGCTTGGAGGTAGTAAAGTGGTCTTTGTGAAGATCGGAGACGATGACTTGGGCGTGCAGACACTTGAATTTCGACCTGTTCTCGAAGGTGGAAAGGGACTGTGAGAGGTTGGGGTGGTGGAGGAGCGCCATCCTTTCAGTCATGAAACCCAAACGCATTGTAGTTGTATCATCAATGCTTGCACCAAATCATACACGCCTTCCTCATTTGAGGGACGACACTTGTATGGCAGGCGTGCAGCGACAATTTTGGCGCCAAACTTACGACAGTCCAAATCCCGTGGACCCGGCGAGAGCATCGAGGCCGACGGCAAACGTGGCGGGCCGCGTTGAGGGCATCAGTGCTAGGAGAGACAGATGCTACGGACGGCGTGCAGTCTGCGACAGCCGCGACATCTGCAGTGAGACGGCAAATGGCGCACGGCGAGACAACATAGAGAGGCGACCAGCGAGTGCGTCGGTGCGAGGAGTAGGGTTCGTTCTTGTAATAGACATCGTCTTTCGGCGCAGTATTCGGCGCCGTTGTTTTTATTTTGTTTTATTAGGCACCGTTATGAAAACTGTTTTATTAGGCACCGTTATGGAAACGGTGGGATTATGGATCATGCGCGTTCAATTAACCCCAGCTGGATTAGTATAAAAGACGCGTAGACGAGAGATGGGTTTTCGCGGAAGAGAA
>JAXCLR010000063.1:45948246-45958956 GCA_035584095.1 Annona squamosa | reverse complement strand
TTTCCATCTTGGGAGATCTTATTTTAGTTTGACATAGTAGACCCCATTCCCAACACCTCAAGGGTGGGGTGTTACAGTTCTCATTGCGATTCGTGAAGGGGACGAGAGACAGAGAGATGGCGAGCGGGACCGCGAGATGTAAAGGTTTACTGGTTTAGCCGTTTAGACCGTCCAACCGGGCGAATCCGGTCGGACCGTAATTTCCGGTCCGACGGCCGGTTCGCCGGTTCGGACGGTTTATTTCTACTGAACCGAACCGTATACAAATGAACCAGAAACTTGACCGGTTCCTGGTCGGACCGGTCGGATCGGCCGGTCTGGTCCAGTTCTGACAACATTGGTTTAAATACACATAAAATTTTTTATTTTCTATAAGCATCTATTTTTTAATTATTCTAAATTTTCAATCATTTTTATATAACTGCATGTACAATTAACTTATCTATTTTAACTCTATTCTTTGTATTTTTCATCATCACATTATCATAGTGCATCATTTTTTATAATATTTTTAAAAAATTTTACACCAGAAACATTTATTTCAAAAGTTTATTACTTCTCAATCACACCTTAAGTAAAATTTTCTGTCGTGCGATCGTGTAGAATGCATCAGCATTTTTGAAATGAATAATATAGCATGATAATATTAAATGAGTGGCTCGGGAAATAAAAAAGTTCTACTCTGTCCTCACTTTCTATTTGTCCGAACTTCAAACCCAACCATCCAATCGTATCCGCCGTAATAAAGAAAATGGACCACTGAAGTCAAATTTCGTGGATGGCAGGAAACGCCGAAGGGGCAGATGAATCGTACGGATAAAAGGTAGTTAATAGGGGAGGAGGATCTTGAAACACACGGCCAGCATGCATCTCGTTTGGTTGCAACTAGATCATTTGTTGATATTAATGAAGAATCCAACGGTTGTGTTCATGGAATCGAATCGGGACTGTGAACACTCTTCCAAGGCAACAGTGGGCACGCGACCCCTCAGGGAAAAAAAAAAAAAAAAGTGGGCAGACGAGAGGAAGCCACCTACGATAGAGGACGCCTGCCATAAACACTCTTGTGTGGGGCGTCCGCGAAATGAGGTGGCGGGAGTAAAGCAGCGCCACGGTTCTATTAGAACAGTCTCCTCGTGTTACAATTCGTTTCCTACGTTCATGGGCCAGTCGATCTGACGTGAAAAAAAAAATAAAAAATTACAGCATGCTTGTAACGTAACAAAATAGAAACGGGGATATTTCCAACGATTGTATTGGGAACAATATATATATATATATATATATATATATATCAAGTGCTCCACATGAATTACAAACATGTAGCCGAAAAACGTTTTCGCGGTGAAGCGCATGCTTTCACACTCGTTGATATTTGTTGATTTGTCTCCTCGTGTTCTCTCACCAAGCTATTTCTATTTCAAAATTTTCTTGTTCTTCATATAACTAGTTGCGAAGTGCGAACTTCCACTTTTTTTTTTTTTTTATCATTTCTTGAGATCCAACCCATGCATCGCATTGTAAATAGTTTTATGATATCAAAACTTTATTTCAATTAGATATAGCATTGCCACTGAGGTAATACCTAAGTGGTAAGAAGACGCGTCTCTAGCATGCACGGTCTTCAGTTTGAATGGCGGCGAAATCATTTTCCACATGCATATGTTGCTGCATTATGTGGTGACATCTTGTGTGGTGATGTTGTTTCTCTTTGGTTTGTGAGAGCGTCTACTACTATCCACTATTAAGATATTTTTAAGGTTATTATTAGAAAAATTGTAAAAATATCTAAGTATACTTATAATATCAGTTGAGATGAGTGCAATATATGCCAACTTATGAAAAAAGTAGATATAGCACTATATATATATAGGGTCTGTTTGGTTCACAACCAAACTTTTTGACGTGTTTTTGCGGAAAAACACGTCACTCAGCAGCCTTCTGGACAGCGTAATTATGTGGCATGCGTTTGGTCCTTCCATCGGCTCTCATCGGCTCAGGCTGGCTATGCTACATTGCCGTGCATTTGTTGGAGTGAAAAGATCGACGTAGCTGGCTGGCTGCACGGGAGAATGCAGCCTCTGCGTACCCTCCTGTGAATGAAAGACGTTTGAATAACTGTGAAAAGACTACTTTATCCTCGTTTGAAAATTTTTCACCGGAAACAATAGTTTACCAGCGAACCAAACAGACCCATAGTATGAGAGTTTTCAACAACTGAATTTTTTATGTTTATGCTAAAGGCAAATAAACATTTCTTCAAGACGATTAGCAATTGCTTGAATCTATATAAAAATATCAAGAGATTGCAAAACCGATCAAAAGGCTACAAGTTGTGAATGGTTTTACAGAAAATTTATGCATTTTTCTTTTTTATTACATTTCTTTAAAAAATCTTGTTTGCAGGCTAATTATTTTTTTAAAGAATTTTTTATAACACTGCATGAAAATTTCTTTTTACAACCTTTATTAGCAATAAAAAAATCTTTATTATAAAAAATGTATATATAAGGAAAAATTTTCTTACTTGTGATAATTCTTTTAAATGTAATGAAAATTTTCTTTACTTATAATGATACTTTAATAAATAATAAAAAAATTACTTTTTTAGAATAATGCTTTTATGGTAAAGAATTTTTTTTACTTACGATATTAATATTTTTATAACCGAATCTATATTTGATTGCCTAAGTTAAAAAAAAAAAAAAAAAAACTATTGGCAACCAAAATTTTCTTAATGGTTGTTGGTATATAACATATGCCATAAATTTTAAGCAGTTAAGATTTTCTTTCAAATTTTAACCTTTTGCAAAAATTTTTGGTTAACATTTTATTGTTAAAAATATGTTGCAGTGTAATTTTACGTGCAGCTACAAAAGAGCAGTTCCAGAGGAGAACTTTTCTTGCTGGGTCTGTTTGGTGTCAGATAAAAGTAAGAAAAAAATTCCTACTCATTCTACGTGCCATTTTCACATATATAATTTAACATCTTTTAACTATCTAATCTACTTTTTTATTATTATCTATATTTCTATTATTTTTTTACACAATAACTTATCTATTTTAACTTTAATATTTTTTATTCATCATTATTACTTTTATTATATCATATTATTCTCTCTAAGTTCTCAAAATTTTCTTATTCTCACTTTTTCCACTTTTTTTTTGTTATCTTTTAGCAAGGTACCCACTCTGTATCCAGCAATTAACTTTTTGCATGAAGGCTGATAATTTTTAATACGCATATATAAACTATGTATTATGCCCCTCATTATCATTTCTATCATAGTATATTACGTATATACCAATAAAATAATATGCTGCCACACATCCTATAGTTTCCGAGTTTCTCTTTAGCAGTGTTGTAAAGACAGATTGGTGGCCGAACCATTTTGCCTACGGTTTAAGCAGTTAAACCACCAAAACGTACTATGACCATTTAATGTTCCGTCTTTTAAACTTTGCTTTTAGGTTGTCTCTCACTTCTATATAGCAAACGCCGCAGCAAATTTCATTAAAAAACAGAACAGGCGACTAATATAAAATGATAATGAGGCTCCTAATATTTTCTCCTGTCGGACAATTTCTGGAGTCTAAACAGCTAGCTTCATTGTCTGAATTAATTAATGAAAGGACAATGTCGTCATTTTGATATTGATTGACTTCGAACATTATTTAAAGCCTTGACAAACACTTCTCAAGAGCTTTTCTCGTGTTTAAACACAAGGTATAGGTTTTATGTTTCCAGATGATATAACAGTGCCAACTCCAGAAACACGTCAAAGCTGAATTAAAGCTATCATTACTAATTTAATCAATGCAACAGGAAAAGCAATTTTAGCTAATTAATATATCCGATTTATGAATAGTAAGGGCAATCAGATAGCGGCACATTGGGGGTTTTGCATAATTATCCCTTAGACTTTGCAAAGTTATGTCTTTGCTAATATATTTGGAATATTTATATATAAAAAAAACTAATTAGGGTTTTGCAGATCACCTTCTACAAAAAAATAGCCAATTTATAATTTTCTTTTGGATAAAAAGTTCTCTTTCTTTTCATTTGGGGATTTTACAAAATTCGTTATCAACTTTGCATAATTAACGCTCTAACTTTATGAAATTGCAAAAGTAACCCTCTAAGTTAAAAGTTTTTACAAATTAAAACCTTTACATAAAGCGAACCTTTATAATTTAATTTTTGTTACACAAAATTGCGCTCATTTAATAATTTAAAACAAGTCCTTAAAGACAAAAGATTAATTTCGTTAATATTCAAATAAAAATATCCTTCGCTTTTCTTATGAAAGGTTTAATTTTGCAAAATTCTCAAACAGGGTTAATGTTGCAATCTTGAAAAGTTAAAAAGATAATTCTGCATAAATGTGAAGTTAGAAGTTTAATTTTCCAAAAATCCTAAATGAAAATTGATGAAAATTTTTTCCAAAAGAAAATTATAAACAGAGAATTAGATTTATAAAACTCGTAATGTTAGATAGTTATTTTTTGCACATGTTCAAATATAGGGTCAAATTCAGAATTTCACAAAGTCAGAGAATTGATTCTGGAAAAACCCTTTGCCCATTGCTTTATGCAAGGATACGATGCCCAACACCCATCAAGACCTACATAAATTAAGTTCATTAATTGTCCATCAAAAGTAATAAATGCTGTGCCCTCATCTTATAAATAATCCTATCCACAACGCCCTGAATCTACCTAAAAGTAGTTGCCGTGTGGACCTCAAGATTAACAGTCACATGCTGTTTTCTCCTCCTTTATAACAAAACAAAAGAAAAAACTTCTAATTGCGTGCATGGTTTGTTTTGTAGATTTGTTGATTTCTTTGAAAGCCCATTCAATCTGCTTAAAAAATGAGCCCTTATCGTTAAAAAAAAAAAAAAAAAAAAAAAACCCCTTAAATTCGTTGACGATTTCAGCTGGTATTTGAATGTTATGGAGAAAAATGGACTAAAAACAGAAAAAGAAAAAGGTGTAGTGGACATGAGTTGCAAGATTGAACAGAGAGAGTTAATTTGTCTAGAATATAAGCAGTTGAAACAAATGTGGGGCGTCACCTCATCACTGAAGAAAGCCAGCATAGCCGTTGGCCTGCTCTCATCAAAATTATTAATTGGGTGAGATAACTTACAACTGTCTTGTCTATCACTAATAGATTCTAGCCAGCTTCGATCGATAGATCTGGGCAATTAATTCGCGGAGACGACGATTAGAAGACGCTAATCTTCCTCTACGGACCTGGTGGCGGAGCAGATCTTCCTGCTGCTGCTTATGGGCTACTTCCAAACTCAAAAATCTCCTAAAATCTACGGTCTACAATTGCAGAAGCGTTTCCCCCGTGCAATTGTTACACCGACCCCTTCTATATCACTCGAATTGACACGCCTGTCTGTCTGTCTGTCTGTCTGTTACGGACTGCTGATCTTGGCTGATTCTCAACTGCCCAACTGCCCGATCCCTCTGCGCGTTCGACACTTGTCTCAATGAGTCCGTCGAGGCCTCCCATCCGGGCTCCACCATTGCTTTGGGTTTATGCTGCCGCTAGGCTGTAGACTATGGTGCAGCGCACCGCGCTACCTCTCTCTCTCCCCCCTTTCGTTGGTGGAGAAGCACACGCGAGTTTAAGATCATCTCTCTCTCTAAATTAGTTTGTTAGATCTTTGCCCACGTTTGTGAATCCGACAAGGAGCGAAATGGTCTCCGCCACAAATAACTCAACGAAAGCCCAGCTTAGTTCGGTCCATTAATTCGAGTGGACAGTGGAGACGGATCGAGTTGCCCAATCTTGAGAATCTCTTCAAGGTGGATTAGATAAAAACAACAGTGTGTCCAGAGTACGTGAAGCCAAAAGACAGCATGTCATGAGAAATCCTTCTGATAAACAAGTGCCAGTTACATTCATGAATTTATTGATCCATCAATCACTGTCGTGCTTGGACCGTTGCTGGCATCCACACATCAAGGTAGAAGCGAGGAAATTAATTCGTCGAACACCAACTGCGCGTTCGTTCCCCTCTATGCAATGAGCCTATCCGACACCAATTTGGGCCCATGGACTAGCTCTCAGATAAGATACCTAAGTCCGTCGATTTCCTTGCCCTACTTGGTCAGATGATGCTGGGATCCAACCTTTCTGAATCCCAGGGATGACCCGCATGCCTTTAGGCAGATGCGGACTAATTAATGGATGAAAATTAAAAATTATGCTATTGACTCCTTAATTATATAAGAGTGGTGGGTAATCTAATCAACATGGCCACCAAAAAATCCATTAGTTAGATACGGTAGGATTATCTAAAGGTCTAAATAAATTAACTTAGATTTTCTCTAAATAGGGGGTGTAAGTTGGGTAAGACACTCAGATATCGAACCTTTGGGTACCTGAAAATGGGTAGAATCAGTTACTATTTTTGTACTTATAAGGTAGGGTGGGTTGTTCAATTAAAGTATGTTTTAAGTAAAAAAAATACATGATTCAATTAAGATAAAATAGTTCTAAACTTCGGGCACCTAGAACCGACTGAAAATACTAATATATATTTAATATATATTTTAAGAAATATCCTTTATAGCAAAAGACATAAATATATTATTTAAATATATAGAAACTTTTTTAATCAATCTATTATTTAGTAAATTTAATAAATATATTTTAAAAAATTTATCATTATCATCTTGATTAGAGGTTTTTAAGTAAGATTGATAATAAATTTAGGGTTTTAAATATAATATAAAAAATATTTTAAAAAACCAATTGATATCTAAAATTGAACAGACCTGACCTTAAATAATACAGTAGGATAGGCGTAGAACTAATTTGACCTAAAATAAGATAAAGTAAGAATCTTTGATAATAGATAAAGATAAAGTCGACTTAAACCAAATTAATCCGACTTAAGTTGCACCTAAATCTTAACTTTTTTTTTTTTTTTCCAAAAGGAAATACCTGAATTTAAACTTGTGGACGGTGTCGGAGACTCAATCAATCAAGCGGTTAGATAGTGGCAGGTAACGGTGCTCTGTGTTTGACTATCCTAATCTCTAACCCAATCCTAATCCATAATCTTTATAAATCATCTCAAACATCAACAAGTTAATATTTGTATAATCTGTTAAGGTTGGTGACCAAATAGTCAATGTAACATTAAGGGGCAAAACAAGAGGACTTATTTCTGTAATGTATCAGCTGCTAATTTTATATATTGCGTGGATCATCATTGAAATTTTTTTATTTTTTTTGTATATACGAGGAATCTCAGTCAGTTCTCTTAGCAATTTCTTGATCATCCGTAGCCAGATAAGCTTAATTAATTACCTGAGCTGAACTTGAGAATCGTTCAACAGGTGTCACTCGACTAAAATATTATAGCCGAGCAACACAGTTCGGGTTCGAAAGCCAAGCCCAAGGCCTGGTTTAGTCCATTATTATTTTTTTATTAGTATCCGTATCGAGTGGGTAGTAATGTGGGCCCGTTGGTGACTTGTGCAATTCCGGTTCTCCCTTTCTCTTGTAGGTGCATAAGTAAAAGTAAGAAAAAGATCACAAGGGTGCAAAATAAAATCTGATGATGTTGATAACATAGAGACGTCGTCTAACTACAAAATAAATAAACTCACTATAAAGATGTTATTCTAAAAGACATATAGGTATGACACCGATGGTATGCCAAAGCAGCCCCCGGCCATACACCTTTTGTGTGAAGTACTTGGGCCACCTAAGTTATGTGATATTAAAAAAAATGTAGGTTATATTATAAAAAACTTAATTGAGAAAGAGTTAATTAAGAATATTCAGATATCATATAAGTGTTTAAAAGGACATTTATCCATCATTTTTCCTTTTTTCAGTAGATAATTAAACACATTACTTCGTTCTCAATTAAATGGCGAATGGTGAAACCCGTCTTTCATATTTCTTACTGCAACTTGACGGGTTAGGTATCCATTGATCACGCTTTCTTTTGTTTTCATATTTTTAAACAATATTTTCTACATTTTTACACAAAAATGATATTTTTATTTGTTTTCCTATAACATAATTCCTTTTTAGCTTCCCCCCCCCCCCCCCCCAGTCCTAGTGCAGGGGCGACAATCGTTCTTAAAAATTGGATTGAACCCATGTATTAACAATTTTATATAAATTATATAAAAAATTGTTAAAATAAAACGTAAAAATTTATATCTAAAAATACAATAATTGAAACTAAAGTCAAGATTTTAAACTTACAAAATATTATATTTACCTTTGTGTTTTAAATAATACCTTGAGCCTTATTTTTTAATTTTATTTCAAGCATAGAAATTTAATTTAATTTTTACAAGTTATAAATCATAATTATAAAATATTGAGTACTTATTTTTTAGTAATTTCCATATAAATTAAGTGATTTACACGAATTATATAATTACACCATTTTTGTGCCTATGTTGTACTTTCAAAATAAAAATGTCTCACCATTAATTCATATTAAGAGTGTATCATTAATGTAGAGTTCATCCCGAGTTGTCATCGTTAAACGTCTCATCCATACAAGGGTAGAACTTGTGTCATAAAACCCTCTAACTTGCTTATTAGCATTTCGAACTCCAAAATTTACGTATTAGCATACTAAACCCTACGAAGCTCTAGTCTTTATATTTTAAACTCTCACCCCTAACAGTGTTAAAAAAATACTAGTAGACTCATGTCTACTATTGAAAATACTCTTACATCTATACGAAAAATAAGACAATTATGGAAAAAAACCAACATCATTTATGCAATTGAGCCTCACGATTGACAATTTTGATGAGGTGACCACACTCTGGAAGACGATGTTGGTTTTTAGCCAAGGTAAGCTTGCTTTTCATACAAATATAAGGGTATTTTCGACATTGCACAAAAATTTAACAGTATTTTTTAACATCGTTAAGGATGATGGTTTAAAATGCAAAGGCTGAAATTTCGTAAGGTTTAATATGCCAATACACAAATTTGAGGTCTAAAACACTTATATGCAAAGTTAGAAAGTTTATGACGCAAAATTTTCCATATAAGAAGTGAATCATTAATATCAACCATTTTTAGAAAAGGAATTGTTGGTGTGGCTTTCAGCAAGATACATTTTTTAAAAAACTGGTTAAATCGGATGGTTGAGAATCCGATTTCAATTAGTTTCCTCTACTTAAATAGTTGGAACTAGAACCGGGTTAAATGGGACTGTTAGCTGTCAGGTGATTTGGTTAGTGTTAATGGTCATGATCAACCTATCAACCCACTTGCCTAACCTATTATAAATGGATTTGAATTAAAATTTTTGAATGAATAGGTTATGATTTACCAACCTGTTTAACTATTTAATTAAATAAACGGATTAAGGTTGAAATTTTATAACCCGTCAACCCATTTAGTAACTTGTTTAACCCATATAACTTATTCAACTCGTTTAACCCATTCAACATATTTAACTTGTTAAAGTTATATATATATAAATCTATTAGTTATTTTTTCTCGCTAAGTCTTCTTCTAATCATCAAATTTTCATTTTCCCACTACTGACTCATTCTATTTTCTATTACTATTCTATTTCCATTTTTCATGTGCCGAAACATTCACTTGCCTTTTCCTACAAGATCATCGTCTACTAGCATCTAGGCTTTCAGGTTGGTTGACTTACCAACCCGTTTATTAAATGAGTTGTAAATGAGTTAAGATAAAAAAATTTTAAATGAGTTAATAAATGGATTAAGATTAAAATATTTTAAAAGAGGTTAGGATTAAGATTAGATTTCAACCCATACAACTCGATCTGTTAACACCCCTAGCTCCTGATTGGACCGGATTAACTGGCTAGCTGGTTTGATTTAGTTTTTATAACTGGATTAAAATAACAACAATAAATGACTTTATATGGCCGTGTTGTAAAGGGGCAGTATTTTTTTTAATTATTTTTCATAAAAATGCGAGCACCAAAGAAGTTTCATTTCTAGAAAATTTGATAATTTTAAAAATTTATTTAATATTTTTCTTTGATTTTTTTGATGTGTTATTTTTCTTTGATTTTTAAAAATGAATAAAATAGGCATAGTAAATGTGTAAAAAGATCTGCATGGGTCATATATTTATTAAAAAATTAAATTAAAAAATAATTTTTTACAGCTGCCTGCTACCCCACGAGATAAAGACCCGATAACAATTAACAAAATTTGGATAAGCTAATCCGTATATATTTTCAGACCAATTAAATTGTGTGCGCGCTGAGGAATTCTTCTATTTTCGTGAAATAAAAAAATGACCCACGAAATCAATCAATCGCCCTGATCGCTGAATAACACATTCACTATTCCTAGGGTGCAACTTGGGCTCATGAAACTCGGATTCATCTTGACCCTAACCCTAACCCTAACCCTATTTATAAAACATCAACCCTAACCCTAACTCAATTTGTAAAACCTGAATCATTGGGTTCGGGCTGAGTTTCAGGTTGGAATTTATGTTGATAAATTTATATTTTATTTAAAATGATAAGTTTAAAATTTTATTTGAATAAATAATATAAATTATGTAGGTAAACATAATAATATGTAATCAAACTACAATTTTTTTAAATAATAATGTAAATAATATTTCTAGAAAAAATTTAACATCAAAACTAAGATAAAAAAATTAATAAGTGTAAAAATGAATGATAGAAATAAAAAATAAATATA
>JAXCLR010000063.1:45928892-45944594 GCA_035584095.1 Annona squamosa | reverse complement strand
TTTTAGATAGTTTTAGTTGTTGAAAATGCCACTTTAAACTTGATATTTATATATTTTATTACGTTTATTTTATACCATTTTAAGATAGAATGTATACACATGTTGGATTTGGGTGAAAATTGGTATGTTAATAAAGTAAATAATTCTAAATACAATGAATGAAGTAGATTTCTCATTCATGATCAGATGGGTCCCACAGTGCACGGACTACATCGTAATTACAGTGCAGTCCGAATGCACTAAATTATTTTTCTATATATATCGGAGACTCTTTAGGGTATAGTTGCTTGCACCAGAATTTACTGTGCAGTTGGCCCAAAACTAAATAAATAAAAAAAATTTCACAGTAATATAAATAAAACTAAATATAATAGAGTGAATGAATTTTCTATATATCAGAGCCCATACATACATATATATATATACACACACACACATGGATCAATATTTGAGTTGAATCCGTTCTTAAAATATATACACAGAAATTCATCAGTTACTACCACACTCAAAAGAATGCTCGTAATCCTTTTTTTTTTTTTTGTTTAAATTTTATTTCCCCCTCCTCTTTAGATGTACGCCGTGTACAATTAAGTATAAACAATATCACATGCATCACGAACACAGATAAGATGAAATTGAAAAATAATGATAGGATTTTTAAAAAATTTACTAATTGGATAGTTCCACATGCATGCAGAGAACCAATAATAAGGCCTTACAAATTGGAATTGTATAGGATCGATCGGATCCAATATTAATAATGGAAATGGCTTCGGGGATAATTGGTTGAAATTAAGGCGCTTTTTAGACCTTGCACGTATACATGGTTCAGTTTTTTCCTACCATTGGTATTGAAGTCATGTTATCATATTTCAGGTATGAATTGGACTCCTTTATGAAAGTGCCGGGAAAAATACAAATGACGGACGACCATGAATGACAGTGGTAAGTTAGTACCTCTCGGAATTATAATTTTAAACGAAGGACAGCTGAATCGATCAGGCCCAACCAATCCATTCCGATTATGTGAAAACAGCCTGCAGTACTACAGGCAAACTTGCTCTTCCAATTCCATTTCATTACCCATAATGTGGACAGGTATATTTCCTTTCACAGTACTCTACAAATTCATTTCATTGCCACCAGCTTAATTTATTATACTTAGTCTTGCTTTGGTTGAGTGTCTAAATCACAGAAAGCGACAAACTTGGTAATTTGCAAATATACTAACATAATTTGATCATAATTATAAATATACCCACATAGTTTTAGAAATTATAAATAATTCTAACATAATTTGGCATAATTGCATACATACCCACGTTGTTATGATGTCGTTACTGTACTATTACGACATAAATATATTTGTAAAAATATACAAATTATGTAAATATATTTGCAAAAACTAATTATATTTACTTAATTTTTAAAATTACAAATATACTGACATGATATGGACATCTTTGGAAATCTACTTATGATGTGAAGATGTGATAACGACGTTATCATGGTGTCAATATATTTACAATTATGATGAAATTATGTAAGAGTCATATGCAATTTTTGAAACTATATAAATATCTTTGCTATTATGGTCAAACTCTGGAATTATATTTGCAAATTATCTTGACGAAATGTAACATGCATTTAAGGGAAGCTAATAAGTTTAACTTTTCACAAATGTAAAAATTCCATCTTTGCTTCTAATTTTTAGCCACGACATGAAATTATAAATCCGTCAGACACCTTTGAAATATGTGACCAGACTTTTCTTCCGCACCCCCGCCAAATCGAAGCCTTATTTTTCTCGGATGTTTGGTCGGTCTGACATAGCCAATTAGCCATCTCCTTGAATCAGAGAAGAAAAAAAAAAAAATCATGGCCAACTCCAGCTCGCTGGAGATTGGAGGAAGGAAATAAAAAATGTTAATAATTAATGGTTATCCGGGCTGAGGGTGGGTATTACTCAAACTCAGCAGCACCCTAGATATATTTTAAAATTTTAAGAGGGTTAGGGATATGTAATTGCCTTGCTACCCTTTGGCCTCGTGACCAGCATGTTCCAACTTTTCTTTCATATCTCAACCTACCCATGGAAAACTTGTATAGCTAGTGGATCTAAAACAATGTTAAATAACCTAAGTAATTAATCGATAGACTTACGTAACAAATCATAGATATGCTTTCATACCAGATAATACTCAACCAAACCTAATAAAAGTGAACACACTATGCATGTTATACATAATTTCCCAATATTCTAGAACGTATATGGCTTTCTTAAATGGCCCCAACCAACTGACTTGACCCACCTAAAAAGCGCTCTTTGTACGTGTATCCATTGGAACGCATGCATAGGTGGTACTCGTATGCCTGTTCTTCCTCTTCTAAGTTCTAACAATATTTTGGGCGGTTAAACGACTCCCAGGTGACATGACACACTCAAACTTGAAAAACATCTAGTGGAATTAATTTTCAATTTCAGCAAGCAAACGGCCCTCTTTGACCTCCTGTTACTCTATTGTTCTTCGTGCATGCAAACACTGTTGTTCTTGGGAAAGCATCAGAAACCACTAAAAAATTATTCCAGTTAATTATGTAGCAAAATCTTATATCTAGCTACATATATAATATCATAAGCAGCAACTGTTATGTTGCATATTGTAATGCAGAACACGAGAAAATTGCTGCATATAACTATTATATGCAGCAACTTCTACTAGAATTTAACTTCTACTAGAATTTTTGTCGCTTAAGAAAAAAATCTGTTGCAATTAACTATATGATACAACGCATTTGTAGCAGCCTCGTAGTGATCATATATTTGTTGCTTTTGTGCATATGCAGCCGATTCCCTACCATATGCACAAACATTTTAGCTACAATGCTATTTTTTTCTTATAGTTAACAGGTAGCTAGCTTGGTGGAAATGTGACTGGTGCGCCGGCCATTAAACGTGATTGGCCATAAAAATTCCACAATCACTAATTGCAAGCAGGGCCGCCGAGTAGAAACCCAAGCACAGAAAAATATTTTAATTAGAATTTATATATTAATCATGTAATTGCAAACTTAATCATGATCAGTTGACCTCCACAATAAATAGAGATTAGAATTTTTTTTTAAAAAAAATACCATGGCCTTTTACGAGTTTGCAAATTTATTATTTATTTATTATTTTTTTTAAGAATATTTTGAAAATTTTCACAATATATAATCAGGACTACTGCAGGGGAATATTTTCAAGGAATCTCTTATTCTGATGCTCGAATGTTTTAATTTATGAAATTCGAACTGTTGATTGCGTTAAAAAATGTTCGTTTTTTGGAAAATGATCAAAAATGTTGATTAATTAAGAGAATAATTATAAAAATAATTATAGTGGATTTCGTAAATTAAAATCATTAATGTACTGTTAACAAAAGAGTCCATGGCATTTTCAGGACATCACGACTCACGGCCGATTTATAATTCGATGTAGCTGGTTGCAAAATAATTTCGATGAAAAAAATATACTCCACTATGACAGATCATTTAATCGATTGGAATATCTAATTTGGACATTTTTAATAGAGGAGTGAGTTCGTGCAGTCAATCGTGTAGCAATATCCCCATTTGAAGAAAATACATTTTTGCGATTCATATTACCAAGGAAAAAATATTTATTAATGGAAAAATGTATATGTAATGAAAAATTTCTCACTAATGATGATGCTTTTGTAGACAAAAAATTTTCTCCATTACGATGTTATATACTTTTGTAGGTAAGGAATATTTTTCTTGTTTATAATATATTTTGGCAACCAAATGAAAACTTCATTATATAAACATAAAAAAATCATATATGGGCAAATAAATTTCTTCTTAATGATTGCTATATGGCATATTCATAACCAATTTTTCTTTAATATCAAAAGTTAACCTTTGCTATCATAAATAACCTTTTGCAAAGAAATTTTCTTTGCTAAAAATAAAAATTTTGTAGTGTTATCGGGTAACTTCCTCCTGTTACTTCTAAAATTTTTTGTAGATCTATGAACCCAGCTTAAATTTTAATCATGACGAGAATCATAGATTATGACTTTCATCCATGGTTCTCATTTTTATTATCTTAATTCTTTCGAGCTAAACTCCATAATTAGGTTCATTTTTATTAATCTATCAAATCTATTATTCGAATGACTCTGGCAATCATCTCTATCCATTTCAAACATGCAAAAGATATTACTCAAACCTAAATATATTCTAAATTAATTTAACTCTAAATTATGCCTCTTTATAATTTAAAATTCAGATATAGGAGTTAAATCTCAAACATTCATTATTTAATGAAATCAAAGATTCTCTGATATGAATGCTAAATATAAATTCTAAAATTATATTTTTGATGCCTAAACTATATAAGAAATGTTATTAGTATGTGAATAAATGATTTTATGAAACATAATTACATTCTAATGCATATACGAATTGATCTAAGCATTTTCATAGTTTACATATGAATATATATTTTAAAACAAATATGACCCATGCATATCTTTGATTTAGATAAAATTAATCTCTTAGCTTAACAAATGATTTTAAGTATAATAGATAGATTGAATTTTTCATCAATCAACAAAGTGAAAAGAATAAATAAGTTATAAGAAACCATTTACATGTAACCCAATTACATAAAAGCAATACGGAAATATGATATATAAGGGTGCAAAATATTACGCCCTACTTAAGGTGATAATGATTTTATACGTTTCCAAGATATATAGGATTCCATCAACGTAATTTGATTACTCAAGTTAAATAAATACTGCTGAATAGACAACAAATTAATTCTATGTAACTATCAAGTAGAGAGAGAATAGATTAATTTCGGTCCTTCTTCAGCAGCATATAAGAAAAGTACTAGCTAGTTGGTTGGGGCCGAGCGTCCCCCCAATCCCATCTAACCAAGGTAGATAAATTCTCTGTCATATACTTCTTTATATTCAATTTTTAAGATCTGTTAACTAAAAAACTATATAATCACAAGGCAGAGCAGGGCCCGCTAGTCTGAGACGTAGATAATCTAGAAAGCATTATCATTATTATTATTTTTTGATAGAAGTAGAAAGCATTAATTGATGCATCCTTTAGTCAACGTAGTATTTTTCTAATTTTTATATACGACAAAAAGCTGACGACAGATTGGGATTTCGAAGAAAACTGCGGACATTTCATTGCCTGGGCATTACAGGATAGGGTCCTTTGGAGTGCGGATGAATATGCATACTATCGGCTGCCCCCGGCTAATAGCAAACGCAATTTAACTTTCTTTTTCTTCTTCTTCTTCTTTTTTTTTTTTTTTTACCGTGGTAGTAAAAATCATCCCAAATTAGAATTCTGGATGGCGGCATTTTTTATTAAAAATATTTTCTCATATCTAAACTAGAAAAAATGCTTAGATTTATTCGGTAATGATATTTTACATAATGTTTCGTCCACATAGAAACTATATTTTTGATGGAATAAACTTTCTAATGGGCCATGCACATTAAGTTTGTACCAAACTTAATGTAGGGCTTGGACTTTTTTTTTTTTTTTTTTTTACTTGAGGCACTGTAGCCTTGCTTCCGCAACGGGATAGCGGCTTATCGAGGCAACAAGATAACCCTGGGTTGAGGCCTTCGCCTTTCGCCGGTACTGCTTACGGCATCCTTTGCTACTTTTTGTTGACATTAGGTTAAATAAGTAGATAAATACTAACTCGTTCATTTCTCTTACATGCTTTTCTTAAAAATCTAATTTTTATAATTATTATTTATTCCAATTTATTTTCGATTTTATCCAATAATTCATACTGAACATTAATCATTAAAATTATTTCTAGGTCAATTTATTCACTTCTACATATTAATCAATACCAGGGAATTTTTTTTTTTGAATGCAACGTTGCCAATCATTATAAAGTAGACAAAATCATTGCTTCCGTGATCCGTAACAATTTCTAGACGATTGTGCTTTATAGGGCTAGCCCGACATAAAGGAGGCAACAAGATCTCTTTTTTTTTTTTTTTACTGTAACCGTCCGTACGCGGCAGAAGACGTCCAAGAGGCAATGGCTACAGTCGAATCAGAGGTCTAAAAATAAGACTAAAAAAACAAGCAGCCTCACTCCCCAAGCAATCCTGACCGTCCAATCGAAAGCCCAGAACCAGATAGTTAAGACACGAGCAGCCGCAGACAATCCTAACCCTTCGATCGAAAGCCCGGGCTAAAAAACAGACCACAATCTCTGCAACCGCCGACCCCATGCATTTACTCAGTGGCCGGCTTTAAATGAACAGCTGGCCTTGTCATGCAGTTTCTGGCAGGAAACCAATAAAATCCGCGATAAAATTCGCATATTCGCGAGTCTTTTGTGTTTGTGGGCTGGGGTTGGGGTTGGGCTGGTGTGGTGGTGAAGTACAGAAGTATAATTTTCTCGCGGGTGATGTTAGATAATTTGAATTTTGTAGGGATTGAGGGATGAAGTAAGGTGTAGAAAATAAAATATTTTGAAAATTGTATAATAAATATGAAATAATGGAGTAAAATTAAAATAAATAAATTTGTTTGATAATAATTAATGAAAAATAATTAGAACATAAAGATAAAAATAAAAAATATAATTATTAATTAATTAATGATAGACCTCGAAGATCGTGCTCCCACTTCTCCCCACTTCACAATTCCCACGTAAGTTGCCAAATGTCCCCAATAAAAAACCTAAACGTGAGTATTAACCAAGCCAACCACATATCAAGAAAAATGCTGGCCACAAAAAAAAACCAAGAAATACCAATGCATTTGGATTTATTAATGACTGGAATGAGATATTTCATCTTCAAGAATGTGCAACATTAGTCAAGGAAAAAATATTAAACACCATCCTAACTCATGCCTAAATGAAAGCATGTTCATGCCTCTAAACTGCAAGCTCATGTTTGTAAAGGTTCACTCAGAGCATGAAAATATTGCTTTCTAGAGGAATCACTGCAAAAGAGGCTATTTTATGCAACAATTCTTATGTAGTAAAATGTTATTTGCTGTATATAGTATGATAAATAAAAATATTTTGCTGCATATAAGTATCGCGATATAGTAGATGAGAACTCATGGCATATAACAACATCAGATTTTTCTAAAATTTTTGTTGCCATTAGCTATATGCTACTGGACATATGTAGCAGCCCAGTAGTAGCTAGATATTTGTTGCTTTTGTGTATGCATAAGTGTTTTCTTACTATTTGCAACAAGAGTCTCGATTCGATGTATCGAGATGTATCCATATATATTAAAATTATCGTGTCTGCGTACAAAATATATTTTTATTTTTTAATTTTTTATAAAACCATCTGTATATCTTTAACTAATGTATTAAATTTACAATTTTTAGAAACGTGTATATATTTTTATTTTAAAAAATAATGGGATTTTAGCCATTTTTAAATGACTAAGGTACTACTACTTTTCAAAAGAAAAAATATATGCACATCTTAAGAAAGGTAAAACTTAGTTGATAGATTATTGCCACCTAAATTAACAATTCTATGAAAAATTTCAAAAAAATAAAAAAGTATTGCATTGGATGGGGGCTGATGCAACAAACATTTCAGCTGCAAAATATGTTTTATCTTGCAGTGAATTAAAGTGAAAAATCCATACCAACTTGCTTTCGGTCAATTATATAAGCAGGAGATATTTTTGGGTGAACACCGGAACCTAAGTTTCTAATTGAGAACACACCTGGAAGATGGGAATTTAGTAGTCTTAAGAAGAAGGAAAAAAGAAATATATATAAATATATAATAAATATACGTGGGAAGAAATACACAATTTTAACGTCCATTCACACATGCGCACCTCAACTTATGAAGTCGACACTGTTAGAATCTTCGGCCTTTTTGAAAAAAGACAATTAACAGCCTTCAAATCCGAGGCCCAACTTCTCCAAATTAATCACTGCCTCTTTCTCTCTATCTTGGTCTGTTTGTCGAGATTGCAGTTAACCGGCTACCGTCGATTATATGAAGGAAATAATGAAGAATACAACAGAAATACAAGAAGAATATGGAGGGCCCGAGATGATCAATTATTCATGGTGGGCCACGCAATTGGCATTAGATCTTGATCACGTCGGGGATTTCCACGGGGTACCTATGGATGCAGTCTTTCCAGGGCCCCTCCGTCGGCGTCTTGATCGTCCTGTTGCACTTCCAAACTGCGCTGTTGCACTTGAACCCGCTCCCGAACGCAATCTGCCACACGCGATCACCCTTCTTCATCCTCCCCTTGGCCTCGATGTAGCTCAGCTCGTACCAGAGAGAAGAAGACGACGTGTTGCCGAACCGGTGCAGCGTCATTCGCGATGCCTCCACGTGCTCCGGCTGCAGCTGCAGGTTCTTCTCCAGCTCGTCAATCACTGCCCTCCCGCCAGCGTGAATGCAGAAGTGCTCGAACGCCTGCTTGAAGTCGGGGATATACGGCTTCCACTTGGGGTTGATGATCTTGCGGCCGATGAGGGTGAAGAGAAAGAGAAGCTGCTCCGAGGCGGGCAGGACGAGGGGGCCCATGGTGGTGATGTTGGACTTGAGGGCCTCGCCGGCGATCGACATCAGGTCTTTTGACAGTGAGATTCCCACCTTCCCCGCCTGGTCTTCCTCCTCGTAGACGCAGCGGTAGGCCTTGTCGTCGGCCCCCTTGTGTGTGCGGACCACGTGGACAAGCCTATATTTGGCTCGGCGGCTGTCTCGGCGTCGGTTGGAGAGAAGGATGGCGGCGCCGCCCATCCGGAAGAGGCAGTTGGGGAGCAGCATCGACCTCTGGTTTCCACCGTACCAGTTGGGCGTGATGATCTCGGTGCTGACCACCAGAGCATTGGAATTGGGGTGCACCTGGAGGAGGTCGCGGGCGAGGTCGATGGAGATCACGCCGGCGCTGCAGCCCATGCCGGAGAGGTTGAAGCTGCGGATGTTGCTGCGCATCTTATACTTGTTGACGATCATGGCGGAGAGAGACGGGGTGGGGGAGAAGAGACTGCAATTGACGACGAGGATATCGATGTCCTTGGGCTTGATGCCGGTCTTCTCGAGGAGGGCGTCGACGGCGGAGAAGATGACGAGGCGGGCCTCAATGCGGGACGCTTCCATGTTGGAGTAGGGAGGGATGCAGTGGAGGGAGTGCGGAAGGCAAGTCTCCTCCCCGACGCCCGACCGCTCCAGAATTCTCAACTGAAAATCGATGCTCTTGGCGTCGAACAGGTTGGCGATGCGGGTGTGCTCGATGAAGGTGGAGAAGGGGACGCGGCAGGTGGGGCTGGGCTTGTAGCAGGCGTAGTCGACGAGGTAGATGGGGCGAGGCTTGGACATGTAGTAGACAGTGGCGATGAAGACGACGAGGAAGGTGGAGCAGAGGATCTGGAGGAGGTCCAATTCCAGGGATTTCCAGAGGCCCTGGATCTCCTCGGGGCCCAGCCGGAGGAGTTCGATGAAGGAGCCGGCCATGAGCGGGACGAGGAGGAAGGTGAGGAAGTGGTCTACCAGGTACTGATACCCGAGTTTCACGTACTTGAGCTTGACGGAGCTGGAGAATTCGGGAACGGGGGATGACGGCATCTTCTTGGATTGGGAGAATTGAGAGAGAAGGGACAGAGAAAGGAAAGGAAAAGCTCGATTTGTGATGAGATTTTTGGATGTTGGGGTGTATTTAAAGGCTTCCTGGTCTTGTAATCAATGTGGCAGATGGGTCAGTTAAATGAAAGCCCCAACGCCCTCCTCTTCCTCCCTCTCTGCTAGCTGGTATTCCTCCTCTCAACTTCTAAACCGTGTATTTCATGATCCAGGCGCGGACGCAAAATGTCGGTGCTCTGTTGGACTACTGAAATCTAACCGTGCTATCGCACCACCACCAGTGTGCTCCCCTCGGTCCTCTGTTCAATCACGGAGTAAGCCCATCGTGGAAGACGTAAACCGGTGGAGTGGTTTGGATCACCAAAAAAACATTTGCATCGCTCAACAGGAGATTGGGCAAGTCTCTTCGTTCACCTGCGGACTACCAAATTACGTACGGGTTATAGGTAGAGTTGCGGTGGGGTAGTCAGCCATCGAGCATCATTGATACTCAGGCGGGCAATTCTACTTGCTTTTGAACCGATACAAGCCTAATAAAAAGTTTGTATCGTTGCTGGGCATTCAGATTTCAGACTGTCCTGTAGACTGAAGTCAAAATACTACTGGTCTTTTTTTTTTTCTTTTTTTATGGTACTGCTGGACGGTACTTGGACAGCGAGAATACAGAAAGCCGCATAGACAAAATTCCAAGAAGTGATTGGGCGGTTTTAAAAATTCTGGCTAATTTTCCATAAAAAAAATTATGGCTAATTACTTAAATAAATAATCTTAGAAATTATTGATTTTAAATACATAAAAATTACAAATTTTTGGTATGTAAATTGACGAGAATGTACTTATACTCGTATGTTTTATAAAAATAAAATAAATAATAATGTAATGGGCCAGGGCTAACAGGAGCTAGCCTAACAAAATCGGAACGATCGTTTGAATTACTAATGGAATGGCAAAGTTCGCGGGTGGCTGTTTATCATGTTTCTTGCCCTGGCCGAGTATCAGATCAAAAACTGACAGTACGTATGTGTTTGACCGTGCGGATTTTGGCAAAATTCCAGGAACAGTTCCAGCTATTCCAAAAAGCCGATTACCTGTGAAAGCATCTGCAAGCACACTAATGCACGTGGCTCGAAGATTACGAGGACGTTCGTTTGTCGGTGCATGCGAAAATCCCCTTACGTGAATCGTTATGGAGTGGGCACGGGAGTCATGTAGATTTTTGCATAGCTAAATTAAAATCACGTACTAATAATAAATTCTATTTTATGCTTTACTTTGTATGGACTTAAATACTTGATGAAAATTTAATTTGGTATGATTATTTAAATTATTCGAACTTTATGGTTAGAAATAATTTTTTAACATATTTATGGTTTAGATTAAGATAATATGAATTTATCCAATAAACCGTTTATCAATAAAATCAAATTTCGTAAAATGTAAAATGTAAAAGGCACTATTTCGAACAACAAATTTCTGTATTTTATTTACTGAATGTTTGAATCATGTTTGAACTATATAATGTTTTTTGGGTCGGAAAAATTGCAATATGCATTTAGATCGAGATTTGGATATATATATATATATTTTATCCAAGTAAAACGTAAAATAAATGTAATTAGCTCGGTAATAGAAGCTTATATAGAAAACGAATTGTATGTATCAAATAAACAAAAAAAAAAAAAAAAACTGTGTGTGCATTCTGCGAGTCTGTCACGAACTGCCTAAAATGGCAGCTTGGGTTTTTCACGCCTAAGACGTACAACTTGCAAGCGTCCTCGGAAGCTCCGCTCCACGTGCCTTAGTGCCTTGGCGGCTGGTTCTGCCCAGTGCTTTACTGGGTGGCTCACCGTGTGAAAAGTGCAAGCATAAGCATGCATGACGCGTGGTCTCATGGTTTTTAAGGACCGAAGGAATGCTCAGTTCCATCTTCCATGTCAGGTTTCAAGTATTCTCCTTTCTTATTTCAAATAAATGGGACACCAAAAATGAAATTTTGCTATCAAACATTCGAAAAAGCTTTGTACCTTAATTAGAATTCACTGAAACAGAAAATATTCAGAATTCATGACTTTTTGGAATGAAAATATCCATGGTGATATGATCTTTGCCTAAAAATAATTCAACATCTTGAAAAATTAAATGATTATTGCTGCTTATATCATAATTTACAATAGTATGACATGCTTTTTAAACTGAGGTACATATTTTAAATAGAATAATTAAGTCGAATTTCCTTATTATAGAAGTAATTTATTTAATTTTTTACAGTTTTTAATCCAAGAAAATACCTCAACTACCGACATGACATTATAAATTATGATACATGAAATAATAAATTTTTAACTTTAAAGTTATGGAAATATAAATGATGGAGCACCAGATGAGCTAGGGTCAAGTCACGAGGTTGGGTTGGGTTGGGGGGGGGGGGGGGTTGCGGTGGGCATTATGCAAGAATTATGCACAACAATTGTAGTACAATTATCTTAAAATGGACCTCATATGATTATAAAATTATAGTCTACTATACCCATTATATTTAGAATTGTGTATTTTATTATCATACCAATTGGATATGTATATAGACTTCATTTGAAAATGCTACAAATTCAATATGATAAGATAGTTTAATATAAATAACAACTTTAAAGTTATTTTTTAACATATAAATCGTTTGCTATAAAATTTATATATGGATAAATGATTGTATAAAGTATTAATATATTTAAGTACATGTGAGACTCATTTTGGGTCATAAGCACCGTTAATTATGATGCAGTTTTACTATATAAGAAAGGTTTTCTCTCTATAAACACACACACACACACGAGATATGCTATGTGTAGATGGACTACACTTTATGCTATAAAATGAGCCCCACATATATTAAAATACTATAATACTTTTTACAATTATTTATCCATATAAAAATTATATTTAGGCAATTTAGACGTTAAAAATACCATTTTAAACTTGATATTTATTTAAATAATTTTATTAGTTTGATTTTGTATTATTTTAAGATGAGGCCCAACATATGTTGGATTTGAATGAAAATTGGTATGTTAATAAAGTGAATAATTCTAAATACAATGAGTATGATAGATTTTCTAATTATCATCAGATGGGGCCTATAGTGCATGAACTGTAAGTTGTAATCACATGCATTGGAGCAATTTCCTATATATATATATATATATAAGAGCTTTTTCAATATGGAAAAGAGAATCACTATAGGTTCAAAGACTTCTTGAATAACTATGAAAAAGATAATATTCGTTATATGAGAAAAGAGTAAATTGTCCTCTCTATGTGTCTTGAAATAATATTAACTGTCACATAGTTATGATTAGTTGGTTGTTCGAGAATTGTGAGAGTAAATGAGGTCCTCCTATAAAAATGCATTTTCATAGATTTGAAGTGTCTTTTCAAATTTAATTTTACGAACTAGAGAAGAATTAGGAGAATGGGAGCTTCAAATCAAAATTCTTGATTCTCGGCTTTTTCAGGTATTGTACTTCTCACTTCTTCAAATATTTAAATGTGCATGATACAAAATTAATCAAATAAGAACTATTCTAATCTAGCTATCCTAGTAATTTTTGTAAGCAATAGGTAAAGTAATTTTTAGTCTTGTAATTAGTTGTATGGAAAATAATATTTTCTTATTGAAAGTGGGTTGCAAAAAATAGTTGAGGATAAATATAAGATGTGTATAATTTATCTTTCTTTTAGTTGATGTTAATCCTATATAAAAATTTAAACTTTCTCTAATAAGATTGTATAAAATATAGTAAATATAGTTTAGAATATTAATGATATACATAACTCAAAAATAAAATACTTTAAAAGTAGAAAAATATTTTCAATGAATTTATTATTATTTTTAGCACTATTCTAAATGATAAGGCAAACTACTTTCTTACATGGGATATAATTTGTGGCAAAGTATCCATAAATATAAACATTTATAAGTTGTTTAAGTACTCCACAATAATTCTTTTTGTCGTTTTTAAGAAAAACATTATTTGCTTTTACAATGCATAAAAGAGGCCGACGTGGTGACCGGATCTAGCGGGAGACATCAGACATCTACACCGACTGAAATTTTCTACGGAGAAAAATTTCAAATACGTCCTTGCGGTGGGTTGTAAATCAAAATGAAAAAACTGAAAAAAACCCCAAATCAGAAGCGAATCTCCTCCTCGGGTCCTCCCAAGCATAGGCTCGAATTCGAAACCCCTTACGAATCTCTCCTCCTCCCCACACTATTCTCGCTCTCACAAGCCCCTCTTGCAAAGGGGTCGTTGCTGCCACCGGTCACACCAGTCACACGCCGATCGTCGCCGCCATGTTTCTTCCCTGCACCAGATGTTGCAAAAATACATTCTGCCATCCTTAAAAGAAAAAAGAAAAGAAAAAAAAGAAAGCACGGTTCCTTGTCATATTCAAATGAAGAATGATAGTGCGGATTTCAAACGTGATGTCCAGAAGCATTGCCCACGCAATAATGGTAGCGCTACTTAGAGGTTCAGAAGAGAGATGTGAGAGGAGAAAGAGGAGATTGAGGAAAGAACAGTACAACACAAACATTAGACACCATAGCAGAAACATACGTCGCTGTGAATAACTTGCAACAGTGCAACGGAAGTGCAACACATATTTAGATCAAGTGAAAACAATTCAATTCAATCCCATTTACAACCCACCGCAAGGACGTATTTGAAATTTTCTCCTTAGAAAATTTCAGACGGCGTAGATGTCTCGGATGCATAAGACTGGCATCGATGCGTAGGGAGAAGCTTTAAAATAGGCTTTCATTCATCATAGATTTTTATTATTGTTATTCCCAATCTTTATTATAATTGTTAAACCAAAGCACTTTTAAAACCATGCATCTTTACTTTTATTTAAAAAATCATATTTGAATGGTTTAAGATTACGGCCAAATTAAGATTGATGTGTTTCCTATAAGTGATTGGTTCTAACTATTGTATTTGCCTTATGAAATTCAGATCAACTATTACTAATTGTTGAATGCAATTTCACATATCTCTTTTTTGTTTTTGAAATGATATTAATATAAGAGAATTTTTGGTAAATGTAGGAGTAGTCTAATTAAATAATAATAATAATAATAATAATAATAATAATAATAATTTCAACTAAAACTAATATATCTTTTTTGTCAACATGTGTGTAATGAATTCTTCTATTTTTTAAGAAAATTATCTTAAAGTTAGATTACTTATACTACAGGAATTAAGAAATAAAATTTTTTATATTTGTTTATGAAAATGAAAGAAAATTTACTTATAATATTAAATTTATTGTGTATTTCCAACCAACTTCTTGTAGGATAATTTTTAGATAAATTTAATTAGTGGATTAAATTCATTTAAAATGTTCTGTTCACTTAAGAAACTTATATAGTTGTTTTATTCCTTTTTTAAAAGTTACATTGCTATTAGAATAAATATACATAATTTTTAATTTTGAGTTTACAATGACAAAGTATAATCATTTGAATATTTTTGAAGAACCAGAATATCATTAACAAGTAGCAACCTCAAATATAGAAAGTGAGGAATCATTAGAAGATCAAAAGGAGATTTTCAATCAAGTTTTCAACCGAAATTTAAGTTATTTTTACTAATAATATTTAGAATTTTCTATTGTAAAAATATTATTATAGTTAAAGTGAGATTATGAATTTGATTGGACTTTTTCAACTAATAATAGAATAAGCAAGAAAATTAGAGATTCAACACATATGTAAGTGTTTGGAATGTACCAAAAGGTTAAAAAAAAAGGTTGAACTTAATGAATTTTACCAACCTGTGAAAGACAAAGCATGCACTCTTACTCGATTTCTTGGCGATTCAGCAAGAAATTCATAATTTGCTCCAATTAAGGGTGCGTTTGGCAATCCATAAAAAATATCAACTTAAAACTTTTCAATCTAAAACTTTTCAATCTCTATTACTATCATATTTTTTAATTATTTTTTCACATTTTCCTATACAACTACCCTACTTTTCAATCATTTCTACACAAC
>JAXCLR010000063.1:45900321-45928792 GCA_035584095.1 Annona squamosa | reverse complement strand
CATATCACATCATTTGACAACTTTTACTCCTCAAAACTTTTCATCAAAAGTTTTATTCATTACCAAACACACCCTAATTTTGTTTCCTAAAAGAAGTTGCCAAAGAAGTATAAAGATATGCAATGGGATGTTGTTTAGGTAAAAATCAACGTTAAATTATTTACTTCAAGTTACACAATAATTATCACTTTTGATCCATATATGTGAAAATATCTTTCTTATATATGTACCATGCATTGCATTTTCATTGACTTTTATATTCCTTGGTTGCTGGAAAAATTTTAAATTTAAACTATGGAATGATCACATCAAGGAATGAGTGATAAAGGATATTAATCACAAATGGAGAAATTAAATGTGTTCTTTTAAAAACAGAATATTTTGATATTACCAAATCAGAATATATGAATGTAGAAAATGTACCTGAATGGTAGAAAAAATCAGGAGGTTGATTTACTCCATCATTGGTATTCAGCAAAATCCAAGGTATAAATCTATTCTCTTTATTTCATGATAATTTCTACAGAAATTAAATTCAAAATATTGATTATTTTAATTTCATTTGATATAGATTATTAGAGAGATAAATAAAAAAAATCGAGCAAAACACAAAGAGCCTCTCACCATAAGAATAAAGACATTTGCAAGAATGATTTTTGAAAAGGTATTCTTAATCTGTATTGATTTATAATAATGTTAATTTGAATGATCTAATATCATGAAAAAGTTATGTTTTGTTTTTAGACAAAAGAAAATAATGGTATGCAACTATCTCGTGCTCAAATTTACATACAAATGCATATGCATAAGGATGAGAGAGTTGTAAATGATGAAGTTGCAAAAGTTCTTGTGAGATTTTCTTGTTCAATATTTTATTTTATGCATTATTTTATAATTATTGTAATTTGCATTATGATATTTCATTTTCTAAATTAAATTATGTAATTAAATTTTTATACTTGTACATGATGGCAGGAATTATTGAAAAAAGAAGAACAGTCACTAAAAAATATGCAAGAAATTCTAATTGGAAAGGGGATGCTTATTTTAAAATAAAAGGGCAAAAAAAGGATGTATTTAGTGTTTTGGAAAAGGCCCTACTCTTTATAGGAATTTAGAAAAATTTTCTCAAATACAAAATTCAATCAAACAACCAAGAGACCCATCAATTGAAAACATAAGTGACATCTTTGCAAGACGTACTCAGTGCTATTGTATTGCATATCAAAAAATCAAAGTTCGGATGATCCTATCATTCAAGTAATTGATGCATATCCACTATTTGATAATAATAACTAGGTATCTTGATTTTGGTATTTTGGATTATTATTAGTTTTCTTTTATATTACATTCAATAAGATATTAAAAATTGCAAAATTTTAGTGACGTACACATCTTTTATGTTTTAGTCCCTAATATTTCAAGTTCTCTAAATAGGTCATGAATTTTGCTCTAACCAAGAAGGTAACCTTGAATTAAAATTTTATTTAACAATTGTTTTTGTACTTCAATTATAAGGTAATTACGTTATTTAACTTTTAATATTTGCAAGAAGATGGATTGTTGCTGAAGATTGCTAAATGTTGGACAAAAAATTTATTTGATCATTGGATGCAAAGTTGGTTTTACACAATTTCATGTATTTTTATTTTTAAATATTGTGAATTTTACTCTTGAGTAATTGACGATTTGAGAATTGAAGAATTGGTACCATTATCTTAAATTTTGATTATTAACGAGTTTATCTTTTTTTTTTTATTAATTTTAATGTGAAATTAATCATACAATGATTAGAAATTATTGTGTTATTAAAACTTGTACAGATTCTTTAAGCAGTTAAAATACAAAGAAAAATCATTGCTAAATATAAATAGTATAAATAAATTTTATTGTGTTATTTTTATAAATGCGAAATTTTTGTTATATATTAATAATTTACTAAAAATATAAATTATCGTTATAGATCTAAATTATTGTCACTATAGCTCAAAATAATTTCATATTAAATTTAATATAATATATTAAATATCTGTAAATTATTTGATTTACTAATTAAAATTTTTTATTATATTAATAGTGACAAATAAAATGTGTCACTATCTAACGGTTGTTAAAATTATATTGATATTTTTGTTATTGCTTAATTAACACTATAATTATTATGACACTAAAAATTGTCACTAAATAAGTATCATTATAAGACACTAAGATTTAATCAAAATGTTAGTATGCATATGAAAAAAATCACTGAATATTAGTATAATATGAGTTTTTAAAGTTATACTAATAGATTAAAATTGTTTTTAAACATATATTGTGATGATACTAAACTGTTACTATATAATCGTTACTATAAATATTTCTATACATATGGTTTTAAAAATCATCCGAATAGCCCTATAACTACGGGACTATTACTGATACTTTAAAAAATCATATGTATAGATTTTTTATACTTATATTAACAGTTTTTAGACTTTAGCAATAAACTTTTCGCTGTCGCTATATGACATTTTTGTCGTAGTGAGTACAACACAAACATTAGACACCATAGCAGAAACATACGTCACTGTGAACAACTTGCAACACTGCAATGGTAGTACAACACATATATTTATATCAACCGAAAACAATTCAAGGGTTGTTTGGCTTTATGCAAAACTTATGGACAATTTTCCCCTGTTAAAAATAGTCAACATCAAATAATGATGATTGAAAATTATGCATTTTGCATGTGATCAGCAGATGCTTGTTAATGTTGCAAACTGCAATGTGCATTTATTTATCGTCCAACACTAGCAAATTGCTTCATCGATTGGCTTTGAAATTTGTGTGCAATTGGTGTAGTCAAGAATGGGCCATATGGGTTTTGTACAGAGGAAAAAACACAGGTTGGTAATTTTGAATGCAGCACTGGTTGAAATGACTACTTTCAACACCATACTCTTGGCTTTGAAAACTTTTACATATTTTCACAAGTTTTCCATAATGCCAAACAACCCCTCAATTGAATCCCATTTACAACCCACCGCAAACGGCGTAGATGTTTCGGATGCATAGTACGATTCATGGTCTATCTTATTCTATATTTGTGAAAGTTATTCTACCTTATCCATTATTTAATTTGGTTCATAGTCATTCCCATCCTACTTGTGCAAAAGTCCAAGGTTGAGAAGAGAATACGAGATAAAAAATAAATTTCTCTTGAAAGGAAAGAAAATAAAAAAATTTAAAATATATTCGAGCTAGACATATAAAAATGTAATTCATATGGACAATAACACATATGAAAATTTATATTCATATAACATAGAATATCCACCTAGATTGCTTTTGGATACGAAATATTAATATATCTTATGCAAATTGAGCACTTGGGTAATTTGTGTATCCTACCTTACTCTATATATAATTTTTTGAACTTACTTTATCCTAACGAGCGATGATTATACGATGAATTGTATACAAGCTCTCCATATAATATTTAATATTTATTTTTGATTTTTGATTTTGAATTTTCTCCATAAACATGTTTTCTAAGTGTATTTAATTAATATTTGAAGTTTTATCATTTTATAAATATATTTTTCTAAGTGCATTTAATTTATATCAAGTTTTATCATTTTGTAAATATATTTTTCTAAGTGTATTTAATTTATACATCAAGTTTTACATTTTATAATATTTTATATATTTATTTCTAATTTTTAAAAAATAAGCTTTTTAAAAGGTGAAATTGACTAAAATACTCTTGAACTTGATTTTTTAAAAATAAAGAATGTAAAATTATTGTAAAATGGTAAAGCTTTGTATATGAGATAAATATATTTTTTTGAAACATGTTTATGAAAAAACTCAAAAAAAATGACAAATAAAAAGTAAAAAATAAATATTGTACAAGATCCGATATACGACTAGTCGTATGTAGACATGGCTCTACCTTCAAAGTAGGTCGTTTAAGAAGTTACCACCTAACACTAACATCCTACCCAAGTTAACAGACGCCACTCAAATAACATTCCTCGCACCCAGGCGTAACAATGGAGATCAAGGGCGGGAAGTCACCACCAGGCGCGGCAGACGTGAAAAGATGAAAGGGTAGTGAACAGAATAACAGAAAGATTGCTACCAAATAGCTTGTCATTTACTCCTTACGCGTGTAGACTGTAGAGAGAACAACCGTCAGCTCCAGTTGTCGGACAGTTGGGAAAATGCACATGTGTCAATCAACCGTCCACCATGAACAGGATAATGAGGATTTCATTTCTTGGGGGTGGAGCTGTTTCACTGGTGAAAACAGTACCAGTACTGTGTGGTTTCCATTCACTTGAGGGCGACAAAGGAGATGAAATTACGTCAGATATAGAAAAACCAACATTTAAAATATTTTTCTTTCGTGAATATCCTTTATCCTTCAGAAATTGTTGTTAAATCAAATGCTATATTTTCATTATCAATAATTTTTTAAATATTTTACATCTATCCCAATATCATTAGCCCATGTCGATCCAGACACTGTCAAATACTCTCCTGGAGTCAACTCCCTCGGCGAGCATTCACTGTATTACTTTTTAAATATATAATACTATAGATATATAAAAATAAAATTACTTTGTATGTAATATTAAGTAAAAATTCTCATAAAAAATATTAAGTAAAAATTCTCATCGAAAAACATTAGGTAAAAATTACGTTATATATCTATCCAACTAATATATTTAATCTGATAAGAAATATTTTTTAGGTTTTACATAGAAAATATAGAAATGTTATTTAGGTGTTTAAAATATAGAAACTGCATAAATATGAAAAAATATGGTTAGGCATAATAAAGAAAATATATTTTATATTGTTATAAGTATGAAAAATCGAGTTCAGTTTCCTCGGGTTCTAGTACTGTCGCGATAACCTTATTTGCAAATGAAATTTATGGAGATCATTGATATTTAGAAAGCCAAATTATAATCTAAGTTTTTGCAAGTTAGCGGTGAGACTCAACTTGCATCTATAGTTGCATAGATCCAAAATATTTTTAGAACGACTAATATAAATATGAAAAAAGTGCAATAAATCAATAGATAAATATTTTTTGATATTATAAATTAATATTGTTAAAATAGTGAAAATGGATGAAAAATCACAAAATTTCCTGTAAAATAAAATTTATAAAATTTAATTGAAATGAGTTTAAATTTTTTGATGAATTTAAATGAGTATAAATTGAATATATATGTTAGTGGAGTCAAAAAAAAAAAAAAAACTTAAAAGAGTTTGAGAACGTTTTGGGTTATCATCTTTTGAAATATTTCATTGATAATTCCATATCACTGTTGACAATGTTTATTAACTTGTCAGAGCTATAATTTCAAGAAATATGCCTGAAATAAGAGAGAAATCTTAAGGACCCGAAAGTAAAATTATTTGTTGCCAAGTGAAATTTAGTTAAAACTATGAGATATCTATGCAAACAACCAGTTTTAAAATTAATAGTGCACGCTACTGCCTATTCAATTTCGTGCTACTTTGACTCTCCTGGAATTAGTATCACTCATTCCCTTTCTTGACAAATTTCAACATAGACTAGGACTATTAAGGTAAGCAAATGCATGTAAATAAAGAGATGTACCAAAGTTTACTGATAGTTTCATGGTGTTTTTCTGTGTTTTGACGATTATGCGAAATTAAATCCAATCTCTCAATTATTATCAAAAAAAAAAAAAAAAAATCCAATCTCTCAGTTTATCACTGTGCATATAACCAGGATCAAAAAAAAAAAAAAAAATCCAACTCAAATATTGGTGCTGACCACAAAATCCAATATTAATTAAAATTATTTGGGAGTGAATATTAACCTATTAAAAATCATATGGTTAAAGGCACCTCGTAAATTGCAAAGTGCACATAAAACGCTTCCTAAAATGTTTATTTACCTGGACTAATAATTACATTCAACTTTTCAATATTCTAACACTTTGTGAAATAGGCTCAATAACATTTTAAATTTTAAAATTTTTTATGCATTTTTAAATTTGTGTCCCGCATAGAATTTTGATCTAAATCATTTTTTTAATCCTAATTAAATGTCCTGAGTAAAGTACAGTTATTTTATTAGATTTTATACGATCGTGAAAATAGGGTCCAAACATGATAAAACTATAAATTCACTTACTATACCATGCATTGGCGAAGTTTTTTTCATTTAATTAGCATAGTTTTAGAACTACGCCGATTGTACAAATCACTGTTATAATAGGTAATTCGAAGTTTATGAAAATTAGATATCTATTTGGAGTTTTGGACCATCATGGCAGGAAATATTAAAATTTTAAATATTTTTGGAAAGATGGTATCTCCATATAAATGTACTAAAAAATTAAAACCATACTAATCGTAATTATCACTATTTTAATATAACTTCTAAATTTAAATCTATTAGACCTTCGTGGCAGGAATTGGTGTAATTTCCAATACTTTTGAAAAATGGTTACGCTTATGATTATAAATAAAAATATTTTAAAACTACAATGCTAAGAATTTAATAGTTTTCTCACTGCAAGAGAAAAGTATTAAATGCAGTCTATGTTGCCAGAAGACTAGTAGAGATGGCCTATCGGATAATCCGCCCCGGTTGACCATCAAGAAGCCACGGCGTAAGTAGCAGGGAAAAACATGAAATCGAGAGTACAAATGATTTTTTAATAATATTGGATACGGTTGCACGGTTGGGAGACTGGCTAGTGCAGATGGTGGGCGACAGTGGTAGTTGTATATTAAAAGCATTAAAGCCACTTATTCCAAGTTTTCCGTCTATCCCCTTATCTTTTGGAGGGCACCGTGGGTCCGTCGGGTTGGACCAACCGAGCTAACCCCTTCGGGATCCACCGTCGGTCATCCCTTGGTACCCTGATCATTCCGTATCCTGGCCCATTGAGAAATCCACACCGACCATCACTCGTATCTAACTACATTCTGAATCGGGTCTTAAAGAGAGAGCAAAAAAGAAAAAAAAGCAGATAAATCGCCACCATCGATCGATATGTTGCCTTTGCTTTCTGTGGCTGATCTTCGGCGAAGCACGGAACCAGAGCCAACCTACTCAGGTGGGTTTTGGTCTTTGTGGATGCGGTTGGAGAATGGAAACTCCGTTGATCGGATGGGATTCAAAGGTAGATATGAATCTTCGGACATAATTAAGAGGAACAGACTAGAGAGCTTCACGAGACTGAAGAGACGTCATGGATTACCAAACAGGGCATCTACCCTGACTTTTCTGGGCACGGGGGAGAGAAATGGCACAAGCTCACCAACTCTGCCTTGCCATTTCGGAATTCGTTGCTTCTACAAACAGCTCGCTCTCCGAATTCAGGTTTTCTCATGCTTTGCGTTGTCTTCGTCTTCCAGGTGGGGCCTACCTCTGTGAATTTTCTAATAGCTTTTTTGTATGTGTTGGTGCCGGAAGTCCTGCACGCAAACCTCGAGGAAAGGCCATGTGTGCCTGCCGCTCGCCGGTCCTGAGATCGACTGGGGAGGACAGATGACGTGCAACCGGCTGTACCCTTCTCATGCCATTCTTTGATCCGTCCACTTGAGTCGCTTGTGAAAGACTCAACAGCAAACGCCCCAGCAGAGAAGGTCGATTACATCAGGTTTGGCGTAGCAATAACGTGCCAAGGGGAGATGGCTTTATTCAACCATTTAGGAATCGGTTGGGATCAAATTTCAGTTTGAATTTCCATCTTCGGTAGTGGATATTTCTTTATTTTGGGTGTTTCATGGTAACAAGTTATCTACCATAGATTTGATTTGGACCCCACGTCAAGTAAATAACATCATATACAATGGATTTAAATTTGTGACGTATACAGTTGTAGCTAACTTAGCACTAATGTGCTTAATTTAGGATGAGTTCGAAGTCAAGAAAAAGAGAAAAAACCCAATAACTGTTCCTTGTGCCTACCATCGCCATGTGTGTTGGACGCAATTTGGCACCCTGATTCATCTGGGGACTCGTCCAGATCAACTTCTCGTTTGAAACGCATCCCCGGAGGCCCACTGAAGTATGGAAAGCCTCGAATATGGAGGCTGTATCTTTTGCAATTGGGAGCATGAGGGGGCAGCCATGCTCTCGGCCCAAAAAGATTTTTATTTTTATTTTTTCATAGACAAGTAAAGTTAAGTATATTAACTCCATAAGCTAAGTTTCACCATTTTTGAATTTTAAGTATTTTTTATTTTTTAAATACAGTGAAATGCCACTGTGTTTAAAAATTTTAAAAAATACTTAAAAATTCAAAAATGGTAAAACTTCGTTTATAGATTTAATACACTTAACTATACTTGTTCACGGAAAAAACTGAAAATTTTTTTTCTTTTGAAAAAAAGTATGTTTTTTGGCAGGCTTTTAATGACCATCCGGCTCCAATATCAGGGGATGCAATACAAGAAAGCTAGATGGTCCACATTCCGTAGCAAGAAGCTGTGCCTAGAGAATGAAAGTTTTATAGCTAAAGGGGTCGCGATGATCGGCAATTGAGGTTTTTGTAATTGATCCAGGATTTGTTCGTGGCCCAAGATTAGACACAGTAGCCCATAAGACTAAGCACATGTTGATATAAAGAACAGCCCACGAAGTCATTTATATAGGCTTCATTTTGCCAGGCGTCTATGAAGTTGGGGGGGTGTAAAAACGCTCTCTGAATCCTCCGCAGTTTTTTGCGCGTTGGCCGTGTTTTGCCGAACCTCCTTTTCCTGGTAAATCCTGTGTTATTTTGGTCTGCTAAGCGTAGTCCGGCATCATGATCAAGCATAATAAGCAACGTAGAACGGGAAGATGGGTAGGGACCGTAGGGCTGTGTATAAAATAGGCAGTATGCTGTGTGTAAAAGGGCAGTAAAGTTCGGTGGACTTGGGCTGCTTATAAATAAGCCCAGATGAGTTGAGAAGGAGGGTTGTTTTGTGCTGATTTTCCTTTCTTCATAGCAGAGAGTAGTCATTTGTAGAGGATAGTTCCAAAGGAAATCTTCTTTAGTCTGTAATTCATCTTCTGTCAATAAAATCTGCTAGTTTAATCCCTTTTTTTTTTTTTTCCAGATCTATCGCGAATCCATAAAATACTAAATTTGAATAATGTAGTAGCACGGCTCTAGGTCTGTTGGGTGGCTAGAATGGGATATTTCATTCTTACATTGAATTCCACGAGGGGATTTAAGAGCAGACAAATGAAGTTTTATCTTCATGTGGGGATGCAACAGGCGACGGCTCGTGCTACTGACGTCGCCAGAAAATCTAGGAAAGCAATGGATCACGCATTCTTTTTCCTTCTTATTTCGGGCAAGAAGACTTTTATTGGTATGTGCTTTATGGCTTCTTTTTTGGGATGGTGACGGACGATTTAGAAATCGGTCATGTGATGCTCGACGAAGAGATAAGATTAGGAAAAGAAATAAATAAATAACGGACCCTTCTATGTACTCACGTTACATGGAAGTGACTTCGTGTAATCCCTCCATTTTTGAAACTTTGATATTTAGGGTATGTTTGGCAATTAATAGAAAATGTAAAGTTAAAACTTTTCATTCTCTACGACTATCATATTTTTTAATCATTTGTCCACATTTCTTATACAACTACTCTATTTTTCAATCATTTCTATGCAATTATCAACACAACTAACATATTATTTTTAACTTTATCCTCTTTACTACTTATTATTTCCTCTATCATATCACATCATCTGACAACTTTTACTCTCTAAAATTTTTCATCAAAAGTTTTATTCATTACCAAACACACCCTTAATGAAAAATTCAATCCATTCATATTATTTGTTTAGCTAGGAAACCAAGTTTCATCCTTGTTCAAAAATATATACATTTATGTGTAAATTAGGAGAAATGCTTAAATTCATTCACATATGTATTAAAATGTAACAATATTTTATAAGATCATTTATCCACATATTGTTGATATTTTAAATGGTTTAGATGTTGAAAAAATTACTTTAAAGTTAATATTTTTAATAACGAACCATTTTATTATGTTGATTTCACACTTTTATAGATGAGACTCATGTATAATGAAATTAAAAAAATAAAAGAGTTTTTAGGATATTAAAAATAATGTTAAATATAATAGATGGAATGAATTTTCCATTGACTATTAGACTTTAAAAAATGGAAAGGGTTACGTCGAGAAAGAGTTTCAGTAAAAGAAAAAAAAAAAATCTGAATGTGAGTTTGCGATTGGGCTTACACCCTTTTCCGCCGGCTAGAATCAGACGAGGCTAAAAAGACCATAGTTTTCCCGTTGGGTATGTGAGGTGTGAGGTCTAACTGGGTATGTCCCGTTTTCCGATTTTTATTCCCACGAACCAAACTTGTGTTTGATGCTGCGGAACACTACCAAGTCCTCAGCGAAATGGACCAACCGGGACCGGACGCATGGGGCATTCTGCCGGCCACTAAGATTTCAATATTATTGGATACTCTCAACTTTCCAAGCTCCACTTTCTACAGCTCCGTTCAGATCAACGGATGGGTGTCATTTGAGGGGCATGCATGCCGGGAGTAAATTATCACAAACGCCCTCTTAGATCTCAGTGGGATGCGACAGTGGCATCCTTTTCGGAGCCCGTGACGCTGGAACCAACTTTTACTACCTTTCTTGTTTTTGACGATTTATGCGGTCATGCCTGCGGACTTGTTGATAGGGTCTGCGTGAGATCATTTACTAAGTTCGTTTGACCATCAAAGAAGCAGGGCGTGTAAATTTAGGCGGTCATTCTTGTCGTTAAATCGCAATTCTGGTGCAAATGTTTTGCTCAAGGTTCATAAACACATATATTTATTAGTATTGGCATAATTACCAATGTTAAAACTGAAACGGCCAAAGAAATGGTCAAAGAACTAGTCTAGTTCGAATGGATTCTACCCGTCTAAACCCGTGATATCAGTGTGATATATTTATGATGTCTTAAATATTTAATTATTTTAATTAATTATATGTTAGTAAATTTATATATTTATAACTTTTTTTGAAGAATATATTCATAACTCTTAAATCTACATATTAGACTCTAATTATTGTACAAATCATGTAGGAAAAAATTAATTGAAAATGTTCAGCATATATACTTTAAAAGTTAACCAACTACTCAATAATTAATTCACTACATTTTAAACATCACCTTTATATAATTAATATAATTTCAAAACAACTTGTCCTCTTAATTCCTATCAGCATGATATATAATCTCAAGAAGCATTAAATTTCAGCTTCCAAATTGCAAAGTATAATTCTAACAAGCACATAACGGCAGCAATATTTGATTTAAAACAATTGGGTAAATGCTTAATACATACATATAATTTTACACAAAAATTGTTATAATACAGCAACGGCAAGTAGCAACATGATATCTATGAAGGCATCCAGATAAAGATAATCAGAGAGGTTATACCATATAGGAGCATGTGTGCAACAAGAGTAGGGAGGTTACACTCTCATCGTCACTACAACTTCTTCCATCATTGAAGAGAAAGCCGGCAAAATAGACAGCATTATGCACTAACAACTAATTGTTGCAAAGAGCTAGGATTTGCTTGGTTGTAGGAGAGTAGTAACTGGCGTTTTCAATTTGGGGGGAAATGAAAATAGGAATTGGAAAATTAGGTGGCACAGCACTAACAGATGGATACAAGAAGCAAGGAGCTAGGATTTTGTTATTTCGGAAGCAGGAATCTCTATGACATTGATGAGTTTTCACTGTTTCAAAATCAAGGAGGTCGGATTTGAGAAGCAAATAGACCCAATGGCGATGGCGGTCAAGTCATCAATGATAAAGAGGTTGGAAGCTGTGCAATTGGACACATGGACTATCACTTCTTAGAGACATTGAGAAGGGGAGAACAATAACGACGAGCAAGATCAAAGAGGATGGTGGTGATAGTTTGATGCAAGTGAGCGAGGGAGAAGAAAGCTAGCCAACTAGGGTTGGATTTTGGTCTTCTCAATTGAAAGCAAAGGATGGATAGGAGCTAAATTAATTTGGGATTTTGGGAGCAAAAAATTCACATCAGCTACTTTTTTTTTTCTTCAATAGGTGAACCAGTTGAACCTGGTTCAACGGGAAATTCCAGTTTGACCAAAGTTCAAGCGGTTTGGACGGTTTAATGGAAATAAACTGAACCGATTACGTATGAACTAACTGTAAAACAGTTCCCGATTGGGCCGGTGCTATCGATCGGTTCAGTCCGGTCATAGCAACAATGTAATTTACATAATCAATTTGCAAATATCTTTTTTTTTTTTTAAAGTAGGTGACTACAAATAACGTGAGACTTTTAATGGATGTACACTCACTTCCAAATGAGGTAGATTTTGCTAATGAAATGATTTTTGGAGCTTGAGCATGCAAATTGTGCTAAGAGCCTAAAATTGATAATTGAATTAAACTGAAAAAATACATTCTCTTTTACTGTGTTGAAAATATTTATATCTGAACGTAAACAAATTATAACAATTTCTGAATGAATTTTTGTTTATCTTTTATCTCAATCCAACAAGTGTTAAATGTATACTTCCTACGTAATAATAATAATCATCATCATCATCATCTTGTTAAATATATTATTACTTCTGCATTTCGTTTATGCCAACTCTTAGTCTTCTTATTCTCTTTCTGTGTGTGTTTGTTTGTTTGTTTTTTCTTTTTTTTATGCCAATCAAAATAAGTACTCAATGCTAACCTAACCAGTAAACAATCTTTTTTATGGCGGTCGTATTCATATCCCAACCACCAGTAAGCAACACAGATCTGATGCACTGCTGGCGCAATGGGAGTTGAAGCACCAACTTCAACACCAAGCTGGATGTGGAATCAGTCCGCACGTCATTCGAGCCTTGGTTTGTGGCCACTGTGCATTAATTTGGAGTCAACACTTGCATAAATGAAGGTTTTACCGTCTGTAAACTTCCAGTGCATTGGTCCAAATTAAGACGGGATTTTCGAGCTGGGTGGCGTTTTAGCAATGATACTGTCATTGAAATCCTGAAAAGAGAGAGAGAGAGACGCTTTTTTCACAATCTTGGTCGACATTTTCAAACAGATGAAAAGAACATCCCCGGATGCCATAGCTCCAGACCACTGAATCGAGAATTCTCCCAACAACTTTTTGACTACTTTTGCACAGCACTCTATAGCAAATGCAAGTTGTCCCGTTTAATTAAGAAAATTGAAAATGTTATTCACCAATTACTTTATGATCAGCTCCGTTAATTACAACTGCCCATTTTACGATTATTGGGTGATTGGATGAAATGAATCCCGTGATATGTAATTTAAATTGGGCTTAGATAAGCTTACTAAGACGATATGTTAAAATGGCATAAATTTCAAAATGACAAGCCAGTTTAGGAGAGCATTCAAGTCTTACTTTCTTATAGCAGCCACGTGGGGGATCCTTTCACCGTTAAATGGATTGCTAAGGCGTCGGGCCCAATTATTCCACCCTTGTCGACTAGTTTGAAGTTTCGAGCAGCCGCCATCCCCATCCCCATCCCCATGCACCAGAAAATGTGGCCCCCTCCAACATGCAGATTAGGTAGCTGCTGCTTGCTAGTTTCTTATCGTGCATAGACGGTTGGCTTTGGAAATATAGGCCACATGCATATCTAGTCTAGCTGCCTAGGTTAAGTACAGAACGAAGCGAATCTCATGAAGTTTCCTCCAGTCCACACCCGTGATCATACCAGTCAATTCCTCATCACGATAAAAGGGCACAGTAGTAGCAGCAACCAACTTCCATCCCCAGCTACTGATTATTCTAGTCCATTGCCCGTGCCAACATCACACACGCCTGATTCATTGGACCATTCATGTGTTGGGCCACCGATGATTAGGCAGCCACCTCGATACAGGAATTTAATTTTTATACTTTTGTCTTTGAACTCGTCTAGTTCCCATTGAAATCAAACAGCCATATGATTAACCGATCAATATTTTTTTTTAGGGGATCCTTTTATCCATGTGGCCCACCTTGTGAACGGCTTCAACCTCAGACTTGGACATTTGTCTCGCAGGAGAATGTAGATGAATGTGTGCAATCTGGTTAGCAATACGGATGAGAGATTAGATTATTATAAGGACCTCATGTCACGGGCAAACGGACAAAGGCCGGTGCTTGAATTTCATCGAATTCTCCATCCGTTTTGCCAACAAGTAAAAGGACGATGACCGCTACTACTTCGCATGTGGACTACTGCCGTATCTTTCCTTCCTCTTGCTAGTTATCACAACAACTAAATCAATGGCTTGGATGGTCGCCTTAAGTGTCAAGGAGCCGCCTTGTCATTAATGTTAGCTGCAATCTACTTATATCCGTCGTCCGAGAAATCCAGGTGTGTAAATATAAGCAGAAAATATGCAAATTGGTTTTATTTTTTAGGATCGTTATTCCACACTGAATGCCATACGCGGATCTGTGTGGAGCCCCGTGGAGGCAAATGCCCTACCCTCACTGAAAATTTAAAAAATTACATAATCTTACTTAAAATTTTAAAAATACTTCAAAATACTATTATTTAATTGTGACAATGTTATCCTCTGTCAAATAATAATATCTTTCTTTAATGTCAAGTTGCCTCCATTGGCAAAAAGGTTCTAGATCGGCTTTTGCTTAATGCACACCAAAATAAGATCAGACTTTCCGTTCATCTTAAAAAAGGAAAGATCAGACTCTTTCAGCTCTAATTATTTAGAGTTCCTGCTAAGAGAAAAATCTGTGCTTAATACAGAGCTACGATAGATTAAAATTACAAAAAATAGACTGGATTGTTTTTTTTTCCCTTGGAAAGGAGGATAACGCTCCAAAACTCTATTAGAAAAAGAATAAAAACTAGTTTAGGCTAGTTAATGCCTCTTCTATCATAAAATAAAACATTATGAATATTTATTGAAACTCGTAAAAGTCTACGACAACCAAAGGTCTAAGAAAAAAGTAAAATTTACTAACCAATCATGTGCTCATACCTTCAATAAGTATGGTAAACTTTAATACATCTATTTATGTTAAGCAAGGCTTTACAACATTTTAGACGAATGTTAGTCTACCACTTTCTGTATGTGACAAAAGATAGTTCCTGATAGAGTGTCACATGTCCCCATTGGCAACGGCTTTCGTGGTAGGAATGCTGCTGCTGACGCGTATATAGGTAATGACACGTCACTAACATTGATAATGTAAAATTCTGTTCCACTACGATCCTATATAGGTGCCTATAAATTAGGTGATTTACAGGCAACCATAAAAATGTTCTCATTATTTTAATAGATGTGTGATTCTTAAAATCAAAATTTTATTTGATTTTCTTATATTTTTGAAAAACAAACAAATGAGCATGCAGCACATGTGTCCGCACCCATTTTCAAGATTTTTAAAAATTCAAAAACTTATTAACTTTTAGAAGAAAAGATTTAAACATGGTCCAAACTAAAATTTTTTAAAAATATATTCTTTCGATCGATCCTAAATCGGGTGATTTAGGAGTGACCACAAGAATTAGATTTGTTGCTACTATAAACAGTGCCTATTTGCTACAGTGACTTATTGTCGTGCTGGCTAAAACAACCCAAGTTTTACGATTTTAATTTTTTAGTGGACATTTGGTTAACTCAAAAATTATGGAAAATAGTAAGAAATGAAAAATAGAATATTTTAAAATTTGTGTGATTGATATGAAATGATACGGTTAGAGTTGGAATAAATAGAGTTCATTAATGCTATCAATAAGAAAAATAATTAAAATATAAAAGAAAAAACGAAAAAATATAATTATTAATAAAGAAATCATTGGCTTTAGAAAACTAAAGCCCACATTTTCCCGCTCCCTTCCACTTATACAAGCTACCAAATGTCACCTTAATAACAGCTCATTATCGGAGATATGTAGGTCAAAATGATGATTTCATGGTATTAATTATAAACAGTAATGTGAATTGATGTGTAAACGTTAGATAGTCAAGAGAAAAAAAAAAAAAAAAGTATCACGGGCTCACTAGCCAGCAGAAACAGGCACGGGTGTAATCTTCCATATGTAGCTAGTTAATGTGAACTGATCAACCTGATGGGATGGGAGAGGTACCACGTTCCTGTTCATTTGGAAAGCGTTTGTATATTTAAGCTCGCTTCAACTTTCCTGATAGTGAAATGTCCCTTAACTTATCTAGAAGTCTTAGCGCTTTTAGAAGTATTGGGGCCTAAATAAACCGAGGAAGGTAAATGTCGGTTGTTTTTCATGCGACTAATGCAGTGAGGCTGACCCGAAACGACGTTAAATAATTTTGTGCGTTTGTAACATGCACATTACAGGCAGTTAGCTAGCTAGACAAGTGATTTTTTGCAAATATTATATCGTCTCTAATGATAGTTATTCAAACAAGGCCAGCCATTTTCAATTTTCAACACGAGTCCCTGGTCAAAAAAGGCATTTGTGCATGTTGTGAAAACTCAAAAAATCTTTTTTGGAATTTTCATTGGCAACATTATTGAACATGCTATCTTCATGACATGGTAGACTTCCCCTCACGGTAGGCGCATTTAGCTTCCTTAACGCGTACAAAGCATGAAAGTGTACATATTTCTTTATTTCTATCCATTAACCTGTTTAATGATGAGGTGGGATGATGTGTGATAGTATAAAAAATGTAGTGTTGTGGGTTAAATATTGAAAAAAATTAGATTGAAACTAGAAAAAGTCATATTCTAATCGGGAAAAATAAGGCTTTTTTTGCAATAAAAGAAGTGTTTTTAAGAAATATAACATTCCATGACATCTCATTTGCGAACAGGTATATAATATGTATTAGGTTGTTTAATACCATTGAAGTATATATTTCAATGACCAGCGAGAGCAGAGTTATGGTGAAAGGGGACAAATTCACATGAAAGGGGCATAATATTTAAATAGTGTTAATCCATTTTTACCCATTTTTGTCCAATTGATGGTAAAATTAAAATTAAATGTCCTTATTTTGCTCAATATCATTTATTTTCTTATTGATGTAGACAATAATCATGGTCAAAGATCAGGCTTTGGCCAAACCAGCTTAAGGCCACGACCTAAGGCTTTCGTTCTCATCTTGATACTTCAACAAGCCTTTGCTTAGTTACAAAGGCAAGGCTGTGACACTCAAAGTTGAAAATTCAATATCATAATCACTATAATTCACCATTTGTTTAATACACTTATGGCTTATTTTCTTCTTGCAGACATAAGAAACAAATCATGTGCATCAACTCCTACTCCATTGATGAGTCTACGTAGTATTGCTTTGTTGACTATATATTGTCCTCATAACACAACTATTTATAGATGACAAATTATATCACCAAACTGCTCTCGTAAATTCTTAATTATTAACAAAATCGCTTTATCCATGATTTCACTTGATTGGATAACGAAATTTGCATCGAGCATTGCAGTTGAGGAGGTCATTCTTTTTCAAACAAAAGAGATCCATTGAGCAATACTTAACATCTAAAGGAGGTTTTACGCTCTCCCTTTACTAAAGACAATAGCTACAACCTTTCTCTAACATCTCTCTTTTACTTGTAAGATTTCGACCATTCTTGAAGCAATGTTTGAGGGTTTTTAGCTAGTGAAACTACTTTTTCCTTGCTTTTTCAAGAAGGTCATGAACCTGCTCAGTTTTCATTTTTCATGTAAAATTCATTGTCCTCTCTTATTTTAATTCTGCTTCGATTATCATAGCATGTATATCTGAACCTTTATCATTTGCCATTGTCGGTGAAAAATCGACTATTGTAGTGTTTGCCTCCTTTTTTGAAAATGTGATAAAGACGAGAAAGATCACATGTGCAACTATATCCTCAAAAGCATGCACTTGACTCTCTTTCCTTAATATAGGAGAGAAAGAACTCATAAATACTCTAAAAATTTTCATTCATTCTACAATGATCTTAATTCTTATGGAACTCCGATAAAAATAAATAAATTTCTTATGGAACCTCCAAAACCACGGACTTGAGCTGAATCTTCAATCTTGTTGAAGATTAGGAAGAATCTCTAAAATTAATTCTCTTGCACCCAAGTTCACATTCTCTAGTACTAGCATACTTGCACTTGATTAGAGTTAGTCGGTGCTTATTTCCCTCATCATTGTCCTAACAATCATTTCTTCCTTTACTTCCTTAGCCAATCTACATCTATCTCTCTATATCCATACCAATAGTCGTTAGAATTTTGAGGGGAGCATATTGTAAGGACTGCCTTCTATTCAAGAGTAGTCTCTATTATAGAGCCTCATGAAATATAGGGGCCCTCCTTACACGCGCTTAGATGATTCAAGCCTTCAACCCTCAAGTACACCTTTTGTAACCTCTTTTCTTCTTAAATTATTTTAGCCCTCCTCGTATTCTGGGAGAATTATACTTCCCCTAGTTCATTGGTGTTATCATCCACAAATACAGCTTGTGCCAAAATTACGGAGATGCGTATTTTTAGACATAATTTTTACTCAATCAACCGTATGATCAATTTTAATACCCACATGGAGCTTCATTCCATATCCAAAGGTTTGAAATGCTGAGCCGTTCCTACCACTCTTGACAAGCAGGGGAAAGATATGATTTACCTTTTAAAAGGAGATACATACGCGACATGCAGTGTTATTGAAAGAACTTAATGATCCTGGGTCTGTGATGACTTTTATTTGTACACGTGCCTCGAAATTAAACAATCTGAATTGTAGACCGCAATTTACAGGGCCTAGCAAGTCAATATTATATTTATTTCAGAGCGTGTTTAGTCAAATTAGAGATGTTAATATACACAGGCCCGCGATAAGAATATTCAACCGTTCGAATTCAGCAAACAGCGAAGTGTTTGTACATATGCGCTCAGCAATTTCCATGAATTAGACCAATCTACTAAGAAAGTTTAGCGCGTCAATTAATTAGATCAGGCATGAAGTAATATATGTACGGAGTCAATCTCGATGCATTTTAAGGGGCAACAAAAGAAATGAAAAGAAGACCTACCTATTCCATTTCAGCAAACATCAGACTTACGATCACAGGCTGAAATTTTTTGAGACAAACATTTTTTAGAATGGTTGACAAAAGTTTTGTTATTAACCAATAACCATTTGTGTAAATGTTAAAAAAATATTTATGAAATTATATTTTAAGATTTATTGACTAAAAGCTTCAAAGGTTGGCATTAACGGTCAACGATTGATTGGTGAAGAACTTGATGAGTTTTACAGGGATTTAACATTGAGTTTGTTAGAATTAAAAGTTTTTAAAATTTTAAGCAGAATTTATAAGAATTAATTATATCTTGATGTGTATATATTTTCAAACATCTGGTACATTTAAGTCAACCGTATATATGGTATTAATTGGGGTTGCCATCTACACTGTCTACCAACTTAATTATTAATTATTTCCCTAATGGTGCCAATACAACTACGGTGCTGATTTGGATGGTCGGTTACTTAATCGGTCCGCCAGTAAGTTTCTAAGGTCTAATTAATTTTAGCCTCTGGCGGTACACATAGGAGGGTACTGAAGGGGAAGGAAAGTCTCACACGCAACGTATCCGTCAACAACATACATTTAAAGAGTTTTAATGTATGAAGACGACTTCGTCTAAAAGAGTCAGCCAGCTTGCTGCTATGTATTAAACGCCGCTTAAATTTTGCCTTTTAAAATTCGCATAATCACATCGGATGGACGTGACAAGAGGATTTGTTTCTGGGTAAGAAATGTGATTATAATATTTGTGTATAAACAACCATCCCGCATGGGAAGCGGATCAATTAAGTGGCTTTTCACATCAAGCGTCCTGTCGTCTGTGAATAATCTCCCGTGATTAAACTTCACCAATTTTGCTTGTTCTTGGCTAGGTCTAATCGCTATATAAAAAGCTGCTCCTAAAATGCACGACAATGACCCGCCTTTCCAAGTGAAAGCTAAAAAACAATAAGGGGATTTTTGCATCTGCATTTTAAGCAAAATTGTGGAAGTTACCCGTATGTTTTACTTGGATTGGCTTAGGAAATATTCTTGTAAACAATGAAATAATAATACAAAAGAATACCTTTAAAATACTATAAAAAAAATTAGTTTTTCACACACACGAAAATTAATTGTTCCCTGCGAGGAATATTTGAAAAAAAAAAAAAATTAGTATTTTGAAGGCATTTCATTATATTTTTTCATCGAGGTATTTTCTTTTGTTTTTTTTTTAACAAAGAGTTTAGGGTTTGTAAGTATGCCTACAAATTCAGATAAACATTATTGGTATGGATGCAAATTTTGCAAAAGCCATCAGAACCTTGTCATTTCCACCAAACCTTGTATGTAGGCATGCAAAAACCTAAAAAATAAAACGAAATGGACAGGAATTGGGCGAATACAAAATGAATGCTGAAATAGATTTCGTGATGTTTTTTTTTTTTAATAAAAAAAGGCGAATCGCATCTTGGATTCTTGGTTGACTGGTGGAATCAGAAAAGGAAAGCAAACGAAATAGAATGAAAAGGAAATAATATCAGTAGCTTCGATTGTTTCAGCTGGCGAATACAGTTTTTAAGGAGTGGAATTTTCCTCGGTAGTTCCCATCCCTTCCTCTTCAATTCAGGACTAATCACAATTAATTGGCATTTAACAGCACTCAGGTGCACTAACAATTTTGGCCGGGTAGCAAATTACCTGTCTCACCAGATGAAATTACTTAATTACCTTAGATGAAAAATGGCCCGATAGGAACATCGACCGTCTATGGCCAAAAGCCAAAAGGATTCAACAAGCACGTCATCACCATCGAAGCGACTGGTCCTAGTCCTAGAAGGGCTCATCTCAGCTTACAAATAGGAATAGATGCGCCATGCGCTGCATGCGGGTCCTCAATCACCATACGCAGCCCACCGAGGAGGGCCACTTGCCACGGTGGAATTGGAAAGCCGTCATCATGTGACACCACCTTGCCACCCTTTTTTGACCGTCTCCCGTCGCGGCAAGCAGCAACAAACCAACCAAGCCCGAACAGAAATCTCTCTTTCCTTGGCTTCTTTCGCTCATCGCTCACATATATGATATATCTATCCTCTTCAGAGACGCTCGCTCCTTTGTCCTCCCATACATACACAATCCATACCCACAGCTCACCACGTACTCTCACCGACCGAGATGGGCAACAGCTGGGGAGGAAAGAAGACAGCCAAAATCATGAAGATCGACGGCGAGACGTTCAAGGTGACTACGCCCACCCGAGTCGCTGATGTGATCAAAGACTACAAGGGCTACGTGCTGATGGATTCGGATGCGGTCTGCCACTTGGGCGTCCGCGCAAAGGCTCTCGACCCCGACTACTCGCTCAAGCCCAAGCGGCTCTATTTCCTTGTGCAACTGCCCGAGGTTCGAGACCCCAAGGCGATGAGGAAGGTGAGGTCGGGCTTGGTGAGCACGAACGCCAAAGACCGGCTGGAGAACCTCCTGCTCTCGAGGCGCTCTGTTTCGGACCTCTCGCATGTGACGGTGGGCAGCGAAACGGAAGGGGAGGAAGATGAGAGCGGGGGGCGGGTAGTGAGGGTGAAGATGAGGTTGCCGAAAGCCCAAGTTGCGAAATTGGTGGAGGAGAGCAAGGACGCTGCCGAGGCAGCGGAGAAGATCATGGAACTATGCATGAGCAGAGGAGGAGAGTGTTTGAGCGGCGACAGTGGCTCCACGGCGCAGCAGCAGCAGCAGCGGCAATGGAAGCCAGCTTTGGGAAGTATCACGGAGAGCAGCTCGGCGAAGGAGGTAGGCCCATCCGTCGATCTAGACCATTGATAAGTTAGTAATTAGATTTGTAATTTTTGGTTGATATGGCAACGGATAGACACTGTTTGTGAATACCTATTTCTCTCCTTTCAAAAATGGACTTTTTAGAATATGAATTCTTGAATACTGTTTCTCAAAAATCGTGTGGGATGGGAAGAGGGCATCCATAATCAGCAATATGAGCAGGAGCCGCTCAAAGCCAACGCAGCAGTAGCCTGTAGTCGTCCAAATAATCTAATGCTCCAAATGGTTATTAGGCGTATAGCTTAGGGGTGGGTTAGACCGCTGAAGGCATGAATAGCATTGGCCCAGTACCCACCCACCAACAACCAACAACCAAACTTACGAATTGCGGATGAAACCATTGGAGTAGGATTTCTACAGTTGCTAATCCAATCACCCAGGCCATGATTTTGTATGGGTCAACGCAACCTGAATTTGAGGATGAGGATTTTTTTATAAAAACAATTAATAGGTGTCAAAAAATTCCATTTGGTGCCACCCTTTTCAAGCGGTTGTGTTAAGAGGACAACAAAGCTAGGAAGGCAGTATCCTCGGCGTCATTCATAGAAGAAAGGCCAGCCTGCGTAGCCTCTTATCTGGGCAAGCAAGGGGGGGGCAAGTGAGCGTCTGTTGCACGAGTAGTGGGCCGACCTGACTGTGCCCCGGCCTTTTGATTGTGAGTGATAGCCGGCTGGGGCCTTGTCTTAGTAGTGAGATAAAAATAATGTACCAAGGCATTACTCATTGGCAACATATCTGGGCGTGTGAGCGACAACCTGAGACCGAGCCTGGAGAGTTGTCTTCGTTATATTTGATATAAGGTGTGTTTGAGAAATAATAAATTTTTTGAATAAAAAGTTTTTTGGTTTGAAATGGGAAAGATTGATGTGATACGATAGAAATAATATTGAGGAGTAAAGATAATAAAATTAAAATAGACAGTTTTTTTAAAGAAATAAATAGGTTGTTTTATGAGTAATTGTATAGAAATAATTAAAAAGTAGAATAATAATTTAAAATGTAAAGAAATAATTAAAAATAAAGTAGTAGTGGAAAATGAAAAATTTTACGTTAAAATTTTTTAAATACAAACACGCATGCCCATAATAAAAAAAATTAGTGAGATAAAAATACGCTAAGGTGTCAATACAAGGTAGATATTTGGGCTTAAGCTTTAGCCTTGGTCAGGACTGTTCATTGTATGACATTTATTCTATCAAATTTAATTAGGTAAAATTCATCAAAAAAATTCAATTAGGTAAAAAATTGGATTGAATTTTGTTTCTCATTTTCCTTCTCGTATTACATGTAATAACAAGCGATCACACGAAAAAAATGGGGTTGTTACGATTAATTACACGGAAGTGATGGTAAAAGGTCATTTTTGCACATCTTTTAGATTTATAATACTCTAGCACATTTGTTTAGGTTAAAACAAACATTCCTCGTAATAATTTTTTTTTTTTTTTTTTAAAAAAAAACGTACCAAAAATGTTCAACCACTTACAACTTGTCGTGTTCTACTTGCAGAAACTAGGAGTGAGATTCCAACCGATCCAAGAGACAGCTCAAGAATAAATTTTCCACACCATCACGAGCAGATAGCAGAAATAACGACAGTCATGTACTAAATTGCATTGCTTTTACCGCATGCATTATTTTAGAGATATATTATAATAATTAAATATGAGTTATAGCTTCAACAGTTGGACATTTTTTCCTAACAAAGTATAGGCCTGTAATTTGCTATTATATATATATACATATACACCAGCTAGCTTAATAAGTTTATAGTCCATTCATGGTTAATTGACTATGAACTCACTGAATGCCTTGGAATAAATGTTCGCTTTTTAAAATTTGGAAATCCGAAGGCCGGCTCTGTAATTTTGAATGTGAGGGAAACAAGGACGAAGAGTACAACGGTAGAAGAAAGTGAGTGGCTACAGTTCTTCATTCTAATCATAAGAATAGTGTACATATAGTTTGGGTGCCTTGTACAAAACTGATGTAGTTGGGCCCAGGTTAGTAGTTTTATTTTCAAACGATTCAACCCAAGCTAGCACGGAATGTTTTCTATCATGGGGCTAAAAAATTCCATTGACATAGTTGTCCCATTGTGTTAATTAGCTCTTCATGGAAATTGCTAGTCTGGGTTTCTCTTGTACTATCCCAATGTGAAATACTGTCCCCTGTTTACTAAGACACATAACTTGTATGCTTCAATGTCAGATCCCAAAGGTGCTACAATATATATTATCATGAACACCATGCCAAACTCAAAGGTCGTAGCTAGTTAGACAATTGATCTAGCTGTTGCCTGCCTGGGGAAGTGCATGAAATCAGTTTGAGCCTGTCTTTGATTCCAGTTAGCTTGTCAAAACACTTGAATCAAGCTTAAATGTTGCCTAGATTTGTGCTTTACTCTTAATTTAAACCTAAGTTATGAAGTGGTTGACCGGAGTTTATCTTCGATAACAAACATACGGAGCATCCACGGATAGGATTAACAGAATCTTTCTGGAATCGTGCGCATAGAATTAATGTGGAAAATTCTTTCACATGAAGAAAACTTTACGGGAAAGGGAATAAATCTACTACTACAATTACATGGAATTACCTCACACTCCTCAATCAATCAACACGCTCTTGTAATCGATGATTTGTAGATGAAATATTTTCTGTTGGATATATCCTCCGCGAAAGCCTGGCTCCCATGTCATCAATTCTGTGTTTCCTAATTTGCTTAGAGAATTTCAAATCCCACGATCTGTAAATTGTTGAGAATGGGATTTTGAAGAGTTCTTGCAGCGGGAATCAACCACTTAGCACGTTAAGAATCTGCAAAAACACGCATGCCCTGACTTTTCCTACATCAGTTTCTGTTGTATGTTTATGTTGAACGAGCACGATCTGGCATGCATCTGAAATTTTTCGGGCATAGATTGCATTAATATTTAGGACTGAGGAAAGATTTATCTGATGAATCGAATCATGCTCATGGTCTAAATCTGGATCATCATGCAAACAAGTTTCCAGAAATGAAAAAGCGAATACTCTTTTCCATCAATATTGGTCAAGGCCTACTTACTTGGACATTAAGTCGGGACAATGTCCACATTCAACGTTATCTTATACTTCCATGTGCATCGTTAATATACTAAAAGCAAGGGTCTGTATGGATTATTTTTTAAAAAATTGGGGAAATTTTATAGAAAAATTTTAAAAAGTGAAAGGGTTATGTAATATACTAAGAATAAGGATTAAGAGTAAAGAAAATAAAAATAAAATAAATAGAGAAACTATATGAAAATACGTTAAAAATGATCGGAATGTAAAGTTAGCAATAAAAAAGGTAAGGTAGGAAGTAATTAAGACATCAAAGCCTCCAACAAATGTGAGGCTTTGTTAAACTTTTATACCACATCAGTAAAAAGCAAGTACCAACAAGAAAATTCAACTAATCCACATTCTTGTGTTGATGACTCTGTGGATAGATGGAATTTGGAGCCTCGGGCTATATATGCACATCTTGTGTGAGTTGGCAGTCCATGTGTTTGCAGTTGTTGATTTGAATGGGAGCTTCGGTCCATACAATATTTTTATTATAAAAATAAAACAAGAAATAGAAAGTTAGATGGATAGCTAGGCGAGATCGATATGCAGGCCAATGTGAATTAAGAAGAAATTTCGAGTCAGCCCTGGTCACTTGATCAAATTCCCCTGTATATATGATCACTCATGGGCCTTGCGGAGTATTGATCGATAGCATGCACATAGCTCCATCGAGGTTTGCTATGGATATCGGTCATCCACAGCCACCGAAAGGCTGAACTAAAAGCACCTAGAGGGTGGTCGCTATCCAGCCCAGTTGATAAACGGATAGACAATTCTGTATGTACAAATGTATCCAATAAATGGAGGAGCTCAAAGCTGCATAGGTATATCAATTTCAGGTCTGTTTGAACTGGCAAAATAAAAGCCGATGAAGACAGTTTCTTGAGTGGACCGCATGGTTAGTCCAATGTCCTAGTAGATGGTTAGTCCAATGTCCTAGTAGTTATCCACTACTCAATGACCCACCATGTTTTCAATATTATCTACGATAATATCTGCATTCCCAATGCTGCGTACAATCGTTAAAAATTATAAATGTTTGATTAATTCCTATATTTTCTAAATAAGTGATGAAATCTTCTAGTTCTAGGATTGAACACGATCTTTTAGGCCCAGATGCTGAACATTTAATTCGTGTTCAACAAATTATACCATCTAAGACATGAGTAGTAACCATTCTTAACTTCATCTATTGTCCTTGTTGTTGCTTATACCTAAAAAAATTGCGATTTTTATTGCTAAAAAGCATGAGCAACGAGTCATTAAGATGTTCTGTCCCAGTAATCCCCAGACCATATATAATTCAAAAGCTAGCGGCTGGAAAAAGGCGGAATCCACTGGCGAGACTAGGGCCAGTCACTAGCTAGAGAGATGGCCGGCACGATCCGAAACCAGATTGATCGTCGACCCATCAGAGGAGTATATGTTTCTGAGAGAGTAGAATTAATTGTTTCTAAAAGTAATAAACACCTTAATTCCACCAGCGTATCAAAATGCACGATGCATGATATGATACTAGCTGTTACATACACATAAGAAAGGCCCAAATCAAAAATTTAAAACGAGGGAACTCAACCAATTAAGCTCAGTTGGTTTTGTCTAGTGCAACGATAGTCATGGCAAACGCTCCCACAAGGCATAGACCCACCCACCAACAGAATCACACGAAAATATCCAGTATTCTTTTTGGTTTGATTCCTATACAATTCACAGGGAAAGATCAAAAACAATAACGAATGAAGAACAATAGTCGATGTCTTTCATCTCTAACCGCAGATCAGATCAGTGTGCGACAGCTCTCCATGCTGTTGGGCATGCATGTTGTGGCAAGGAGATGGCCCGGAAGGCGCCACCGGGCCACGAGGTAGCATGGCCTGGACGGCCGTTATGTCCCTATGCAATACCTGCCCTCTCATCGTCCGACTGCAGGACCCCAACGAACTCATGGTTGCTAGCGCGATGATGAGGATCAGAACATATTTAAGAACAGACACACAGAGTCTGGTCGCCATAGTTTCCCCTGCCTCCGAATCTGTTTCCTTGAGTCGCATATATAAGTGTCTCAAACGAACTGGAATGGCTTCTTGCGCATTGTCTGTGCATTTATAACGAATGTCTTGAGGAATTGGATGACGACGGTCTGGTAAAACTGGTGGAAATTTATGCTGTTCTATATGCATTTCAAAGCAATAGCAGCAGCAGCCAACATGGAAGTGGAAATAATAAGGTTTGAAATGTAGCTGCCTCCCTTCTGAAAGATCAACCTAACCCAACTCTCCCGGGCCCCTGTTCAGGCCATTTCGAGTGTTCACCCAGCACTCCAACAGGCGGCCTAATCATATGCGAGTATTTTTGGATCGGCCATCAGCCGTGGGCCCGTGTGACATTTTACCGACGGCTGAGATCACATTTTTATCTTTAGACTCATTCAAATATGTCGCACCACGTGGCAAGAAGTTCGACGGCTACGTAGACTCCCAGGTGCCCAAGAATCGACGGCTGCTCGTCCAAGTGCCAGGCAATTTCGTCTGCAGCATGTGGCCATAAAAGGTCCTTTTCAATCCGATGCAAATGCTCGTAGCTTCTTTTTCTCATTCGCTTCTCTCCCCTTCTGTCCTTTGCTTTTAACTGTTGAAGAAGAAAATCTCAACCATCTTTTCAGTGAAGTGCACACCTGCCACCGCCTGATTGGATGCTTCAAGGCCGTAATCGACGCAACTGGTTCAATAAAAGGGACCAATCTGCATGTAAACTCTACGAATCTGAAATATTTTTAATGGATATACCGTAACAGTGAAAGAGATTTGACTTTTAGAAAACTCATATTAACCACCAACAATTCATTCTTAGCAAGAAAAAATGTATAATAAAAATTCTCGTGGTTATGATAAAACTGTTGTAAGCAAGAAAATTTTCTTTTGCTCATGGCGATGCTCTCTTACTTTCTTGTGATAATGTTTTTACAACTAAAATAAAATTTGGTTGTCTAACTCTATGAATTATTGATAACTAAACTTTTTATTAGTTTTCAGTATATGATATATGTATATATCATTAACTATTGGCAATCGAATTTTTATTGGCAACGAAATTCTATTTTTTTGCAAAAAAAAATATTTCGTTGCCAAAGACAAATTCTTTCAGTGTAAGTGATTAACACCACCATATTATCAACGGGTTGGGTCATGTAATTGTGGACCTTATTTGTTAAACATTAACAAAAAGATAGGTGAAGCACAAAATAAGTATAATTCTAGAGTGAATATAAACCCATTGAAATTCTTATCTCATTTGTTGACTATATAAATTTCTGATTAAAATGATTTTAAATGATATTACTAAATGAATAATAAAAAAGATTAAACAAATCCCCTAAAATAACGCAAAAAGGGAACAACTGGGCCTCTTCAATCTGCTCAGGTTATCCAGTTGATGGGATGGAATGAGATTTGGCTGAATTGATTGAAAGATTAAGGGTAGTGAACAATGATAGATTATATTACCAA
>JAXCLR010000063.1:45885188-45900221 GCA_035584095.1 Annona squamosa | reverse complement strand
GGGTAGTGAACAATGATAGATTATATTACCAATGAAAATAGAAAAATAAGGCTTTGCTTATTGGGAAATAAGAGACTGTATTAAAAATAGGAAATTTTGTAATAAAAAATGAGGAAATTTTTTAAAGATAATAAATTCATCGCAATAAGTCCAATTGAATGACTCCGATCAGGCGTTTAATACTGAACCAGCTACATGTGAACGCCGGCCCAGCAAAAAACAAGTCCACCAACGGGGAACGTGTGAACTCCGCTCCGGCGAAAAACGGAGGCGGATTTTATTTTAGCAACGACAAAACGTGGTACGACCGAGGCGCATTGGCAGACAAAAGACGAACAAGATGCGAGTTCGCGCGACCGGTCGAGTACGAAAAGTCGGCTATTCGCGCGCGTAGGGTTCGGCTCGTTTGCGACCCTACTCGCTAGCCAAATTAAAAACATGTGAACGATCTGTACCGTACATAGCATTGGTGACCATCTTAATCCGTTCGGATGGTTCGGCTCTTAGCCATACATCGCTTTTCGTAGTTCTTCCAAGCCGATAATCTGTTTATCTAACCCACCGGAGAGATGATCGGATAAAGGCACCCCATTTTTTTTTTTTAACGGTCAGTTTCTTACTCACGCGTCTCACGCTTTCGAGACGAAACGTCACTGCGCGCATACGGCAACATGAACTGATTCAGCTTATGGTTTGGTTTCAAAGAAGGCAGAAGTAGAACGCCGGAATTTGACCGTTGTCATCGGAATTCCCCAGCTTGCCGCAACACAAGGAATCACAGCCGTTAATCGTTTCAGAACTCTAGCCGTCCGACCAAACATCAGAATTTTTTTGGATTACATGGGAAAATATACTGATGAGCTCACTTGATTTCACGATTCTGAATGCAGCATGTCAAACCCAGTATCTTAAAGATTTCGTCCGTTGATATCTGGCAAGGTCGCTTGGCCGATTCAATAACTTCCGGCTGCAAGCTTTTCCAGGTCCTGATTCAACTTGTTGACTAAGTAATGTCAGCTGTTCAGCCAGCGAAATAGTAAAAGAATATCGTCGCAGTATGAGTAGGCAGATGGAAAGAACACGAGACTTTTTCTATGGTGCAAAGTAATACAGATAGTAGTGGCCTTTGGTATTTTCCAGACTATGTAAGCTAGGACTCCCGAGAGCATGAACCATTTGCATACGCAGCATTGCGCATGAATAGCTGCAAAACCACGTCGAGTGCAATGGAACTACTATTACAAAATGGAGGCATGACTGATGTCTCTCTCTCTCTCTCTTCTTAGGGTAACATGGAGGCATGTCTTACCATGTGGAGAGTTGCATGAATACAAATGGTGAAAAGGAGGGAAAACAAGTGAAAGAAAACAAAAGGAAAATAATGTTATCAGCAAAAATGATAACATTAGTTCTAGAATAAACAAAGATAAATTCGATGGACTTTTTACGAAATAGGTAATAAGTAAATAGAATTATGAAAAGAATTACATGTCGTATCAAGAAATGAAAAACGGATGGAGGGCTTGTTTGGCTTTGCATGGTAAAAAATCAGCTTAATGCAATGACGCTTGTTTGTGCCTTTCATGGCAAAAAAAAATTGTGGAAGCTAAAAAGCGAAGACAAACACTTTGCTGAAAGCAAAGGTTAGCGAGTCTTCCGCAAAAGCAAATGAAGAGTGAAGACTCTGACTTGGGCTCAATTCTTCGATTTTGATTGTGGACTTTTAGCCCATTATAAACAGGCCATGTCCACGTCCTTACTCTCCCCCATTAGAGGAAATCTCATTTCGTCTCAAGCAATTTCAACAGGCTGGTGCAGTCGTGCTCAGAACACAAGTTGTTGGACCTATATGGGAGAAATAATGCTTCGCGTAGAATGTAGAGATCTGCTTAGTGAACAAGACATCAGACCTACACAAGACAATATAATGCTTCTTGTAGAACGTAGAGATCCCGACCATATCATATGGTCCTAAATGAGGATGGAAACTGATGTTCCAGAGCCCCTCCTAGGAATATAATGCTGAAGCCTATTTGGTTTATGGGTTTGATTGACACGGTAAAATATCATCATCATCATCATAAGCCATTTCTCACCTACGTGTGTCTGCAAAACTTGAAAAATCAAAAAAGTATAAACAATAAATGACATTGTCAAAGCTTTGGAATCGGAGACGACGTCGACCAAAAGTGACTACAGATAAAATCAGTAGACGTCGGCGGACAAAATATACACGATAGTGTAAAGAAGTGCGATAACTATAAATGGCTACGCTTCTATGTGAATGGATTATCTAACCTCTTCCACTTTGGCGCTTGTTTTTGGATGAAAAACTTTGGCGCATATTAATGATTATGTGAATTCATTACACATATTGTATTAAGCATTATTTATTTAGCTACCAGATCAAGTTTCAAATAAATCAAAAACGTACATGGTTTAATAAAGCTGTAAATGGTCTCAATTGAAACTACGGACCTAGCTGAACACTCTGGGCCAACGTTGAGGCCCTTTCTAAGAAATTATATCCTATACAATGTTTTGAAAACTAAACCAGGCCATGAACCATTTTCATGGTCAGTTCCTAGGTTTTTTTATTCAACTGGTTGTAATTAGTAGATAAATCGTGAGCAGTAATGAACCATTCATCTCAAGGTTCATGGACGAGCTGCTTAATGCAATCCAATTTTCAAAACGTTAATTGTATCTTGACATATCAATAGACCTTTTCCCTATAATGAAGGTGAAGCCATCGAGCTCAGGGTCAGAAAATCCAAGTCAGAACTACGTCAACTTACCACCTGTCTAGCATGTACCTCCTTCCCTTACCTTGCATGTTCGAATAAGAAGTCACATAGGCCGGATCCGCCTCCACACGTGAGGTCATATTGTATTATCTAGCTTACTTAAGCCCCCCTAATCACTGAGTTTAGCCATTTTCTTAGCACAATCACCTACAGAGGGCGAGCCACTTTAGTAAACCTCATTAACAAATTCCTGATTTACTAGCAATACCACCTAACGTATTATTACGCATGATCTTATGATGAGATCTACGTCAAGTTTTGCAATAGAAAATCATGCCCGTTCAAGCAAAAGAGACTTGGATAAGTAATACTTACTGCAAAAAAAAGGGGTTTCACTCTCACTTTCTTCTGCACGCTAAGTGTAACCGTTGCTTTCTCTTTCAAGACTTCATTCGTCTACTTATAAGGCTTTCTTCATCCCCTGAGCATCCACTAGAAATATCCCTTTTTCAGATAATGAAAACATATTTTCTTGTGATTTTTCGGAAAAGCTTGGCCACTAATTACTCCTTTTTTATGTAAAAAATTGTTTTTTTTCAACTACTTGCTAAGCATGCCCAATTTAACTTCCATCAACCTCATTTTCTTAAAAATATATGTTTATATGTAGATTGTGAAAAAAATGATTACGTCATTGAGATACGCATTTGAATATAATGATATTTTATAAAATCATTTATTAATATATAATTGATATTTTATATAGTTTAGAATTATAATACCCCACTTTTTTGATGTGTCACGAATAAGGTTTACTATGTTCGAGCTGAGGATAAAATCTCCCAAGATGAAAATAGATACCAAAATGCAAAATCATAAAATTTTAACTGTTACATCTCAAGTTTGCTCATTTAAGAAGTTATTATACATACTCAGTGTCTATAAACTAAACAAGTAAGCATTATAAGATAATTTCAATAAAAATATAAACTTCATTGTCCTTTGATCTGCTAGTTTCGCCTTTTTCCTACGTTGATGAAAGTTTTAATTTATCATTGTATTCCTGTGTTTCTACTGAAAACAAAACTATGTGAGTTGAAAGCTTAGTAAGTAAAAATATAGTTTTACAAAATTCATTTGCAATCATTTTGATTTTTAAAAAACAAACACAAAATATATATTGTCTTTTATGCACAACAAAATCTAACTAATAAAAGTTTAAACATTTTTATACATGTGCATACATATGTGAATTGTAAATCATGTATTCACACTGTGAATATTGTCATCTGCTTCTGCTCGCGTGTAGTCGTGATACATATTCATGAGCTAATTCATTTTCTTTGGTAGTCATGAAGTCATGAGGTAGGTACCCAAGTACTACCATACTACTTTACTCCTTGGCTGTAAACCCAATATGCATCATGCTCATGCACTGTGATTAATGCACCATTTAAATTCACTACTTAACATGATTTTAAAATAATAATGTTCATATTTGAATAAACCAACTTGAAAAAAAATTTTAATTAAATAAATAATCATATTTCATAGCAAATTACAATATTCGTATAATATTTTCAAAGTCATGTTTTGGTAAAAGTTTACTTACCTTTAAATAGACTTTAAAACTCCTATTTTCTAATTTCTTGTTGTCTTCTCAAGTCTCTTTTCTTAATTTTCATCACAATATGTTCATTATTTCACTCCGTTTTTTCATAAATATTATTTAAACTTCATTTATGACTTTTTTTCCAAAATTTCTCATAATTTTAATCTATCGAAATTCTATTTTCTCCAATTTATTCTTATACTATTCCACTTTTAAACGACTTTATTTCTTTTTTTATCTAAGAAAAACAAATTTGGACTCCTTTATACTAAATTTAATTTTCCAGATTTTTTTCTATTTTTGATAGTTGGCCACCAGTGGACTGTTTTCGGTGAACCAAACCTATGCTGAGCCGGCACAGGTGGGCTAGATCCTTTGCTTAGAAGTTGGGCTAGCTTGTTTCTGTAGGCTTAAGCTTTGTTTTTGTGGACTTAGACTTGAGCTTGAGCTTCTTGGTTCACTGGGCTTGTCCTGATGGGCTTAGCCCACTAGTCCAAAAGCTTTTGTTATTTATTTATTTATTTTCAACGGTTTGTATTCTCCGACTATAATAGTTTATATCTCTTAATATATATTTCTATATGATCTGAAATTTTTAGGGTAAGCTTTAAAATTATATTTTATAATTTGGACGGTCAATTTATCAAAATAACATCTTTATCATCATATTTGACAAAAAGGGTATAATAAAGAGTTAAAATTCAATATCACTTCAAATAGCTATGTAAACTAATTTTTAATAGAATTAACTCATCATATATACTGTAAAGTATCTCAAATAATGTTTATAATAGATCATATTATTATTTTTGCATCTGTATTTTTCTGTAATTATTTTTTTGTATTTTATCCTTAAAATACAAATTCACCACTTTAAATCTTCCTAAAAATTACTATATCGAAAAATATATAAGTCTGATCACGTTGAAATTTTGCAAGCATGCTAAACATATGATTATCTTGTTATTGTACGGTCAAAATTCTCTGATTATGCTCAGAAGTATGTTTATTTTATCATATAGCATTTTTTACCCTTTATTTGCTACTCCTTATCGAAATAATTGAAATTGCAATGTCAAAGCTTCCAATAATACTCCTGCTACTAATTAACCATGCTAAAAGTATTCTGAACGGATTAGATTTGAAAAATGAATTGCGTATAATATAAAATGATCGAGATTAACAAAAAATTATTCTAATCAACTTACCTTCAAAAACTCTTTCTTCTTCCTTCGTCTATCTCCTGCACACTTTCTCTCCTTCAAATAATCGAACCTACCACATGTTCTCCTCCTTCTTATACTAATCAATTGTTAAACGGCTGCGATTAAAATTTTATCGTTTTCTTTTAACGAATCTACATGGCCCATAAATTGTACCGTTTCTTAAAAATGGATGATCGTCACAAGAATTAAAAATACAAATTTGAAACTAATATATAAATCAAATAATTTTATTGTATTTGTTTATATATTTTGTCAACCAACTCTTATGAACATTTTTTCATTTTGGATGTAACTTTAATGATTCTAAATGTAATGAAAAGACTAGAGTTTTCATTAGTTTAAAACTGGCCAAAGTGAAAAAATATTATATAAAAACACTAGAAACAAAAGAAAAAGGACTACTGTTTTTTTTTATTCATTCGCCTATAGCCGATTGATGAGCACTTCACGTTAGGTTTGTAAAATAGGTTTATCAACCTAAACCCCAATCCAAGGAATTCCGCTCCTTAAGAGTGAGTTAGAAGTGTAAATAGAGTTGAACATAACCCGAATTCAAATGACCCGATCTGAATTTTAAAATAGTTAGGTTATGAGATTTTTTTGGATAAAAATTAGGTTATGAGGTTACGAATTTGGGTTTTTCAAATTAGGTTCAACTCAACCTAGTTTTTAATTGGTTCAACGTGGATTTGGAGAGTCAACTCAAGTATATTTATATTGTGTGTGTTTAAAAAGTGATAAATTTTTAGATAAAAATTTTTTCTTATAAAATTTTTTGAATTGGTAGAAAATGATATGATGTGATAGAGGTAATGAAGATGAGTTAAAAAATAAAGTTAAAATATATAAGTAATTATATAAAAATGATTAAGAAGTATGGTAATTGTATAGAAAGATACAAAAAATAATTAAAAATAATTATTGTAGAAAGTGAAAAGTTTTAAATTAAAAAATTTTAGTTTAAAAAGTTTTTGTTGTAAACAAACATACAATATATTTAATATATTGATATTAGATATATATATATATATAGGGTATCAGTTTAGTTTCCAAACACTATAAGAATGACATTTAGCAATAATAGATTTTGTTGCTATTTATTAAAAAAAATGTTGCTAAAAGTTTTTAGCAATAATAAAATTTTTTTGCGGATATGTTGCGTATACCCCTATTACAAAAAGTATTAACAACATTATAATTTTATTGCTGCAAAAAATACTTTTGCAACAATATATCTATATTGCTAAAAGTATTTTTTACAACATTAAAATTTTGTTGTAATATAGTAAATTAATAGCAATAAGAAATTTTGTTGCTAAAAATAATATACATAACATAACTTCAATAATAGTAGTGATAATACTTGATTATTGCTGAAAATGCTTGCAATGAGTAAAATTTTATCAAAATCAAATTTTTTGTCTAATACCTTCTTTATAAATAAATAACATCAAATAACTTTTATCCCAATAATATCAACCAATCCACATTCAATTACATAGTCTTCATTTTCTTTCATAAAAATAGTCTTAATTCATAACATCTTTTAAAAAGTTAACCAAAGTACTTTAGTCTTTTCAAAGTAATACAATCCTTAAAAGCTAAAAAAATGACAAAGTATTATTCAAAAGTCAACCAAAAATAATAATTTGGACAATTTCTGTTCAAATTATGACTGAAGAAAAGAAGTTTTGCTATTATCCAACTTCAACTCTTTTTAACAGCATCCATATTTAGCCTGCATAAAAAATAAGTCTTTTAAAAATAAACATAGCGTCTAAATAATTTATTATTCATTATATAAATTTGTTAAAATGATCAATGAAAAATAAAATACATCTTGAAAATAATATAAAATTTTGACTAACCTGAATAATGTTGAGACATTGAAGAAAATAAGAATGTCATTTTCTCTTGAAACATAGCTCAAACTATTTCTTCCATTTCAACTGGAATTTGTTTGTCCCTTTCTATTATTGAAGCTTTTAATGTTCATATTTCTTGTTTCATTTTGTCTAATTTTGTTTGTTGTTCTTCTACTTTTGAGTTAGATTTTTGTAGATTCTTTTTTGTCACACCTTTACCACGATAATACTATGAATGAGTGCCTTAGATCTCTGCATAAAAATTTTGTCATCTATTTTTTTTTTAAGCTCCTTCTTGTGATTGTTCAACAACAAGCTCTTGGAGTTGTGCCTACGTAACATATATTGAGATGAGATCAACAAATGTAAATAAGCAATTTTAACAATTAAATGTTACACTATAAAGATAAAGACACTATCGGAATATAAATTTATTAAAATAATATTATCAATTTGTAGATAAGGAATAATAAGTGATGAAATCTTTTATTCTATGATTCCGTTCATGCAAAAATTACAAAATAATAAATTCTTATACATTAACGTTGTGTTGTTTTTAATTAGGAATGTCATATTTTTATGCACTATTCACTTCAAGGGTAGATGAAGAGTACAGCCAAACTAGAATTAAAATTATAATAATTTGTATAATTAGAATCGTCTTTCCATTTCAATAGTCAACTACTAATACAAAGGACAATCCAAAATAAGTATATAATCATCAAATTGAAATGCACCATTGAATTTTTTAAAATAAAGTTTGGATGTTGAGCATACTTCTAACTAATATATGTCTTCTTCCATTTTTAACATATTTACCAAGTTGTTAAAACTATAATCAATCTAAACTTTATTAATTATATTTGGCTCATTAAAAAATTAAGGTCTAAGTTAATTATATTGTAGGCAAATATTACATACTATATATCTCTTAAAATTAGAAAGTATATACTTGGCTTAAATTTTATCAATAATCATATTTAATTAAGATTTCATATTATGCAAGAATAATGGTAAAAAAATTAACGTATTAATGTAAAATAGTTATATGATTTCTTACATGTATAGCTTCTTATTCTAAATCGGCTCATTCAAACTTTCCCTCCTTGGTTTTACTTTAATGTTGAACAAGCCAAATGTCATCTATTGATCTCTTTATTCCACTATTTTGAATTTTCTACAATTTAGAGCACAAAGATAATTGATTTGGAATTTTAACATTAATAAAATGTAATGAAATATATGAATAATGACAATAATATCAGAGAAAGAGATAAACCATTAATTCCTCAATTTTAGCATAGGATTTGGAGCCACATGCATATTTCAATACACTATTTTTTTCGAGCTTTTGAATTTTTTGAACTTCTTTCCTGTAATAAATTTGAATTTAAATATGTACATAAAATAAAATTATTTAATTAATATAAATAATATCAAATTTTCTTTGTACCTTAAATTTGTCGCTGCTATAAAATTCTACTAAATAACTCCAATCTTTAGGATTTATATCATCCGGAATATTTTCAAGACGTTCTTCATGAGTTTGAAATTTCTTATAATGCTGTGACAGCCGCCCACACCACCCTCTATATAAGTGTCGTATAGCATCTATGTCAAATTCTTGAAAATGATCTTGATCATCATTATTTAATGCTTCAAACTTTTCTTGAAAAATTAAAATAAGATAATTAAAGGTGAATAAGGGTAAAAAGTAGATTCTATAATAAAAACTTTATTGACAACTTTATATATAATGAAATGGATATTCACCTGCACTTGAGCTAACATTCTTTTACCCCATTGACTATGTATCTATATCCAAGTCTCTACATCTAAAGGCGCAATACTTTGAATTACATAACTGATGAAATTAACAAACTTTCTAGCATTATCTTCAATTGCTATAGATGTGCCTTCACGAAAAGTAAATTTCAAGGGCCCATTTTTAATTTCGAAATCAAGTTTGAAGTATTTAGTCCTCCCATGTCCTTTGTGCATATGATTATTAGATGGACCTACTCAAAAATTACAAAGATAGTAATTATAATTAAAATAATAACAAAAATCAATAATAGATTACAATTTTAATAATATTGCCTAGTTGAATTAATTTGATATGCAAAGAAAAATAAAAAATTCATATAATCACACCGGATCCTCACTTGCTAGGGACTGTGGCAAGCTCTCATGAACATTTGTTGTTTTTTTCATAGTAGTGCTCTTATGTTTTGGAGGCATTCTTCTGAAAGTAAAATTATTAGTACTTAGAAATCATAAACATAAGTTAACTAAAATTTTAAATCATAATGCTCACAAAAAATTATGACAAGATAAAAAATATTGACAATATAAAGGATCACTAATTAAACATTCCTTCAACCTATTTAAACAAAACAAAACAGAATATAAAATAGAGCAAAATAATAAATAGAAACAATATAGCAAAACAAACAAAAAACACTCAAGAATCAGAACCATCAAACTCATAATCAGAAAGCATAGCATCTTCATCTAAATTGTTTTCTTGTATTTTTCAAGATTATCAATATAATAATCTATATTATCAATCATAATTGGTTTATCATTTCTATTTTGTTCAGTAGTTGTAACATCTTCCCTAGATAACATGATGTTAGATTGATCAACATACTTTGAAAAGTCAACATAAAAATTATTGCTTGATTCTACTTCTTGAAATGCATTATCATCATCAATGATTTTATTATCTTATAAAAGAATGTCATTTTTGGGTGGAAAATGATATAAATCTCTTGGTTCTGTCTTAACAACTATAAGCCAATTTTGCTCTTGAAGATTCTCCACATAAAATACTTGTGCCGCTTGACATGCTAAAATAAAAGGTTCATTAGTTTTTTAAAAAAAAAATTAGCATTAACAATTGTGTATCCAAATTTATCAATTTTATAACCCCTACCATGAGAATAAACATCCCACCATAAACATTTAAAGAAATAAATTTGTTTCCTTCTAATATAATTTATTTGATAAATGTCTACTAAGATACCATAATACTCTTTGTCATGGTCTTTATCATCTCCTTTTACTAAAACTCCATAATTTTGAGTCTTTACTTTACTTCCCCTATCTTTAGTTTGAAATCTAAAGCCATTCACTCAAAACGTTTGATATCGTTTCGCCATTCTTAACCGCCCATTCACGAAGTTGAAAAGGTCATCACTTGCTTGTCCTTCTGAATGTAAATGAGAAACCTACATAAAAAATTATTATAATGTAACGAGATATGTTGGAAGAGAATTCATCTGGAACTTTGATCTCTTTTAAGAACTTGTAGAAGGAAGTTTTCTCATTGGATATATGCAAAATCAAGAAATGCACCTACACTTTTTATGTACTCAGGCATACTTTTGTCTTTAATTTTCATCCAACTCTTGTCTAATGCCATAATCTGAACATTAAACAAAAAAACATAAAACAAACCCTTCTAAATACACGAATAACCTTAATTTATGATCTTTTAATTTGTAATTAAGTTTCAAAATAGTTTTCATACTTGAAATCTTAGGTATTCTTATAATTGTTGATATTCAAGATTTTACAACTTAAAATTTTTAAATACATTGCATATAATATAATATATTAAATTATTCTAAGTAGGCAACGAAGATATATATAAACCTTATATTCATTTATTTAAACCTTATTTTTATTGAGGTGAATATGTTTGAATACATCCATATGTAGAACATTACAATTATAAACATACAACATTCAAAATCATCAGCATAAAAATTAAATGTATTATAAAGATAAATGATAAATCCCTTCTTCAAGGGGAAGAGGCATATCCACGGCAAGTTAGAGCAACTTAAAACATTTGGTCAACCCAAACATCCAGCCATACCAAACAAGGGTTTAATTGATGACTTGCTTTGGTTTGCCAACTCTAAATCCTATTAGAAATTCTCCTTTCTACAGGATAGCTACTACTACTATATAAATATTTTAAAAGCTCTGGAAAAAATATAAAAATGGTTAACCATATTTTAATAAATGCATCTTCCTAGGAGAAACGAAATATGTGATGGAAATGTGTTTAAATATGACTCACATAAACCATATGACATATTATTAAAAAAATGAAGAAAAATAATCTAAAATCAAGACATAGAACTAGCATAAGCGTGGTTTCTTAATCACATAATTCATGTACAAGATATAAAAATTAGAAAGATAAAATAATATATTGAGCAAGTTGCACCAATCATTCATTCATTTATGTAAACACCCCACCCTTAAGCACAAAGATGAATAAACAAGTATAGATCCAAGCACAACAACAACCCAAAAGAGAACAAACTCAAAAAAATTTCAAATGGGCTCCAAAAAAATCAAAAGCCCGTTCGGAGCAAGCCCAAAATAGAAGATGTCAAGACAAGCCCATCACTAAGCAGGCCTGTCCAATCTCAACCCACAAGCTCCACCAAGTCTCAAAAGCAGGCTTTTCAAACAACAAGCTCACCAACGAGCTCTACAATTCAGTTTACCAGTCCAACTTATCAGATCCGACCCACGGGAGCAAAGCTCCAACAAGCCACCAACTGGGCTCCACGATGCAGCCCACCAGATCCAGCCCACTAAGCCTCAATAGCAGACTCTTTTACAATAGTCCATCAGGCCTCCACAATGGCCCACTTGGAGCAACGGGCTCCAACCACCGCAGGCTCCCATCTACGGCCCAAGGCCTACAAAGTCCGCTGCACCATCTATAAATAGGGAGCCAAGTTTCCTCTCTCAAGACACTTGGAGAGGGCATCCCAAAGAAGAGAGAAAGCCTCGGCGTCCCAATTTTCCACTCCTCAAGCTCCACGCCTCTCTCCCATTTTCCCATTTTCATTCTCTCCCATTCCCTTAGATCTTTCATTTTCCCCTCTTCACACCCGTGTAAACCGTCTCAAGTTAGCAGATTTTGCCATATTTGCTTCAATCCGAAGGCCGGAACCCAAACTCTGTACGATTAGTGTCTTATTTCATTGAAAACATGGACTGATCTCGCTTTAAAGATCAGTGGCGACTCCATTTTCTTTATTTTGCGTACTTATTTGAGTTAACACTCCGGCGAGGTGGGCGCACACGGATCCATTGATTCCAGCATAATACGCTGTCGTTATGCTGCCAGATTCGTGATTTGATCCGTGTATGGAAAATCTCACCTTAGCCGTTACGCTACTAAATTCATGAGAAAACGCCTATATGCCAAACTATCTAAAAACCATGAATCCTAAAGCGTTTTACTCTATGTGAATGCAGAGAAACTAAGCCCGCGTTGTTGTCTCGGAGGCGTTGAAAGATTGGCTCAAACCCATCCAACAAGATCCAAATTCACAAGGTGCAGAAAAACGATCTGAACCCATCATAGAGCTCGCGGCGGGTGCTATAATTTCAGATATAGGATTCATATCAATACTTTTAATAGATGAGTTTTGATTTTATTCGAGTAGTCCTCACTTTGTTAAGTTATGTTTTGTAGATCGAGTCAGACAAGATTGTACATCTTCTTTGGTCATGGCACCAAAAAGCCTCTTTAAAATTTGCTACTTTCATAGTAAAGTCCTGCTCTTCTTCTTACTCTTCCTCTTCTATTGATCAAAAGCATTCAGCTGAATGATATTCTAAGGGCTAACGGCTCCCCCCTCCCCTTTCTTCCCTCCTGGCTATGCATGGGCCACATTTCATAAACTCTACGCTAGTCAACAATAACTCCCAATGCCGTGATTTCAAGAGTCCAGATACTTTTTCCTGTCCATGCACCTTGCTAAGTGCTAATTAAGCCCCGAATACAAGGGTCCGGCTGTCATCTCATCTGATTTTCGGCCCCTTTTCTGCCAACGGCAGGCAATTTTGCATTTGAAGAGGTTGATGCGTACGACTTCGATATCAATGGTTGTAGTTGCTTTGCATTTGAGCTAGCCGAACAGGGGAGAATGGGTGCAGCAGAGCAGTAGATCAAACAGCTGCGCTAGTTGCATTATATCTAACGATTCGGATTTTAAAATCATAACTTAACAAAGTAACAACTGCTCGGATAAAAGAATAACTCTTAATAGATAGACGATAAAAAACGAAATGCATTTTAAGCTTTAAAATAAAATATATAAATCGATGTACCTAATTAACAGAGGATTTCTCAACCTCTCCACAGACAACGTTTTCGGAAACGTTAGAAGAAGGAAATACAGGATTTCTTAAACGAAAGCTTTTTCACTCCACAAACAACGTTTTCTGAAACGTTCGAGGAAGGGAACGTCAGAAGAAGACAGTAAGGTAGAATGCGAAAGGTTGCTGGAGAGAAAGGAGGGAAGTAAAAACATGCGCGGGTGGCTACTTAATTTTGAAGTTATGATACCGTCTGATTAACAAGAATTTAGTTATTGACCATTCGTTTTATTTTAATTTGAATAATATACTACAATAATAAAAATATTATAACATATTTTACATTTGAATTATAATATTCTAAGTAAATATTTTTTGCTATTTGCACTTTAATTTCAAGGTGGCCGGGCCAATCTCGTTGCTCCGTGCTTGGCCATCAAATACAATTCATTTAGTATCTTCTATATCTTTAGAAATTTCTACATAAATAATATTAAGAACTTATTTTCTACTATTAAATTATTTCCCATGTTATTTTATATAATATGAAACACACAAAATTAATTTGTTTGATGCCAAGAATATATTTTAAAATTTATATTTTATGGTATATTATCACAATATTAGTATGATTATGTATTTAGCAAAATTTTTAAAAATATTTAATATATGATGTATTATTACATTTTAGTGCATATGTACAATTTAATGTGAAAAATATTTAAAAAATAAAAATTTTATATTTTAGGGAAATCCAATATTCTTATAGATTATGTACGTACAAAATTTTTTAAAAATATTTGATATATAATTTATTATTACATTTTAATTCACATGTACAATTTAATGTGAAAATATTTTTAAAATAAAAATTTCATATTTTAAGATTATTTTCCCTATAGTTTTTATTTAATGCCAATGTATGTTAAATTGATACTTTTATTTTTTATTAAAATGTTTAATTTCATATTTATTTTTATACTATTTGCAATAAAAGTAACAATGTTAGCTGTAATTATTGCACAAGTTTTTCATTATTTTTTAAAATTTAAAATATCATCCGTAAAATTATAACAAAAAATATACTTGTAATTTTCTATAAATATTGTAGCTACTAATGCAATTTGTCAAATTATGCGATCCCCAAGCTATTTAGTATAAACTATGTATGTACGAAACTTTTGAAAAATATTTGATATATAATATATTATTAAATTTTAATGCATGCGTATAATTTTGTGAAATATGAGATTTCCAAACAATTTAGTATAGATTATGTATGTACGAAACCTTTGAAAAATATTTATTATATATAATGTAATATTACATTTTAATACATATGTAAATGAATCTATATTTATATAAGTAAATATATTATATTTATATGTGTAAGTAAATATATTAGTAATAAATCAATAATAAAAATGTAGGAAATATCTCATAAA
>JAXCLR010000063.1:45874054-45885088 GCA_035584095.1 Annona squamosa | reverse complement strand
AGTAAATATATTAGTAATAAATCAATAATAAAAATGTAGGAAATATCTCATAAATATTAAGAGTTGTCTTTTGAAAACTCAAAAGATAAAAAAAGTACCATTAATATCTTCATTCTCATTTTAAATTTGAAGTAACATTTGTGCAAAAAAAATCCCCAACAGAGGAGGTATTTAGTTAGAAACATTGATATAAGATCTTTGGGGTAATTATTTAAACAATTACCTAGAACCATATTATGCACAATAACCTTTCTTATCTCATAGGAAATAACCCTATGCTCACTAGCCGAGCTTGTCTCTCGCAATACACCAAATTTGATAAATGAAGATAGATTAATTTGATGTCTTTTAGATTCTGAAATTTTACTATAAGTAATATCAAAACTAACTTTTAATGTTGTAATAGAAAAATAACTTCGAATGTTTTTTAAAATATTCCTTATGTTAAATAAATTACAATTCATTTAGTATCTTTTATATTTTTAGAAATTTCTATATAAATAGTATTAAGAAATTATTTTCTACTATTAAATTATTTCCCATGTACCTTTTTACAATATGAAAGATACAAAATGAATTTATTTGATGCTAAGAATATATTTTAAGAATTTATATTTTATGGTACATTATCGCAATATTTGAAATCTAATCTATTTAATGTGAAAGAATATTTTCAGAAATTTTTTGCTTTAATTTTTTTTAGTTTGGTTCTTGATTTAACGACCAGGGACATGATTTATCCCAAGGTCAAACCTAAGACCTAGGGGCAAAGGAGGCCCAATGTAATACCACTGACTGCAAGCGTAGTTGCTACTTTAATGCATTTTAAACATAACATTAGAGAATTATTTCATAAATTATTTATGAAGGAAATTTTTTATTTGAAAAATAATTAATTAAGTTAATGTGAAAATTATTTCAAAATAAAAATTTTATTTTAAAATGATTTTCCCTATAGTTTTATTTAATGCAAATGTATACTAAATTGATGCTTTTATTTTTTATTGTTAACATATTTATTTGCTTATTTTTATAATATTTGCAATAAAAGTAACAATTGTAGCTTCAATTATTGCACGTTGCAAGTGTTTCATTATTTTTTTAAAATTTAAACTATTATCCACAAAATTCTAACAAAAAATATACTCATAATTTTCTATAAATATTGTAGTTACTGATATCATTTTGTGAAATTAGGAGATTCCCAAGCAATTTAGTGCAAATTATGCATGTATAAAACTTTTTAAAAATATTTGATCTATAAATAAAAGTAGAATTTTTTATTTTTTTTGCAACAATAATTGTTCTGTTGCTAAAAGGTTGATAATCTTGTTGTCACAACTCATGTGGCTAAAGTTCATTTCTTTGTTGTTAGATTTTTTTTTTTGAAAAATTCATTTTCCCACTAATTTTAGGAAGATATTTTAGCAACAACTTTCGCGATAAAAATTTATGAATTGTTGTTGATTCGTATATCTTCCACGACAATAATATAGTTTGTTGCCAAAATTTTAAAATGGCAACAAAACATAGTTGGTATTGCTAATTTATACTTTTTTGCAACAAAATTTTCACTTGTGGCAAAATTTTGTTGCTAATAGTCAATTTTGTTGTAGTGAAACTCTGCTATTATGGTCTTTACCGGTCCTACTCTCAATCTTCCCGTTATCTTGCTCACTCCCAATGAGGAGCTATCGTGCTTGGAGCGTTCCTTCAGCAGTTTTCCTTTTCCCTTGCTCTCCCTACATCTCTTATTGGACCTACTAGGGGCTAATTTCCTATTTGAAACCTTGCTGAATTTTGCCTTTCTAGGAAAGCCGCATGTAAGCTCTATAACTACAAATACATCTCCTTCCTTCTTTTTTTATTTCCCCTTTTTTTAAGGAACGAGGAAGAAGGTAGAAGAAAAAATCTCTTCCTATGTTCTTTGTATTTTTGTCGTTACAGTAGATGAAATCTCCATTGGTTCCTTTTTCTTCTCGGACTCCGTTTCCATTTATTTGGATTCATAGCACAGATTCTTATGTTAAATCGAAAAGACAAGACCTAAGCTCCCTCTCTAGATAGTGGTTGTCATCCTAACTGATGATGTTATGTTCTCAGTTATTGGTTTTGGATAAGTCTTCTAAGTAAAAGGACTTCACTGGTACGATGTACTTTTTTTTTTTTAATGAAGGATGATCCTAACTATTGATTCAACAATATTGCATTGAATAGCCGTCGCATCTCTTTGCACGATCTTAAGCTATTACTACAGAACTTTTAATTTTTGGAACTAAAATTTTCTTGTCAAAAGTTAAAATTTGATTGCTAAAGAAAAAATTTAACCTAGTCCATCAGTACTGTTATCTGCTACATGAAAGGTTAAGCATTTTGCTGAAATTCTAACATGTTACGGTGAATTCTACTTTCATGTTAGTGTGGACAAAATTTCCCTAACAAACTAGGCAAACGTTGCCGAATTTGATTTATGTCATTTCTATTTATCTGAATGCTTTTCTGATGAATTCAGAGCACCCATAAAGTTATTATATATGGATAGTCACTTATAACATGGCTTTGCCTCTTCAATGATTTTTGCAATCCATTAGCCCAATTTTCAACCCAGATGGAACTAATTCTGTTAAGATTATTTTAGAGTTGGACTGAAGTTTGAGAAATACCATTGAAAATAAGATTAAATTAAAGTTTTTTAGAGTAGGTTAGAATTGAAAAAACACCAAACCGAGTTAATCGGACATCATTTACAGCCACAGGGTGGGTTGGCTTGGAAAATGTAATCGAAGTACCGAACAGGATCTAAGCCGAATTTGCAAATTGGATCGGGTCAAACAAACCAATTTTAGCCGACCCACGTCAAAAGATAGAAGCATAAAATAACGTATAAGCTTATATCAAAATTAAAACATGCGTTTTGGTTGGTTCAGAAAAAAAAAAAAAAAGTGTTTTGGTGACCAGTGACAAGTGGCCCCAATATGTTCAACATAAATTACTCGTCATAAGCAAATTTGACGTTTTGAAATATTCTTTTCCTTTTTCATTCAATCAGTTATGATAAAAATGAAAATTAACGTTGCTGTCAAAAAATGAAAATTAACGCATGAAATCCGTAATGGACAAGATTTGTGACAATTAATACTAATTATGTAAATAAATATTTTGATAAGTAAACAAAGTAAAAAATTACGATAATGTCACTGTGTTTAAAAATAAAAAAATACTTAAAATTACTCTAAAAATAGTAAAACTTAGTTCATAGATTAAGTATATTTAACTTTATATGTTTATGAGAAAACTAGGCCTGCCTAAGAAAATCACATTTCATATATGTATATGTATATGTGTGTGGGGGGAGAAAAGAGCTAGTGGAAAATCTACTCGCTAGGGCTATCATACATAATCCTCCGTTATCAGACCTGGAATTTAGTATTACTATGTTGTTTAGGTAACAAATCAAACCTTGGTTATTTGACATCCCAATTTAACAACTTGATTTAACGACCCAGGTTAACTTGACAGCAATTCAATCCGAATTTTGATCCAACCCCACATAAATATAAATAGGGGTTATTATGAATGGTAATTGGTTGACCCCAATTGAAACAAATTTGATTTGCAACCAGATTTCACATATTCAACAAACCTTAGTCATGTCGTTTTTCCACCGCAATATTTGTAATGAATTAGATAGATATGATGTTGTCGCCTTTAATGCCATTGCACGTCGTCTCATTTGTATGATGCCTATCAATGTTATTGTTATCTTTGTATATAGTCGTAATTCAGTATTGTTGCACTAATTTTATGTTTAAACCTTGACTTAATGAATTAATTAATTACTCCTTTAACTTGTACATTTGACTATTGTGGCAAACTAGAATAGAATGGATTGGAATGGATTAGCTTGGAAATCTTCATCTTCTAAGTCTTTGATTTTTTTTAAAAATTCACCGTTAATGTTTATATTTTAATTTTATTCACTTATCCATCGACATTATCTTTGTACCTTTGACACAATTTTTCATTTCACTCTAATCCCTCGTTACTGACAATATAAGAAAATGCAAACTTTATTATTAAGGGAAAATTTTATTATCAAAAAAAATTTCCGTGCTTATGATGATATTTTTATAAGTAATGAAAATTTTCAATTATGGCGATATTTTGATAGACAAGAAAAAAAATTATTTGTAATAATGTTTTCACAACTAAATCAAGACTTGATTGTGTAGACCCAAAATTATTAACTAGTGGCAACCAAAATTCTTTTTTATCTCCTGTCCAGTTTGTTTTTTAGAGTAGTGGTCTCCTGTTTGATTGTTGGAAGCTGTGTTTTTCTGATTATTTGGTGGAGCAGTGTCTCCAGATTTGTAAGAATGTTTCAGACTTTAGTGTAATATGTATTGAGATATATGTAAATATATTCCAACAAAAAAAATTCTTTTTTATGAGTGTTATATAGAATATGCCATAAATTTTCAACAATCAAATTTTCTTTCACAACTAAATTTTAACCTCTTATAAGGAAATTTTAGTTGCCGAAAATCAAACATTGTTAGTGCAATTAGAAAAGATTTGTTTAGATGGAGTGAAACAAGAAAGAAGAAATTAATTTTCCTTTTCATTTAATTTATGTAGTTAAATTTTAAAATAAACTAACAACTCTACTCTTGTCACATTTTAATCAAAGTTTCAATAGTTGTAGTTATTTTTCTTCTCCTAATTATTTTGCTAATATTATTTAATATACAAAGGTACAACTCATTTGAAATGGATCTTAGTCGATGATTTTAAATTAGAATTCAACTTATTGTGTTATTTAAAATCATTAGCTTTATTGTGTATCTAAAAATTATTCCAATCAAAATATTGAGTTGACCATACCTACTTGAAAATGCATAAAATCATGTATAAAATATGAAAATATTTAGATATATTAACAAATGCATTAGAATATAATAGCGCTATAAGATTTATATATGTGCGTATGAATGATATTTTAAATCGTGCAGATTTTGAAAATATGTCTTTATAATTAATATTTAATTAAATAATTTTATTACATTAATTTTATACATTTTTACATGAAGCTTGTGCATATGAGCAGGTTAAATTTTAATTTCAGGCCACTTAAAGCCCGCAGCACGCCTGCCCCTTATCTAACTAATGTTAGTAATATCGTTCAATTTCCTCCGAACGCAGCTTTCCTCCGAAGAGCAAGAGGTAAATGCCCAGCATGGCCAGATGAAGCTTCGCCATGTTCATCAACCAATATGCTGGAGAAGGAAACTCATGGACGGCTGCGATGCCGGAGTACAAATCCTGTATTCCGCGGAGTAAATTCGGGAGTGGATATTCCACCATCTCGCCGCCCCTGTTTCCGAGTCAAACGTGGAGACGGATGACGGGAGCCACTCATGTCGTCATCACCACCCGCATTTCTAAGATTCCGCGTCAGCGTATTCCGGAGTCGGAGGCGGCGCCGCTGCCACATCGAAACCGTCAAAGGAGGCGCATTTTTGAACGTGCGTGTGTGGGAAACCGCCTGAAACGACGGGAATCGTACCAACGGCACGTTTTTGAAGACATAATTTTGCCACTTAAAATTTTTATTTTTTCCACCATTAACCTCGTTTTTTAATTATTTTTCTTTTTAATTATCTTATTTATTACAACTTTATTCCTCCAATTTTATATCAATTGCACACTTTTTAAAATATTCTTTTTTTATTTTCCACTCAATCCTCATGTTCTCCAAAAGTTTCCTTGGATGAAAGGCAATGTCAGAAAATAAATATTTTAATAAATGTGTAACTAATATGAGATAAAGTTAAAATAAATGAGGTAATAAAAGAAAAATGATTCAAGTACATAAATAAAGTTAAAAAATAGCATCCTTGAATTGTTAAATAAAATATTAAAAATGAAAATACCATATGATTCCCACCATTTCCCATGAGTTCCCTCTGTGAAAAGTTAGCAAACGTCACGTAAAATATCCAACATGTATAGAAAACAAGAGAACAAATATGAAATATATTTGAATTATAAAAATATTTTATTTTAGTCTCAATTTTTATGAACAGCTAAAACAAGAGATGGAGAAATAGGATGAAAATATAATAATATTTTTGGAAAATATTAAAAGTTGGGAAGTGATACCTGGGGGGTAAAAATTATCAGAATTAAAGAAAATGATATAATATGATAAAGGTAACGACGAGGAGTAAAGATAATAAAGTTAAAAAATAAGTTAGTTGCATAAATAGTTTGTAGAAATAATGGAAAATTTTAATAGTTATATAAAAAATTGTAAATAAATAATTATGAAAGTGAAAAGTTGATATATTTTGATTATTTCCAAGGACACACTAAAACAGACTGAAATCTCACCGTATTCACATCCTAGTCAAGCGGCTGAAATCTAACCGTATTCACATCCTATTCAAGCCCATATTATCCCTCGGAGCACCCCTCAATATTGTAAGTAGAAAAGCTTTTTTTTTTTTTTTTTTTTCATCAAAAAAAAAAAAACTCTGTGAAGAGACCGACTCAATCACTAAACGGAGTGGTGGGCGGATGGGGAAGGAAAATGCTCGCTGGCGTGTGTTGCAAGGCCGACACGATCGGTGGGCTTCGTAGCACGCGCGAAAGTGCGGAGAGCATCAATGATCAGTATCATGTGTGGGTTGACTGGTCAAAACGTTGGGTAGTTGGTTTGGGCCATCTCCTCCATTATTGGTTTTATTTCTAAAATCAACGCTGGCTGCAAGCTGGTAATCTGATCATGTCGTGGAGGAGTTGTATTGTCTATACAGATTACAACTATCGTGAGATGATGACAGAAAACTGTCATAGTTCCAGCATATTTTTATTTTTATTTTTATTTTTATTTTTGTTGGTTGCCCATTTCATTCCGGGTTGTTGATAGTCCGTCGAACAATTGTTCATACAGCCTTTGAAACCAGGGAAGAATTTTTTTCAGCTCGGCTGCCGAGTCGACTGTTCACGTTTGAAAGTCGGAATTGTGCATGCGAGCTGTCACGTACGCCATAACTTATCCGAACCAACGATCAGAAGAACAGAACTACGTGTGTATTTAGATTCCATTTTACTTTCATTGGCTTAGACAGAATCGCGAAAAGGGAGTCGTTTGAGCTCGATCTGGCTGGATTAAAATTCGAGAAATTAATGGTGGGAATCGTATCATTTAGAACAAGAGAAGTACTTTAACGTTGCCCAAAACCCTTTTGGACTACTTTAATAATAATTTTGCTTACAATCATTTATTCTATTATCATACTAAAAATCATTTTGATGGAGGTTTTGGATAATCACATATTTATTTGAGTATTATAATTATGATCTATTTTGAAATACTGTTTAGAAGATATCAATGTTAAATTAATAATTCTACATTTGATATGTAAATTATTATATTAATAATACAATTTTATCACTGTTATCAAATGGGGCTTAAAAAAATATTGACTTGGATAGAACTTATTTTGTTTATCAAACATTGGTTTTGATTTAACCCTTTACAGCAAACCTAAATTAGAATAAGAGATCCCTAATCTTCCATGGTGTAACTGTAAGCACCTCAATAGCATTTTCCATAAAATGTTAAATAATACACTTAGAATTAATTAGTTTGTGATTTCAACTAAAATTAGTGTAGTTTGGCTCGCGAGAAAAGTCGTGAATTCTCTACCTAATCTCTATCACTGGCCTAAATCAGCACGAGTTGTAACTAAATCAAATTATATATTTAACATCCGAAGTAAAACTCATCTCAACAACGCATGAGCTGGATCTTGATTTTTAGATGCTTAATTTGCGTCAGTAATCAAGGATTTAGTTTAAGCTTGTTTATTAAATTATGCTAACCTGGTTAGGTACCTTTGTTCCTATTTTACGTGTTAATGTGTATCGAAGATTCCCTGTTTTATCTGCATCTAATCTACAAGCATGCTGGGCGCATAGCTTATTAGCAAATGTGAAAAATCTAATCAGCAATGGACCTTTCATTTAAATTTTGTTAATTTCTAACTAACATAATAGAAATGTATTGCGAGCGTCGAAAGAAAGAATAGCCATGGAAAACGACCAGAGATTTTAATTTCCGCATTTGACTACATGAAAAAAACAGCCACCGGCGGGTTTGATACATTACCACTGAAAATGTAAGGCCACCCAACCCATACACTGATGCTCCACGAGGTGTGGAGAGAGAGTTGAAATTAAAACGATTGGGATGCATGGCTGGCTCCCTTTCCATGACGTTTGGAATTGCCCAGAAAATTATAACAATTAAAGAGCCTGAGAATAAGAAAAAATGAAGACAGAAGCGGCTTTCATGTGACCACCACTTGTGCCCATTCCAAAGGACCAGTCCATGTGATGCTGTGGATGCTCTCCATCTCCATGTTACCACCACAAGCACAGCCATGGCCACTGCAGCGACAGCAACAGCAACAGCAACTACGTCCACATCTCTCCTTTTTTTTTTTTTTTTTTGCTCTCTCTTTGTTTTTCTTTTCATCTTTATCATGCTAGCCCCTCCATACGGCCCCCAAAAAAGGCTTTCTCCAATCGCAATTAAACGCTACTATTTCTACGTGGACTCAGTTGCACTCACGGACACCTGATTCCAAGCACCAATCCTTGTCAAGGACTGTGAGCCTCGACATATGCCCCAGAAAAATACAAATATTAGTGATATATGCATGCCAATTGTTTTTTTAGATGTTGTCTTACATAAAACATCGTGGATCTTTTCATGGAAAAAAAACCCATCGTGAATCTAACTAATACGGGCCATCCAAATCGAGAGAGACTAAAGCTGCTTATGAACCATTGAACCATTGAACCATTGCTTAAAAATTATTTTAAAAATTTTTATGTACATTTTTTCTCGTAGACTAAAAAGGGTGGAAACCGAATCCATTAAAGAGAAAATATATTCAACTCATTGATAAAATTTAGTTTATGTTTGAGATATAGACAAAAATTATTATATTCATTTTAATTTGATTTGAGATTTTAACTATCAAATTTTCTTATTTTTCTATCCTTAGCCTATATTTTAATTATTTTTCATATCTTTTTCTATAACTACTATATCCCTTTTTCCTTTATTTTCTTACTTTTAATTATTGCCCTTATTATATCATATCACACTTTCACATTGTCAAAAAATTTTCTACATTTTTTTTCCTACTTTTTTACCTCTTACCAAAAGGAGTTATTTGCACTTGTCTCCTCCTCTATTTATTATTTTGTGATTTATTTTGGAAAAACATCATTATAACTTTACTTTGTAGAAAATCCTAGTGTTAACTTTGAGTTGATTTTGGATTCCTAATTTGATTTTGAATTTTCGATGGTCGTAAGAGTAGTTTCTGAAGAGGGGTCCTCCTAGTTGCATTGTGTGATTTCTGTGCATGAACTTTTACTCTTTGGAATGCATTACCATATTTTACACACACACCCCCCGCGTATCCGTTTCCAAACCTAGACTAGATGGGAGGGGTTACAGGTGCAAATATTCAAGAAATTTTGACTAGTCAAACTAATCCGATAATTGAATATTAAAAATCATAATGATTCAATATTACTTTTGTGTTTTTCAAGTAAAGTTCAAAAGCAGGAATATTTTCACAAATTCAATAATATGGACTAAAAAAATTTAAAAGCAAGCTCAGATAGTTTTAAAATATACCTAGTACATGGCATCCGCTTTTTGCAGCATAAATTACCCTTTCAATTCTGACTAGTGCAGTCCATTCTTTTCCGTAATCCATTCATTTTGGCTTTCACATATAAACTTCCAACCATTAAAAAATAAAAAAGAAGTTCCTCCTTATCCGTCTGAACTGCGGCCACTAATCGAAATTCAAGAAGATAAAAATACCACCGATTAAAAAGGCGTCTGTTGCAACTGCAAAAAAAGTAGCATTGGTTGGTGAGATCTTCCCGTGCGGCGCACCTTTAGGCATGCACCATCCGCTGTGAAAACTGCTAAAATAGTAAATACAGAGCCAACGGCTAAGATATATAACCGACCTGCGGGGCCACCTTACTGAAACGGAAAGAGACCCACGAAAGGTGTGGGTGGCCTACCTGTCATAATGCCTTCCCCACTCAAACCCCACACTGCAGAAATATGCCCTTCCCCTTCTCTTTCAATCGCTGCAAAAGCGGACAACCTTTTGAAACAGGAACACATGAAGCACAGATTTCGATGGGCAGTTGAACCCCACAAAAGTGAGACTGGATTAGCAAGTTAATTAGGAAATTAATCATCATAATCAGCAGCTTCTATTTACCTTTGCATCCCAACACGGAATGCATTTCATACATACATGCGTACACGGATAGATACATACATACATCGATATCTAAGTTCCTACACTCATCTCAATACAAATTCTCATAGACGGATTTTTGGGCCCTGATTTTTTTTTTTTCTTGTTTCAGTTGGGTTGAGGAGGTATGTAATCAAATAGCAGAGAATGTTCGCTTTTGTGAGAATGGGTGTGACTGAATTAACCCAAAAAAATTTTAAAGATTAAGAATTGTGATCAAAATGGGACGACGTCGGTGCATCGGAACCCGTCGGAATTAATGATGGACTCAACGGGCCAGGCGTCGCGGAGGAGCTTGAGCAGCAGCTGGGCCTTGCGCTTGGCCCGCTCGGTGCAATCGCTCTGTACCAGCAGCAAGAGCTGGGTGACGATGCCGGCCGACACGGCCTCCCGCTGCAGCAGCTCCGAGGCTGAGCACAGGGACAGCAGGGCACCGGCAGCGTACTCCGTCGCACGGTCGGAGATCTTGAGTATGATCTTGACCAGGATCGGCACCGTAAGGGCGTGGGCGGCGAACGCCGCGCACCCCGTTGGAACTCGGCATAGCAGTTCGATGGTAGCCAGGGCGCGCTCGACGTCGCACTTCTCGAAGTCGGCAAGGCGGTCGACCAGTACCTGAGCCGCGCCGGCAGACACTGCCTTCGGTCGGTTTTGCTTCGCGTGG
>JAXCLR010000063.1:45862773-45873801 GCA_035584095.1 Annona squamosa | reverse complement strand
CCGCTTCCGACAGCGGGCACATGACCAGCAACGCGGCAGACTCCAATACCAATTCATCGCCGGTGGCTTCGGTATCCTCGACCCCGAAGAGGATCGACAGGAGAATTTCCCTTGCGTCGTTTGTGAGGAGGATGGAGCGGTTCTTATCAGATTCTCGGACGAGGGCTCTAAGGCGACGGAGGGCCGCGAGGCGGGAGGGAGCGGGAGACAAAGATGGGGACGCCTGGGCGAGAAGGGAGAGGAGGAGGGCTGGGTCGGCAGGCTGCTTGGGCGTAGGGATGCGCTCGACGCCGTGGGAGCGGTTGGCAACGCACCAGTCCTGGATGAGGCGGCGGAGGGTGTGGTTGGGAATGAGGGTGAAGTCGGACAGAGGGACGCGGGTTACAGGGCAGGTGGTGTTGCCGGTGGCGACCCAGGACTCGATGCTGGCCCGGTCGTAGGTCTGGCCTGTGCTGACGGCGACGGGGTCGCGCATGAGCTCTAGAGAAATGGGGCACCTGAAGTGGCAGGGGATTTGGACGCCCAAGTCCAGAGGCGCCACATTTGCTGGCATTCTACCTGCTGCAAAGAAGTACCTGGGATGTCAATCGATGATTTTGTTGCCTTGGCGGCGGTCTCCTGAAGAAGTATTTTGATTTGATTTGCAGCAGAGGGCAAAGATCAGAGCAGGAGAAGCAGCAGTAGCATCAGCATCCGCTGATCTGGTGATTGGACTTGCTGGAGGGGATGTTGGCGAGCTCGTCCCTTGGCCGCCCGCCCGCCAATTCTCTGATGGAGTGACAGAGGGAGTGGGAGAGGAGTGGGGTGGTCAAACTCAAAATCCTCGCACTCGCTCTCACTTTCGCTTACCCTCGCTTTGTATGGGTGTGTGGTCAGATCCAAAGCATAGCAGCCGCTCAAGGACTGCTCTTATCTGACTCCCCACACGTGCAGTTCTCCGTCACTCGCGCTACTGGTCCCTCGTTGCAGCATGCATATATTGTCCCTCCTTCCTTATTCGCTACTCTGCCGGATCTCGGTGCTTTTGTGATTTCCAAACTCGTAAATTTGTTTTCTTCTATTCATATATCGTCATTATAACCACATGTAGAGATCTAACATGTCTAATTATAAACTTCAAAGTATTTATAGAGAAAGTACAAGTTCTGCTTTGCATGGTGCATGAGAATCTGGCGGAATCCGGGGTGCGAAGTGTTGAAATGGGCAAGTCTCCTGACAACGTGGGATTTCATTACTCACGTTAATACTTTCCCTCACGCTTCTGGCAACAGATGTAAACACATCATTAACGGAATCGAGCACAACCCGGTTTGGGTTTGTCCTTTTGATACCATGCACGGTAAAATGGTTTGGCCAATTGGAAACCTATCAAGGGTCTACTTGCCTCCGTTGCGTTGTATTCTTTTTAGAGAGTTTGGCTAAGATTATCCATTCAGTTTTGCAGTGAAGTCCTCAGACAAACTGAACGAATATGCTATTAGTTGATGCTTTTTCCTCAATGCATCAATAATTTTACCTCATTGAGGCCTATTAGGCCCTAAATCTATGACTCGTATATGCCTCTTAACGATTTCATTACCCACGTTAATACAAAAGAAAGTAGCTTTCACGTGTGTCCCACTTTCTCATGAAATCTTACTCCCGTTTACATCAACTTAATCAATGGAAAAAGAGGAAGCAGATTATTCCAGAAAACCGAGGTGGCGGAATCAAGCCATGTAAGAGAAAGAAACACTTACTGAGGTGGGTAAGCCTGTCAGTGCTCGTGCGCCTGCCAATTTCACTTTCCTTCCGTGTATGCACCGCTATCCAAACCACCCAAACAGCTGGACCCACTCCACATAGTGGAAACCTATTAACTTCCCGTTCATAAATTCCCATCCAAAACTTTTGATGCTTTAGGGTGCAACGAGGTACCAAGTCTGTCCAAACCTGAGTTTAATTTTTGAAATTGTTTCAAATTAAATTTCGGTTTCAACCCAACTTGGTCCGAACCCTGATATTCTCCCTAATTTATTAAAATATTTATATTTATTTATATATTAAATATTTCAATTATAATCACAATAAAAGTTATTTCATACAATCATAACTTAGTTAAACTATAAAATATTTATTCTAAAACATAAATGTTGTATATATTTGTCTGTAAAAATTGAAATATATTATATTTGCATTAGCTTTATTTGCAAATAATTATAAATATATTAACTCTTTAAATTTATTACATATATTAATTAACTACGTTAAATATAAGTTTCACTTGATTAAACTTTAGACAATAATTTTATGTAATTTTATTTATTTATTTTTTTGATTTTTTTAATAACATTACCTTGATTGTCATGTGTAAATTCATTACTTTCGTTCTATTTAGAATTATTTTTTAATTAAAAGACTAACTTTTATCAAAATTAAATATATTATAGGTCATATAAATATATTCAATGTAATTATTCATGTGATAATGGAAAAATGTTTTAAAAAATTATTATCTTTATCAATAATTTCAATTTTTATTGGTTTGAGAAAAGCTCAAACTTCAATCCCAAATTAAGACCAAAACTAATGCCAACCCAGTCTGGATGTGACCTTAATTCGGATTCTAATGTTAGAGTTTAGGTTTTAAGTTTACATAAACCGGATAGGTTTAGAATTTAAGTTCATCACCTATTGGCTTTTGACGGACGTCATTAAAATACTGTGCATGCACAGAGATCCCTCGGGAAAAAAGAAGGCTAGGATTCAAGTACGAGCATACCAGGTAGATGGCTGGTGCACGCATGGCTACGGATCTCCGTACTCTGCCGCTGCAGCCAATAACTCCCCTCCCATTTAAGTAGTAAGTACCGCGAAGGGGCGTCCTCCATTTCAGTTGCACTGCATCGCGCACGGTCACACGTGAGAATCAGCAGGAGATGCCCGGCTAGATGCTCTTCCCTTCTTTCCAATCCACATGATTTTTATTTTTTCCGGGGTTCTATTTTTAATAGCTTGCTGATCTGGCAGAATCTGGCAATTGATACCATGAAGATAGAGGAAGGTTACATGCATTGCACAAACATCCCTCGAAAACTCAAGAGTTGCCGAGGTAGCGAAGCCAGCTTTTGAATATTTAAAACTAACCTGTGATTACAGAGGCATTTGTTTTTTTCTAATGAGGATAAACACAGACCAATCAGACTCATCCGAAGTCCAAAGGTTGGGTGGCTTTCGCAGGCGGTGCATTTATGACACACGTGGAGGCTCTCTGTGTCCAGAAGTGCGGAGCACTAGGCTCTGCCAGGGAGTATCAACTATCAAAGCATCCATCGTCGTCTCTTTTTATACCTTGTGTTTGTGCTGTACGTGTCAGAGCTCTCTAAAGCGCATGTGGGGATCTGGGTGTTTTTTTAATAAAAGAGATTTGGGATCGAATAACAAGCTGATGGACCAGAAAATTCGCCATAATTAGGCTGATTGGTTTGTTTGTTGTCTTTATAGTGATCTGATGGGCGTCTGATCAGTGTGCCATGCAATGTTTTTGATGGTGCGCGGCCGTGTATGGCCTGGGTTGAGATGGTCCCCATTGGAACTACGAAAGCGTGGGATGTTTCAGTGCTGGAACACATGGCATGAGATAAGAGCAGTAACTGGAGAGACGACACTGCACCCGCTGCCCTGTCGGCTGCACGGCTCTGGAACTGGGCAGATGTTCATTCTCGAGTCTGACCGTCGGCATGCGTGGATCCACTGGTGTTATACAGCAGTTTGGAGATTTCACTTGTTGGACTATCTTAAGTTTAACCGCTCACTTCACCACCCAGATGACAAATGGCTGATGGATGGTGTATATAAGGTTTTATGGTATGGAGTTTCAGGATTTAAAGTTGAGTAGAGATGGTGGTTATCCTCTCTAATAATACACCTTTATCATGACCTAATCATCCATGGTGGATGACTCGATAAAAACAATTTTAACTGCCCACATGGCCAAGAAAGGTCTCATGCTGAATAATGGGAAATGGTCAATGAATATGATCACATGAAGTTGGCTACTCTTTAACATATCAAGCCTTATCGGCAGACAGTTCCGATCAACGAGTTTGCACTACCTAACTATTCAACAGCTTTCATTAAAAAAAAAAAAAAAAAAAAAAAAAAGACTATTCAACGGCTTGAATATTTGAACTTGGATTGTCTAAACCTAAAAAAAAAATGGATTGCCTAGTGTCAATTTGTCAAAAAATAGCGAAGTATCAAAACTAATAAAGAAAGAGAAGGAAATAATGTCAAAACAGTTATGAACATAGAATTAGTAAAAGAAGAGAGTTCATTTTAACATGGTAAGAATTAAAGTGTGTTGTATGGTATGTAAGGAAAAATAGATATTTGGGAGGAAAATTAGTTAATAACTTAATCACATTAATAGAGTTCTGAGTTGGGCATCCCTCACCAATAAACTAAGCAACAAAAGGAAAAAGAAAGTAGATGATGGATTTTACATGAAAAAGAAGAGTTTAATAGGTCATGGATCTTTATGAAAACTTATGAGGAAAGATAACTATTGGTTGAATTATGGAAAAGTGAGTAACCTTGCAAAACGAGACAAGTGTTAGAGAGAGTAACAATTATAGAAGAATGAGATATTTAGGAACCCCCTTAATGCTATAAAATACTATTTATACTACTTAAACATGCATATTATCTCTAATTACAAGGCCAATGAAGGTCTTCCTATAAAATTGAGTGTAATCATAGGTTAAGCAATTTTTTTTAGTAAAATAAGGGTTTACTAGAAGAATTATTATGTGGCTTACCTTTATAAGTAATAATATTAAGAAGGTGATTGAGTTTGGCAAGACAGTGTAGAATTAGTACGATAGTACTAGAGGGGCTTATACTTGAGGAGTTGATCTGCTTACTCTTCCTATGACATACAAGAAAAGAAGGAGTGAGCACATGCGAGATAGATAGTGGCCCATGTGGTTAAACTATTAACTTTTTGATGTCGAGCATTGTAGACCCACCTTCGGAATATGAAAGATGCACGTTATGGTGTTAGGATGAAGTAACACGACTTTAAGTTGAGGTGTTGACCTTGGTTGAGGTTTTTTAGATAATTCATTAGTCTTTGTTAAGATGTTTTATCACACCATTTGTCCTTAGTAAGTTCAATTCTTATGAATAATTAAGAAAAGGATTGAATCTACATTATAGCTAACTAACAACATTTTTTCAATCAATGCATTTGTTGATTGGGTTATGGTTCAAAACACTTTAATGTGGGAAAGTGGTAAGCATAATGATAATTGTTAGTAAATGGGCTTGTCCTTTTGGACTTAGCATTTCTTGCTATCAATGACTTAGATCCGCCTCTCATTTTATTTTTCTTTTTTTAGCATCTCTATACATTAATAATAGATGAACAAGGCAAACTTTTAATAAATAATATGCCTTCTATGTGCCAATAATACAAGATTATGAGGGAGGTGAAGTTATTAATGGCTAATCTTGACAACACTATCCAAAGTTTTAAATTAGATGTCTTTCTATCAATGATTTATATTTAAGGTAATGGTAGGATTACTATTCAATTAAACCTATCTTACAATCCTTAACACATTTGGGATGGCGTCAATAAAGCTGATACTAAATATTTGAAAGATCTTCCAGGCATTCTCATATTCCATGGAGTGAATGGGATATTAAGTAAACTAAACTTCATGGACCACTTCTCCAATAAGAAAGTCATTTAAGGAATACCAGACTTTACCAATAGATCACAATACAACTGATGTATTGGCTTACAATGCAAGTATAATGTGGCTTAATTAATAAAGAAATGAGTAAGAGATCAATCCCATAAGAAGACACTCTAAATAAACTACAATATAATATAAAAAATGTCCCTTAAGAGTTGATTCAAATAATATGAGATTACATTAGTGAGAAAAGAAATAATTAATTTATAAGGAATCTTAATGGTAGTTAACATATATAATCTTAGTAACCAACTTCTAAATTTTATATTTCTATGAAAATAAAGGTAAATTCCTGCATTTTCAATAAGCATTATACATGATTACATGAGATTAGCCAGCATAATCCTATTAAGGGCTAACAAATCAACTCGACCGACAACTAAGATACAAAAATTCTAGCATAGTAAAATAAACTCATATGGGCATTCAACCTAGTTCCCATCTCAAGCTAACTTATCCAAGCATTGCAAAGGCATTTGCATCATTCAACAAGATGGCCAAACTCGTCGAAATATTAAATTCAGGTTAAATAGATAATCCAAACGTAGAAAATTAAATAGAAAGAAAAACAAAGTTGTGAGTATATGTTGAGTTCCATCACAATTCTAAATAAAGTTTTAGCCGAAAAAACTAAAAAAGATCTCCAAACACATATCTATCAATAGAAAAATCCAAGTGAATTCATCTTCTTGAAGCTTCTTCTCCTTTTTTACCTGTCAAAAGCACTTCTCCTTAGTTTCCTTTCTCTCCCCCCTCTCATGCCCCTATAAATCCTCTTTTAAAAACCCTAATTGGCACCTCTTATATTAAGCAACTTGCACATATAATTTTCACACTCGTGAGGATTAATGTCATGGCTTTATTTTGTTGGTAGCTCTCTAGACACTCTAGGTTCACAACTTTAGTTTGGAGTCATAATCTCAGATGACTCATACCTCACTTGTAGCACTCTAGTCAGAAGTTCACAAGAGGTAGCAAAAAAGGAGTAATGTAGAAGATTCCCCCGTTGCAATCACGGAATAGGTAGTCTTGATCACAATAAAGGAACTAATAAAGAAGAAAAGAAGACGACTAGTCAAGTTAGTTACTATGTTCTTTAATATTTTTTTATGTTCAATTAAGACTTTTTAATCTCATTGGCCTCAATATTGACCTCCGGTTTGAACTCTTTGTAGGTGTTGTCAAATCAATAGATATGGAAGAAAGTCCAAAAGAGGTTAGGGAAAATCTATGAGAAGCAATGATGCTTACATGGAGGTGCAACAAATCAAATGCCTTCATATGGACAAGGTGATGACAATGAAGCTCCTTTCTATAAGGAAGTTCAACCTCGGAGGTTCAAGATTCACTTCAAAAAATAGCTAAGAGCGATGCTCACATTACAGTGGGGATGGAAATCACCATTATAAACAAGATGAAAACAAGTGACATGGTCGAGGTCTTAGACTTACTCCTATTGCATCATAGGTAGCAAGACTTGGGCAATTTTACGGTCATAGATAAGACCACGATAGTAGAGATTGAGATTAGCTAACTATAGACAATGCCTAGAAGATGAGCTAATTAAGGCATCAATTTAGATCAAAATTGAAAAGACAAAGGTCATAAAATGAAATACAATAAAAAGGTCATAGAGGTCAAAAGGTGGTGAGAACCAACTATGAAGCTCCTGAACTTATATAGAGAAAGCCAAACACTAGAGTGAAGCTTATAAGCAATACAACTAAGGCCTAATGTTGTCCTTGTGAAGAATAAGAAGAGAATATATTTAGAAAATTATAAAGAGGACTTTTGATATTGAGGGATGAGTTTTAATGTTGTTGTCAAAGTTGTGTTGTTCTAGTAGAATGTTATCGAAGAGAAGTTTATATAGGTATCATTCCAAAACAGAACACTATTAGGATGTCACCTATAAAAGGAATGCTTGGTTACTTCTACCTACAACTATGAAAGGAGCTTAAAGTGTGAAAGGAATACTTATGCAAAATTGAAGAGTGCCCCCATTTGTATAGGTTTCGATGTCGTGCACTCTAGTTAAGGTATCAATTGAGATTCCACTATTAAAGATCAATAACTTGTATAAGGCTAACCCTTTCATAACTGAGGTGGACTAGCACATCATCTTGCAGTTGAGAAGCAATTGAAAGTGCAAAAGTAAGTTAATGCTAAGGTGACCAGGCATGAAATTTCAATTTTTATAAGATCGAATATAATCATAGGTTAGACAATTTTATCAATTGACTAAGATTTACTAAACTAGTTTACTAACATTGCTTACCCTTTGTAAGTGATCTTGTCAAAAAGTAATCTAAGATGGTGATTAAGGTAGTGTAGTATTGACAAGGTGGTACCACATGGCCTTATACATGGACGTAGAGTCATCTGAAGTAGTCTCTTTTTCACATGTGTAAGAGAAGGGTGAGTGGGCATGTATTGAATACACTATGAGCTTGCATAATTATGACATTGACTTTTTTACTCTTGACCTCAACCCCAACCAGTTTTCGGCTAAGGCCTTGGTTAAGACCATTTAAAACATCACTTGTGAAAGTAAAATTAAAAGGGGTGAACTTATATAAAATGAAAAATAAAAATTACACACTTTTAACATGCCTTCAAGAGTAAAATAGCCCACTATTAAAAGAGAATTGCTTTTAAAAGACTAGAATGTCTTGTGGTGAGCGTTGTATTAATTCGTTTAGTCAAAAACATATATCTAGTATTTCAATTACATGAATCGTATAAAATATGTATTTATAATCAAATAAAATTTTTCCATATTATGAAGAAACCCATTTGATTTTTATTCTAAAACAAAATAAACGTGGAAAATTAATCTAGAATGGACTTCATTAGGGGCACTAGGTCGGGTTAACTCGAGTTAGGGTCTTTTCAACCCTAATGCTTTATAAAATGTCAACCCAACCCTATATTCAACTCTATTTTTAAAATTGTATCTGAAGCCTAAGTTAAACCTATATAAATTTGTTTAGGTTATAAACTGAGTTACTAAATATAAAATATTTAAAATATTTTTCTTAATTAAATCTATTTTAAAATATAAATTTATATGAAAGAATAAAAATAATCATTTTGTTGGAATATTTTACAATTTATGATTAATATAGTAACACAATCATATGCTAATATATAAAATTAGGTTGGGTCGAATTGACAACTATCTAACTTAATCAACTCACTTTTGAGATCAAAATTGGGTTATCTAACATATTCTTTTCAAAATGTCTAACCCAACTTTATTATAAATCAATTAGATCAGTCGGATTCTGGTTAAGACTAACCTTATTTATAACCTTAGACTCCATGCATATATTTGAATATTAACCTTTGAGTTTATGAATGTCACTAGTGTGAAAAGAAGTGAAAATAGATTAAAAAATTATTTATTTTTAGATAAACATTTTGCATTTCATAGATTAACTTAAAAATTAAGGATCTATTTAAGATCATTCAATTAGATGGAATATGATAAGATTTTACTTTACTATTGTCAATATTATTTTTAACACATAATAACTTTCCTCTACAATCTATTTATCTTAGATATTCAGAAGATTTGCTTTTAGAAATGAAAAATGAAACTCACGCAACTAAGATCCTACTCGAAACACTTAGCATAAAAGCCAAAAACGTTACCCACATAGCCTATGTTATCTATTCATCTTAAATTAGGGATGCAATTCGAGTAAGATACTCGTGGGTTTGGTTCTAGATTTTCAACCCTAAGATCAGTTCGATTCCAATAAGAAAATACCCTTTTGAATTTGAGTAGGATAGTTCTAGAGGTTGACTACCTAGAACCAATTTGGGGCTCTAGAATCTACTCGGATATAATATAATATAAAATATTAATAAATATTATATATTTCTTCTTTAGTTCGCCCTAAGTCCCTCTTTCTTCTTTTCGCCGCTTCTTTCCTTCCAAGATTGTTGACTTGCTTTTGCAGCCAATGCTCCACTTCTCCCTCTTTTCTCTCACTAATAGCTTTGACTCACAATCTAGCTAGCAGCCAGTCCCGCCTTTCTAGTTTCTTCCTCTTTGTTTCATCTTGCATGTTTACTTCCTTTCTTTTTTTTTGCATTTTCTCCTTTCCCCCATCTTTGTCTTCATTGTTGTTGCTCTTGTAGCCTCTAATAACCAACTTACAAATATGTTTCTGACGAATGGAGGGTGAAAGCAAACCATAGGCCTTCTATGCCTTCTATTCCAAGTAAGTTGGAATCCCTATGTGCCATGAATTTCTTATTTACTGCCTTTAATCAACATTTTTGGCATGTTCACCAAAATCAATTTCATTTTTAGCCTTTTTCTCGAAATTAATTTGTGCCACTTATTGGCAAATTGACAAACAAACCTATGTTGTCTGATTGTGTTTTTCATTTTCACTTTCATTTATGCCTTTTCCCCAAATCTATTTCATTTTTGGCCTTTTTTCCCAAATTAATTTGCGCATATAGTTCTTTTCTCTTTTATTTATATTGAATATATTTCAAAATTAAAGGCTAGAAACCCCATTTATTTGATAGAAAATACAAGTTTAAATTTGAATTATTGCTTTGATTTAAACTATGGAATTGTAGAATGTTCGGCCATTTTGGCCATTTTTATTCATCCATGTCATGAGATTTTTGGTTCGTTTACTAGTAGTAATGGATTAGGCTACAATAAGTGTTAATCTGCATGTTCATATAGGTTTGCTGCTTAAAAGAATAATTTTCAGGTTAATACAAGTTTACATAAGCTTGTTATACTAGTTAATATGGGTTTACACAAGTCTATTGTATACGTTTATAGAGGTTCATGCAAGTTTGTTTTACATCAGTTTCTTTAGACAAAATTTGTAATATACTGTATAATTCTAAGTAGATGGATTTAAATTCATGTTGTGTGCTTTTATTTTATTACAATTACCAATTTGAAACCCGAACCAAAACCAATTAGTCCTTGGAAAAATAGAATAAAGTAGACCACTAATCGACCCGGCAAAAAATATAGCAAGATGAGAGTTTTAAAAAATAGGATAAAAATAAGAACAATCCCTATCCAAACTGGAGCGCAATCCTATGCACTCGAGTGTTCTACACTTTTTTTTTTGAAAATTTTTTCATGAAGCTATTAATATAAGTTTATTTAACATATATATCAATTTTTACTATTTTTTAAGATTTTTAGATATTTTTTTTAGATTTTAAAAAATCAGTGGCATTTTCAGTAATTTTAAATTACTAAAAATGCCACTAATTTTTAAAAATCTAAAAAAAT
>JAXCLR010000063.1:45830679-45850562 GCA_035584095.1 Annona squamosa | reverse complement strand
AATTAAATTCTGAGACATTCTTACAATTTTGCTAACAATTATCTACTATTTCTAAACTTTCCCACCGGTGGACGACTTCCACAAACTTGGGGAGACTTGCAACGCCACCACTTCATAAATGCTGCTGGGGAGATTCGAAGTCAGGACCACCTGCTTGTGAGGCCATGTCTTGTACCACTGAAGACCGAATACTGATGCAAAATTATGAGCACGGCTAAAATTATATTACTTACAAAATGCAATTATGAGCACAGCTAAAATTTCATGCTTGAACTAAACGCTAATAAATACTTGGAACTTCCACTAAAGACCGAATACTGATGGGATGGCGTTTCCAACCCCAAAGAGCAAAAGATGGAATGCCTGTCTCGTCTCCGATGGCCATTTCTCTTTATCAGACAATGATGTGAGTTACTGTGGCCCACCTTGCTCGAACTTTAGTGAATGGTATAGTGGTTCCCATCTCAGTCATGGCTTCTAGCGATGGTGCTGTGGCTCCCCATCGTCTTACTGATCCGATGAAGAGGAGGCCACTTCAACTTTCCAGTCAGCCTCTATCATGTAACGGTCTGTACAAGTGGGCCTTAGCTCCAAGCAATCCCAGCCTTAAATCCTAACACACACACACAGATTTTATATGAAACTCTGAATGTAACTGTACATCTCCAATAATATATATCAAACATGGCCACATTTTTCTCTTCCTTGTTTTTTCAGATGGCCATGCTAGCTGACATACTTTTCAATAATTATTGTCATTAATATATAATATCAAACCAAAACATATCTATGGTGATATTTTCAATAATACGATTGACTGCAAATATATAAAAAAATATTATAATGCATGCGACTACACAGTGCATTCACATGATCATAAATGAAAAATTCACTCCACCAATTATATTTAAAATTATTCACTTTATTAGCATACTAATTTTCATCCAAATTCAAAATGTGTGTGGTCCCCATCTTAAAATTATATAAAATCAACATCGTAAAATAATTTAGCATCAATATCAAGTTTACAGTGATATTTTCAACATCTAAAAAAGTTTAATTTTTATATGGATAAATGATTATATAAAGTTTCATTATATAAATTATGGTGCGGTCCATTTGCACATGAATGGTTCTTATAGGTATGTGTGTGTGTGTGTGTATAATGAGCGATCCTGTTAGTACGAGCTAAATAAATGTCTTGCTTAGTCAATATCAAAAAATCTATTTACGATAATTTTTTTTTTGTTTTTTCTTCACGCAATTGTTTATCTAAATGTATTTAACATATAACTAAGTTTTACCATTTTTGGATATATGTATTTATTTTTTGAGATTTTTAAAATTATTAAAAAATATATACACATGTCCAAAGATGATAAAACTTAATTTATATGTTAAATATAATTAGATAAACAAGTGTATGAGAAAAAAGTAAAAAAATTCGTGGTAAATAGGTTATTTAAAATAGGCTAAACATGATATTTGCTTAACTTAGAGTAACTGGATCATTGCTCTATATATATATATATATTATATATCTTCATAAGTAATGTTAAATGGTGGCTAAATTGTGGTCATATTTTGAATTTCATATAAGAGTAGTGATTCGCTGAAACGTTTTCCTATTTCCCTCAAATGTGGAAACGTTTAGTTTGAGCCTAACTAAGATAATTTTTTCAAAAATTTAAATCATTCATCTTGTTTGAAATAATGTTTTATATTTTATAAATAAAAATCATGTAAAAATATATATGTATGATATTTGATTTGAAAGTCTTAATAGGTCTACGTATATATTTTATGGTATATTATAATTGTCTTATAGTGAAAATTTTTTATTTTCTAACTAAATATGCTACATTAAATTTATTAGATATAAATTTCATAAAATTACCTTGATGAGGCCTAAACTAAGCATATCTACATTTGAGGGAATTGAAAAATGCTTCCACCAAATCATAACCTTCATATAACTACAAGGAGATGGTTGGGTGAAGTTGATGCAAATGAGACTCACTTAGATAAAATTAAAAGTACATTCATTCGTTGCATTTAGAATTCTTTATTTAATTAGAATGAACTAAGTTTTATCAAATTCAAGTATATGCGTGTGTACCATCTTGAAAGGTACAAAATTATGGTAACAAAATTGATTAGATTATATGTCATTGTAAGCTTGTTAATTCAACATCTAAATTATTTAAAATATTAGTTCTATATGGATAAGTAATTTTATATTTTATTATAACATTCTAATAGATATGCATGAATGCAAGTATTTTTTTCATAATTTATATATTCGAAGCTGTATCTTTTAAAAGGTACGGTTCACTTAAAACTTCGAATGAGATGATTTTTTGTGACGATAAGAGGAATTATTTGAAATTATACGCCCGGTTGGTTTTTGATTTCATCATTGATATGAGCTCATTTCCAGGAACTGCACCTTAAGTCTTTCACTCAAGTATATCTCATAATTAAATCCATAGTCGGGTTTGGAGAAAAAAAAAATCCCCTTTTACGTGGGAAAATATATAAATGAGTAATGCAAGAAGGCTGCAAGCTTCACCAATTCCAACAGATGAAAGTGATAAGAAAATGAGTATAGCGCAATTGTAAACATTATTAAGTTATCCTGCATCAGTTGTGAAAGGTAGCTGTCAAAGTGTGAGAAAGAGTCTTACGTCTTATACTAGCTTTTGAGCTCATGAGCATCCAAAAAACATAATAAGTTTAAATATAGATATTTATTTAATTTTGTCACAGTTTCAAACAATAATTAAAAATGTAAGTTTTCTCTTTCGGCCAACAAAACAAATAAACACAAAAATGATTTTTAGTTAAATGGCCAGATGGAAGCATAAACCGTTAGGATGGTTTGCATCAAGGCAATTAATGGATGTTTTCTCTTTTTCCTGCATTATAGCCCTCAGATCAATACATAGTGGTATAGAATTTATATCCACGTATTCGTACTAACTGGTTACCTGAAATGAAACGTCGGTTTGGAACATAAATGGCCAAGGACGTTGTGATTACTCCTCAACTGATGAAGGAGATGGTATCATGTCAGATAGAAATTTTGTTCCCCACCACAGGGTGGGAAAAAGAAAGAGAAAAGATTGGAAGTTGACGATGGATGTACTTGTCAGTGTTCATGCTCCACAATTATGTAATCTAGAACCTTTTTATACAAGTTATCAGCCTCGTTTTTTGTGTAGTAGAGTGGAACAACTGTTCTGTGGACCATACAGAAATAATAGAAATCATACAGTAAGAAACTTGATAAAGCTTCAACAAGGTTCGAAGAATAAAATATTCTTGATAGAGTACTATGAATCTTTGATAAAGCTTCCACAAGCTTCAACCTCAACTATAAAGTATAATAACTCATGCTTTCTAGCATAAGTTGCATATATTGTAATACATCCAAATCATTCGGTTGTTACAAATAAAATCAAGGGTTATTATTGGCAATTTTTGTAAAAAGAATCCTTCATCGAATTGCTGTGCATAGCTTAATTTATATGCACAGATTGTGATTGGTGAACTACCCGGCTATGGAGCAATAATTTGGCCAGGGTCATAAACCAAGAAATCATCAATAGTTATAAGTTTAATTTGTTGAGATCTCATTTAAGGGTGTGTTTGAAAATAGATAAAACTTTTGATGAAAAATTTTGAAAAATAAAAGTTGTCAAATGATGTGATATAATAGAAGCAACGATGAGGAGTAAACAGGATAAAGTTAAAATAGATGGTTAGTTATGTAGAAATTATTGAAAAGTAGGATGGTTATATAGTAAAATGTGAAAAAATGATTAAAAAATATGGTAATTATGGAAAGTAAAAAATTTTAAATTAAAAAGTTTTAACTTGACATTTTATATTCATTGTCAAACACAACCTAAACTAATTAGTAGATAAATGATAGAACTTGAAAGGTAAACCAGAGAGCACAGTTCTAATTATACTTCGAAAGAGGACAATTGTAATTATACTTCAATGCATGGTTTTCGAAATTGGGACTAATTTAATACACGCGGGTGCAAAAATCTTTTTTTTTTTTAAAATTTTTTTCACATAACTGTTAATCTAAGTGTATTTAACATATGTATTAATTTTTACCATTCTTAGAAATTTTTAGATTTTTTTTGAATTTTTTTAAAATGACATTTTAGTAATTTTAAATTACTAAAAATGTCACCATTTTTAGAATTCTCAAAAAAATTTAAAAATCTCCAAAAAAAATAAAAATTAATACATGTATTAAATACACGTAGTTTAACAGTTGTGTGAAAAAATTTCAAAATTTTTTTTTTAAAAATGGGATTTTGCACCTAGGTGCATTGAATCAATTCCTGATGGAAGTCGGATGCAATTTCTATAAATAAGAGCCAAGATAATTAACGAAGATCTCCTTGTAAACATGCGCTTTGGTAATTTTTCAGTCATTAGTGAAAAGCATGGACTTAATCATTGCTGAACTTGCATGAGTGACGTATTTATAAGCTGTAGATACCATTCCATAATTATTATTGGAGGAAACAATGTTATTGGAAGTTGAAACTGGACCAGGCTATCAGGGTATGACAGGCCAGTCTGGTCCGGTGCTGATAAAGCTGGAGGAATATCATCCACGCAATAACCAAGAATTCTACATCTTCAACGAATGTGTAGAGTTCGTATCAGCAATAAAACGCAGCGGGGTCATCGGTTAGATATTTCTGTATATAAATTCTTTATTTACCGTGCGTACTTTTAGAATTAATGAGAAATTGTGACAAGAAGATTCAACCACAAACTGAGCTCAGATCATAAGTTAATAAAACCATCCATTAACCAACATTAACGAGTTTGGGTGAGCTGATGGCATTTTCTTTGGGTCTAGTCCAGCTCAGAAAATCTTGGGCTGCCTTTGTCACTTGGACTAAGGCTTTATCGATCAGAGGGTGGTCGTTGCAGGTTTGAGACTTTAGTAGATTGACCGAAATTGGGACATGGACTGGGCACTACCTGAGAACAGACGAGGCACGCAAGATCTTTTTTTTAAAAAAGAAAAAATTTAAACATTTTCCCTTCCCTCCAATCCATTTACCAAAAGTAGATAACCAAGCAAAACAAAGCATCCCTACAGAGAAATTCAGATATACATCTTGGTGGAACTCTTAGCAACAAAACACCACTCCACGAATAGACAAAGCTAGTTGTCGTTTAATCATTCTAAAACGGTCCAAAAATATATATTTTTTATTTTTTAAAACTTTTTATAAACATGTTAATCTAGTTATATTTAAACTATAAATTAAAATTTATCATTTTTAGATATGTATATATATTTATTTTCAATTTTTAAATACAAGGGTATTTAACTCGTTTCGAATTATTTGAGATGATTTAAATACCCCTGTATTTAAAAATTCAAAATAAATATATACACATATTCAAAAATGGTAAATTTTGATTTATAGATTAAGTATAACTAGATTAATGTGTCTACAAAAAAAGTTAAAAAAATATTTTTAGATCAGTTTAAGTTTAAGAAGATCACAACTCAAGCTAGTTTAGCCAAGTTGGGAGCCGATTGATTCCCACTTCTAAATACATGATTGTATACAACTTGTTGAAATCCTTATTCACAATTCTTGATTTATCAACAAGGAAAATGAGGCTGGACAGTGTTTAACCATTACACATAGCATGGAAGCGCTTTGTATTTCCACATCTTGGAACCTATTTCTGCAAGCCATTCAATCCCTTTTAAAATAATAGATATTTCCATCGGAAAAGGTTAAGCAACTCCAAGAGCTTCCAACTTTTAGCAGCACTAAAACATTCTTTTGTGTTCTATAAGAAAAACCTTTGAATCCCTGTGAATAGAAGTATAACTTAGTATCAATTCGATCTTAACCTGCACAACTCGATTCGATTTCAAAATCAAGTTTGAGTTTTATTTTTTAAATTTTTTTCAAAATAAACTCAATTTCAACCTAATTCGAAAAAACCAAAATCAATATTAGTTTTATATTAGTCAGTACCAAAACCTAACTCAGTTTGAACCAATACATCTCCTAATTTGTTAAAAGAATTATATTAGTTTATGCATTAAATACTTTAATTATAATTATAATAAAAATTCTTCCATACAATCACTATATAAGTAAATCGTAATTTATTTTAAAACCTACATGTCATCTACATTTATCCAAAAAAAGTTTAAGTTATTGGATCAATGTCAATTTAATGTGTAAATAATTATAAATATACCAACTATTCTATTTAAAATTCTTATATACATATCAATTAACTATCAGATATATAAGTCTTATTTTTATTAAAGCTGTTTGAATAGTGATTTTATGTGATATTATTTATTTTTTTATCTTGATTATTAATAGTAAATTCATTACATTCATTATACTTAACATCATCTTGTAATTAGAATGCCAACTTTTATCAAATTCAAATATATTAATGTGTAATTTATGAATAAAAAAGTTATCATAATCAAAAGTACGTTTTAGAATTAGTTGGTGTGAATGTGATAATATTCAAAGAATTCATTATTTCTATAGATAAATTTCAACTTTCGTGGGTGTAAGAGTAATCTGAATTTTAACTCAAACATAATGTTAACTCAGTGTGCAGGATTAAGGTTTGAATTCACCCAGACTCCATATAGCTTAACCCAAATTGCATCACTACCTATGAATTGCAACAAGTTGCATGTTTGGACCACACAACAACCTATCTGTAGCCCACAGGCCACATCCATGGAATTAGCCATGAGTAAGCAATTAGCCATGAGTAAGCAATTTTTTTTAATGAGGTCCATTTTTTTGGTTTTACTTTTCAAAATTTTTTATAGAAGTCCTTGCACATGCATAGTTCTTATAATTAAATGACGTCTATCTTTTCTTTAATATAAACCCTCTCTACTTAGAGGGACAATTGCTTATTATCCTTTTATTTTGGTGACTTACCTAAAACTAAACATGCATCCATTACAAATTTTCCATGTTTTTCAAAGAGTTACTCAATTTAGATTTATAGATATTTTAGCTAATTAAATGAGCAACACTAGATGTGAAGGATATCTAAAATTTAACATATTTACCATCGTGGGGTGATTGGGTGTGGCCAGGCACATGTGGGCAGCCATGTCTCAGACCTTTTTTATATATTTTTTGATTTTTTATAAACATGTAGAGCTAATTATATTTAACTTATAAACCAATTTTTACTATTTTTAAATGCTTTTAAGTATTTTTATTTTTAAACAAAGTAGTATTTTTTGTAATTTTTGAGTCAAAAAATTATGAAAATATCATTGTGTTTAAAAATAAAAAATAATTAAGATAATCAAAAAATGGTAAAACATAGTTTATAAGTTAAATACACCCACCTTTAGTTGTTTATAAAAAATTAAAAAAATATTTTTGGGGAGTCCTATGGCCAGACGCGTAGGGGGTCCCATGTACTCGTACACATGGGATAACCCCTCTTTATCATCAATGCATAAAAATTTATATTGAAACATGTCAATACTTAACAAAATGCTTTCGCTCTGTATTTTGGATGCATTCAACTTAGACATAAGTCCAAAGTCCTTAAGAGCAATAATTGAATAAAATTAATATTCGTGCACTAAATCGATATGACATTTACTTTGCATGGTAACTAAACTAAGTGTATGCAATTTCTCGGCCCAAATAAAGAAAACATTTGTTTATTCATCAATAAATTAGGGTAAGATGATTATCATTGAATCGAGCAGGTAAAAAGAAAACAATGTGATAACTTATATGCTAATCATTTTACAAGGACACATCACTAAAAAGGTAAGGCCTAATTAACTTTATAAGTTTTTTTATTTGATGTAAAAGTTAATGAGTTAATAATGAGATTTCTGGAATAGGAAATCGGTAATAGATATCGGGTATCCATTTTAGATACTTTTTTTGGGTATATTTTACATCATATTTTAATTTATCTTACAATTAAGTTATGAGACAATTCTTACAGTTCGTGAGAGGGAAACAATTAGCTCTACAATATCAAACAAGGGAGACAATATGCTCCCATACCTAAGGACACCATTTCGAACACCTGCCAATGGTATGTGTAGCAAGGGTGTTACAAATCAGGCAATGGCCTGGTTAGCATTTAGACACTTTTTAGGGCAATTCAAATATGCCTACACAATTCAACTTATATCACATTCGTTTCCTTAAGTTTGCAAGAATTGCGAAATACCCATTAGATTTATCAAAGATTGCAAGTGTATCCTCTTTATGACGGATCGCCCAAACCAGCGAAATCTCTAGCAAGGGCATTTTTAAAAGACAATAGTACTATTCAAGCAAGTCCTGCTCACGCGGCAGGAATTGATTGACGCCATAAGCATCTTCTTCCTCTCCACCGTTGGCCTCGTCTGCATATATCAAACCATGCCGTCCTCTAAGAATGAGACCATCCTCACGTAGCCCCACTCAGCAACTGACATTCGGATTCGACCACCTACCATTTCTTAAAAGAATTGAATCTTTTGGCGTTTTGGAGTCCGAGTATGAGACCTATGGCGACTGCATATGTAGGATGCCTATATTTTCAATTTTTTGCACCAGTAGCCGGGTCCTAATGCGTGCATGTAAACAAGAAATGTATAGGATTGAAAACCAATATTCGTTGAGCTAATGCTATTTGTATAGAATGTATTAATTAGCATGCATGCAATGCTAACATGTATTACTAACTATATTGACATTTATTTTGGTTTTATCAATCCATATCCCACCTAGCACTCTGTTTAAGTGAATGATTTTTGTTGGGTATTTTTGTTTTGCGACTTTTCCTGGATTGTAGTTCATACTTTTTAGGTGGTCACTTGCGTTAATCAAAAAACCAACTATCTATCTATGAGAATTCTCGATTTCTAGACTTTGATCAGTGACGCCAGATTGACAATCGAACAGGAAGTAGGCAAAAAAAAGTGGCCTACCTGGATTAATAATGCAAATTTAATAAGCAATCAGGTATTTGACAGCTACGCAACTTTTGGCTTTGCGTTTTATTATACATCTTAAAATGCTTTAGGAGCTAGTATCTTCGAAGAAATTCTCAAGACTATGCTTGCAGATCGACCTCGTTCTTTATATATTTTTTATTGCTTGGACACGGCCGACTTTTAACCTAAACCTCGATCTAGCACAAAAATAACAAATTTTCTTGTCTGGACGTGACAAAGAATATCTCGATTCTCGTCCATCTGCTGGGTATTGGTCTAAGCGGTAGCCCCACGAAATTAGACATTCAAAAGGGGTGACTGGTGAGACCGTGAGGACAATTGAGCGGTTGAAACGGTGGTCAGAGAAAAGAAGATTCGTAGGTTTCCTGCGACTTAAGATGGAAAAGAAATTAGTCATCTGAAAAATCTTTTAAGAAATGCCAAGTTTTCTCTATGCCATGTTTACTTGTTGCCTTTTTTAAGACGCATTGGACGGTCCGGACCGGACCGCTGGGATATTCGCGTGCCCCTTAAACGAGATGACAGGCTCCAAGGACGAAATCGCCCGCGTTTGCCGTCGGACCCGGCGGGCACGTCGTGACTCTTCCCGCCAAGCACTCTGCATGATCAAATTTTCCTTCCTTGTGGGCATAAAGGAAGCTCTAATCTTCGCATCAGACATGCTTTTACGTGGTATTTGTAGAAGATCCCATCCATGAATGGGGTAGGAAAGAATTAGGTTCTTCTTACTCACCATACCAAATGCCATTTCGTAGTGTCGTATTCAATTTTTGTCAAATGCATTAATGAGCAGCGTTTGTTACTTTCTTTCAGCGGTTTTTTTTTTTTTTTTTTCCTTCGGTTTGGGCTGGTCTATCGTCTCCTGGCTCCTGCACGTTAGCGTGGGGGCTGGGGAGAATGGAGAAGCATACTTCGTGCTCTTTACGTTTCAAAAACAACGGATCTTTCGGGAAAAAAAAAAAGATAATTAATTAATTCTGCGACGGCTTTCTAGTTTAATTAGTGAAAAAAGGAGTGGAAAAGTTTTTTTTTTTTTGCGATCTTCCAAATAGATTTTTTAAATCATTTATTTGACTAAAAAGCCAAGTTTAATCCAAACCGAGCATGAACAAAAGTTCAAAATGCATCCGATAAAATTATTTAATGCTTATATGTGTTAATTCAATATGATAATTATGTAAATCATTATTTCTACATGAAGAAATAATTCTATAAATTGTTGAAACAATTAATATATCTATGAATTAATTAAGTATTTGTATAATTTATACATAGTTATATATGTTAAATAACAACGACATGTTCCATGCTTCCGATTAAATGATATTTGATTTCGTATTAGAATAAGTAAGCCATGAGTGTTTGATTGAAACTAGAAGTATTATTTTGATAAAGAATACTTTAATAATATTATAATTTTCTGCATTTATGGGCAAATATTTCCCACAAAAGTATCGATGATAAGATTTTTATGTATGAGATAGCTGAAATGTGATTGTATGTACCCATGTGCATTTTGCTTGAAAATACTTATTTTTTTATTTTTAAATTTTTTTTTATACAATTAACATGTGTATCAATTTTTATTATTTTTGAATATTTTTAAATATTTTTAAAAATCAGTGATAAATGAGTAATTACATCCTAAGATAGCTAGCACACATAGGTCCCAAATGATATTAAGTAATGTTTTCATCTATCATGAAACAAATGAAGATTTCCGCTTTAATTTATTTTCATTTTGAAGGGACTAAAATACATGGATGCCCATTTATAAAAATCTTACATTCAAATTATTTTTTTAATCTTAGAAACGTTATGTTGAATCCAAAGAATTCACGGTTTACACTGAATTGACAAATAGGATAAGTAAATCTATAAATTAATTTCCAATAAATGATAACAATGTGTGTTCATTATGAAATTAGAATTCGTGATAACGGAGCATTATTGTGTATGAAGAATTTGAGAAAATATTGGAAATATTGTCAAGGATGCATGAAAATGAGAAAATTTATATGAAAAATATAGATTATCATACATTAAAAATCAGAAACGTATTATATTTTTTTAAATACTGTTCCATCTTATCCTAACTCATGCCGACACCAAAAAAACTCTGCTCAGGCGACGTCGGGGCTTATCCAGCGTTACAGACCCGGATCGGGAGAGGCCGCGACCCGAGGGGCACGACGTGACACATGTGGTTCACGCCTTGGTACAATCCGACGTTCTGAATTACTGTCTTCGCGCGAATCCCTGACGCGTTGGATTTGGCCATTGATTAGATTGCGGTTCCGGTTCCAAGGTCCTCTCCCCAACTGCTTATAAAAGCCATCTGTACTCCGGAAGCGTGGAAATTTGGCATGGAGCGTTTGTTTTCTCTTTTCCCGGTCTTTTGAAAAATGCATCGTACCAGTTAGAAAATGTTAGGGAGAGAGAAAGTGAGAATAACAGATTTTGAAAGTTGATTCCTGAAGAAAAATGGCGGATTCGTCGAACGGCAATGGAAGAGACCCATCGATCGACGGCCCGACGAATCCCATGGTCACTCCACTCCTCACGGATCTCTATCAGTTTTCCATGGCCTACGCTTACTGGAAAGCTGGGAAGCACAACGAGCGTGCCGTGTAAGTATATTCTCGACTTTCTATATGGTGCCTCAATTTCAGCATTCTAATTGGGCAAAAAAGGATGAATTGGGGTGCCAAAATGAGATTACGCAAAAAACATTCAGTTTAGCGATGAAATAGAATGTTCAAATGCTGTAGACCTTTGTTTGTAATGTTTTTTTTAATGTTTAAAGCTGGGCTTGTGGTTAAGAAGTTTACATGAACAGCTCTCATTCATTCCGGCACGCTGACGTTGGGAATGCAAATTTGTGAATAGCTCCTGGTTGAACAAGGACATTTTTCAGTTCAAATCTGTTTGGACCAGCACCATTCTATAAACCTTGTGTTACATGGCTGGTCGCAACTTAGTTACTAGACATTTTTCTTGCACATATAACCCAGAGAAACTCAAAGCCTTTAAGCAATCGTCACAGTTCTATGCGCATTGTACCTTTCTCATTTCAAGGTCAAACGAGACAATCAAACAAACGGACTTGAGAGGTGGAATATAAAAGCAGAGGATAGAACAGAAGTACGATGAGAAGTGGTCTGGATTAGACATCACAGTGTCATGTAATCAATTCATGTATATTCAAAGGATGATATATACGACACTTTTAATTTAATTTAATCTTTTTTATTTTTCATTTGTAAAGTGACTATAGTCATTGCATTGAATCATCGGATGATGGTTACAATTGCCCATACTTCCTAAAAAAAAGAAGGAAAAAAAAAAAGAAAAAGAAAAAGAAAAAACAATTACCTCACATGTATGACAGAGATGTGAACCAGTGAAGTAATAAAATGGAACACAATTCAAGCACATTCTGGGAAACTCCACAAAACAAAGAAACAAGAAAAGTAAGCGAAATTCAAACATATTGGAATTTATCAATACCTTTTTCCTTGCTTGGGTAGTTAAAGGTCAATTTTTCATATGTTTTTTGTACTTCACACCTCATGCCATGTCTTTCCATGTGCACCGATGGATCTAATAACTGTGTTCTGGCATCCATTAAAAAAAATTGAACGCTTTCTTTTCTGGTTTGAACATAACTTATGGTTCTACATGAGTGGGTTTCCCAATGAAGTTTTGAAAAACTTTCCTCGAAATATCATCTATTCTGGGTTGGCACTGGTCATTACATTGAGAATTCAACTGTATGTCAGGTTTGACTTGTATTTTCGCAAGAATCCCTTTGGTGGTGAATACACCATTTTCGCTGGTCTGGATGAATGTATCCGATTTGTTGCTAACTTCAAATTGAAAGAAGATGAAGTCTCCTTCATACGCTCCATCTTGTCTCCTACATGTGAGGTATGTTTATATATATATATATATATATATATGTATATATATATATATTTCTCTCTATGTGCTCTTTTTATGCACTTGTTGGAAATTGAGACCTGAAAAACCAGTATGAGATGAAAGCAAGAAATAACTATCATAGTGAGGTAACTGCTGCTCATGAGTGGAGTCATTCAGAATAGGAAAGTCTTATTGCAGCTTCTGTGTGGGCATCATCTGCCTGGTTCCTGCTCACATGTCTAACAATAAATGGCTATGGCATTTTTTCAGTTTCTGCTAGGGTTTGATTTATCTGCATAACAACGGGATTACTCTTTTTGTAGGGTAATTAGGAGACTCTTCTTTTTTAGGAATACTGGGATTTTGTGGAGGGGAAAGAGTAGAAAGGTGCTTCTCCACCACTGCTATCCTTCTCTATCCGTGTTAAGTTTATGAATAAAAAACCTGAGAAAGAACAAATGTAAATTCATAAAAAGGGAAACTAAAATAATTTGTAGCAGCCAGGGGCCCAGGCTAGGGTGATATATTGAGAAAAGTCTAGTTGTGAAGTTGGTTCTCCTTGAAGCTGAGAAGTTTAGCTTACATCATTGGCATCATGTGGGAAGTTGAAAAATTGAATAACGAATACAATGTTGGTTTCTAGAGTAAAAGATCTTTCACATATATTAACATTCTCATCTTTAGAACCATTGATTAACCAAAGGGAGTCAATTACATGAATCTCAGTGCATATCATAGCTGACTGTGCCACTATACTTTATTAGCAACTGCATTTTTTGGTCTCTATGTTTTAGAATTGCAAAATAAATTCATTTGTTAAAGCTCTGTTAAGCGAGATGGATGAATGAAGAAAGTGCCCTCACAATCTCATTTATTCCTATTCAAGTAACGCCACCATGACTAACATTTGCTTCTTCCTTCAAATATAATTGTTCTCTCTCATTCACACCACCACACCAATGCCACTGTTTTTTTGTCTTATCCAACCACCAGCATTGCCACTTCTGAAACTAGTACTGAGTCTACTGAATCCATCACAACACCTCTTCTTCTCCTTCCCTCAACAACCAACATTGCCAACCCCAGCACTTCGAAATCAGACAATTTTTGCAACCACTGTCAAACCCATACCTGTGTACTCTTGGCACATGATTCATGCTACTGAAATTTTAAAAATTAATTTGATGGAGATGAACTGGGAGCTTGATATTGCAATTTATGTTCTGGATTTCAGAAATTGGCTCATAAGAAAGACATGTATTCAGTGGCTTGTTTTCCCCTTTCATGCACTTTTTGTCATTGCATTCTGAATTGATGAAATGGATTCTGTTTAATCAATTTATGATGACCATTATATCAATGCATTAATTATTTTTTTTCTGCAGGATGGATTTTTTGATTATCTTCGGGAAATCGACTGCTCTGATCTTGAAGTGTATGCCATTTCTGAGGGATCTGTTGTCTTTCCTAAAGTACCCTTGATGAGGATTGAAGGACCAATTGCTGTGAGTGTAAACAATTTCCGTTCTCAAGCTGGTAAACTTGAAGATGCATTTTGACAAACCTTCATCATGACCGGAGAAGTCATTGGTCATTTGGATGCACCTTGGATTTCTGTAATTAAGAATTTTTAAAGTCAGATATCGAGCCTGTTGTGTTTTACATATGAACTGATATCCTCTACATCAACCTGAGGTTCTGAGGTCTTGGGATCCAAGTCTAGTGGAGGGTTTTAAAGTGTTATTTAGCTTAATGGACCTGATCAGTATTAATGACTAAAATGACAGACCAAACTCTTGTTCAGTTGGTTGGCAAGTTCGAACTTTGGATTAAAGTCACTGATTCAACCTCATTGATCAACCCATGCAAGACAAGTGTGTGCAGATCCCGATATTTCAATTCCGATAGGCATTTCAACGGAGCCATCAACAGCCTGATCATGTATGCTTTAGGTGCAAGTTTTTGAAATCACATTACAGTCATTCCAAGCCTGGTATGTGGTCTGTTGGTAAAAGCCTTGGGTTGTGTGTATGAAAACATGAATTCAAATCTGGGAGCAGTCCCTCTATTAAAAAAACTAGGGGTTAGGACCTACGACTGACTCTACCCTGCCCTTCTAGGATCATACACATATGGGATCTATGCCAGCATATGGCCTTCTACATTATGCTCTTTCATTTCCATTTTCCTTTGATGGGTAAATTTTCATTAAGCTTGAGATCTTATGGGGGAACAAACAAGTGCCTCCTTAGGAGACAGGTTTCAGGATGGCAAGCATGATATTAATTAGCAAGCAACACCTTTCTCTTCAAATCAATATTCAAAGATATTCGCTGGTGTACTGTGTCTTACTAAATCATTTCTTTTCTATCATAGTCAGAAACTTCTATTCTGAATTCATTAGCCCTGTTGTTAACATGCAGACATAATGGTACTCTTCAATTTCAATGTGGCAAACACAGTAGTACTCTAGAATTTCAACGTGCACAAACATTTTACTTTCAGGAGTAATCTAAAAATATGTATTATTGTAACTGCATTTCAGGTAGTTCAATTGTTGGAAACTCCTTTTCTGAATCTCGTCAATTATGCCTCATTAGTTGCAACAAATGCTGCAAGACATCGACTTGTTGCTGGGAAGTCTAAAATCTTGCTTGAGTTTGGTCTTCGACGGGCACAGGTTATAAATCTCTGTTTTCTATTAGCTTACAGTGTTTACTGTGACTTGTACTGTTTCAAGCGAACTTTTACTTTTTGTAGGGTCCAGATGGCGGAGTAAGTGCATCGAGATACAGCTACATGGGTGGATTTGATGCAACCAGGTTGTTTTTGTTGAATAGTGTAGGTCATTTTTGATGATTCAACTATGTCTGAAAGGTTATTTCAGTATAAATTCTTAGAATGGAAGTTCTTTTTGCAATTCATGTTTTTATCTTATGTTTTCAGCTATCATGATCGCTACTTTTCTTATCATGATTATTATTTTTCCTGGCTTGTATTTGCTCATATGTGAAAACTTACATTTGAAGCTTGGTTTGCCTAGGAAGAATATTACCTTGCTCCTTTCAGCAGCATCATCAAGGAAACTAATTAATAGTGGAAAGGACAATGATTTTGATACACCACACTGTAGCATGAGATCCAGAGTTGAATTCTACAATTTATTACATCAAAATTTATTCTTGAAAATATTTGAACATATATAGAAATTAATAACTAGTTGAATTCTACAAGTGATTATAAAACATTCAAGAAGCCAAATAATCTGTGAATGACATTGACTTTTGGATGAGGTAAGACGTGAGAATTTCTGGTTAACTCTTGTAGTAAAATTGATTATGTAGTGATCAGTTAGGTGATTCTTTAAATCTCAGTTGTAAGTAGTGACGTAAGTGGAAACATGCTGGTATTGAATGGATTTTCTATGGATATCAGTTCTCACTTCAAGGATGCATTGTGTACCCATAGTTAATTTTAAATTAGGCATTGTTGCATTCTCGGAAATCAAAAACTCCACCAAAATGCCTGTGCACCAAGTGTTCCCTTTGCATAGTGTTTGAAACTACGTGGTTTTAGATAGAGCTGAAGCAATACAATTATATATCAGAAATCAGTTCAGATGTTTGATAAAGGCTAATAAATGACAAAAATAAAATAAAATAAAATAAAATCCCTGATGGTACTAAATGAATGGTGGAAAATCATGAGGGTAATCTTGTGCAAGAATCATCTTATGATCCTTCCGAATAATCTATTAGGAATGCTTGTGTTAAGCAGTATAGAAACAAGCATCAGTTATTCAGTAACAGTAGACAGGTGCTGGCAACTTATTATCAACATCCCTAAACTTCTGTTTAATATCCTGATTTTTGTGAATAACATGTTTTTTAATATATTGATACTTCCATCTGCTAACTTAAATGGTTGTCATTAATATATTGATTTTGCTATCTTCTAACTTAAATGGTTGTCATAAGACGGATAATAATTGTGATGACGAGAATTTTTTCTTAAAGTTCTTACCTTTTAAATAGTTCTAACATGCTTTTATGGATCATAATTGACAGCAATCTTTTGGCTGGAAGGATATTTGGGATACCACTTCGTGGAACACATTCTCATGCTTTTGTTAGCTCATTCATGGTTGGTAACAAGTTTATCAAGATAACATCTGTTGGATTTTGGGCTTTTGTGTTATTAGTTGATCTAGTGTGTGGGCTACTAGGTCTGATCAGTGTCAGTGTTCAACCAACTTCCACCATGAGTTATTATATTGCATTAGTGTTTTTTAATTTACAATCATAGTGATAAGATAGAAAGGCATGCTACTATTTAGCTCATTAACTGCAATGTTGAATAGGTTCTCTCACTAGTTGCACTATAGTCCTAGACAATTTGCTGTCAGTCCACAGATCACTTCTCATGCTTTTAAACATATTAATTCCCAGCTGAAATTTTAAAATTGCAGCCTGATGACGTTTCTTGCATAATTTTCTTCAAAATCCTCCAAATATTTCTCAATTGTTATTTGTTATTTTTCTTCTTATCATGGAATCTGATCCCTTAGATGCTATATAATTGTTTGCATTTTTCTTCAGTCCAATATTTTGTGAAACCGTGTTTTTTGTTTTTTTCTTTCCATCTAATTTATCAATTGTTTATAGAGCCCTGATGAGATCATGGACAAGTTACTCCAAAGCTTCAAAGGATCAGTTACTTGCAGCGATTTTGTTGGGCTGGTGCAGACCTGGCTAAACAGACTTCAGGTGGTTGATCATCATCATCTCAGTCCATTGTTTTCTTCTTTGATATTTGCTTGATCATTTTATGTGTAAGACCACCTTTTATTTTTGCAGCAACTGTACACCTTCACTTATCCAGGTCTTTTTATGTCAAAGAATTTATAACAAGTTTTGGTTTTTTTCTGTTTAGTTTGTTTGCAACCTCTATGCTATTTTTTAAGGTCCTGCCCTTGATGTCTCTAAAAAGTTGATTTCATCAACCAAGCTAGTTCTTACAGCCTGTAAGGATGAAATATGCCAGTTCTTTTAGACTATTTTTTAACACGTCCTTGGTAACCTTTGTACTTTGAGCAATTTCGAACTATGAGACAAGTTAGTTCTCTGTGCATATTAGGATAAACAAAAACAAGTTCTGGCTGGCACACTATATCCTTAGTTGGTAGCAAATGGATAACTAGGTCTTTTGTTGAATTGTGTTTTTTGTTTTTCCATTTATTTTCTTTTTTTCGCAGATTTTGTGATAAACATAAATGTTTAAAACTGCAAGGATTGTTTACTTCCAGTAATTCAATCATAGGAATTTCTGTGTGACTTTTCCTGCTAGAACCTAAAAGGTCATGGCTTTTCAGAATGATAAAAAAAAAAGTATGGTATTGTTTAGTTGCATGCTTCAGTCTTGTTATGTTTGTTTTTAAATGACATTACGATGCATTCCTTTCAGCGGGCAGACTCATCATGTGGTATTTTCACCGAAACCAATCAAAGCGAGCTGGCAGCTTTCACGTCCTATGCACTGGCATTTCCAGCTAACTTCCTGGCACTTGTAGATACATATGATGTAAGTCAAAATCGATCAATCTCATCTACTCTATTGTTGGTGCAGAATCAAATCCACGTTGTCATTGACTTACTATCCTCTTCAGTTGCATTCTTGAATTTTCAATTTCAACTTTAAGGGTGAGGTGTAACTTTTAATCAGAGGTGGTTTCGTTCTTGCTTTTGCATATCGATAACATATCCTATCTATTTATTAAACTTAGATGACTTTGGTCCTGCTTGGCATTGCATTGCAAGTAATGCTTTTCTGACGTTTTTGTTATGCGCTTATTCTGAAAGCGATATTTTATTGCTTTGTCCATCAGCACTTTCTGAATTTAAATAACATAAAGAAAACTGGAAAAAAAAAGCACAAGTTTTAACTGCTGAGCTAAACGGGAGTTTCAATTTATCGTGGCGGCTTCTCTAAAAGCATGGAACGACTTTCTATAGGGTAGCCAAATGAAGAGTTAGTGATTTATTAAAGAAGTGTTGAGAGAGTTCAGAGGACTGAGATTGACCTACCATAGTATAGAATTTAAGTTAGTAAAATCAACTCATTACTTTATTAGCTCAGGTTTTCTCTATTTGACAAGAAAGTAGAATGATGACTGTAGAAGTAGATCTTGACAATGACGGTGATGAGAACTGATGATGTTGCCCACGTTGACAGGGCAAGCTGGGAAAGAGGCATGTTAGAAAATTTGCTATAGAGAGGCAATGTAATTGTGTCATTTAGGATCCAAATCATGAAACTTACTGCCATTATCTCTGGATGAGCAGTTAAGCAATGTTTCTCACACCATAGTGAAACAACTACATCTGACCAAAAGTTTGCTACACCGGTGGTTTGCAGTTCTTCTGGATCTCTCTTTATGAATGGGTTACTCGTATAAATGGCTTGCTATCAAAAACTGTGTTGCCTTTTTCATCCATTTGCAGTTTCCCTGCTAAAGCTTTGGTCATGAGTTTACCTACAGATACCAACTTGGGCATAGTTATAGATAAATGCTTCTAGGATGAAGGTGGTTTTTCTACTGTTCATGGCTTAATGTCTCTTAATGGTCTGGCAGGCACAATTAAACTTTATACATCCTAAAATAAACTTTAATTCTGCATTTGTACATGTTGGCTCATGTTCTTTCATTCCATTATCTTACTTTTAAGTATTTTAGCTGCCTGACTGTGATATGTTTTTTCTAAGCAGGTCATGAGGAGTGGAGTCCCTAATTTTTGTGCAGTTGCTTTAGCCCTTAATGACCTAGGGTATGTGTGTAAGCATTTAGATTGAGTAGAAATCATCATCATCATCATCATCATAAGCCATTTCCCACCTATGTGGGGTCGGCTGCATGGATTCTGTTACGCCA
>JAXCLR010000063.1:45812166-45822800 GCA_035584095.1 Annona squamosa | reverse complement strand
TCTAGTTATGTTTAATCTATAAATCAAGTTTTACCATTTTTGAATATTTATATATATTTATTTTGAATTTTTAAAAATAGGAGTATTTAAGTAATTTTAAAATGTTTAAAATGACTTAAATACCCCTGTTTTTAAAAATCCAAAATAAATATATATATATATCCAAAAATGTTAAAACTTGGTTTATAGATTAAACATAACTAGATTAACATGTTTATAAAAATATTTTTTTAAAAAATAAAAAATATATATTTTTTGACCGGTCGAAAATCACTCATAAAAGATCATTCGGCACATATGCAAGCGAGTAGAGCTAGTACGTTACGTAGTAAGAACTCCCGTCCAATGTAACCTGGTGGACCACCGATGTACCAAAACTTATTCAAAATTTCTAACATTGATCCACCGTCGTATTTCTTGATTGCTAAGCTAAGATTGCTGATTCTGGTCCATGTATGCCACATCAACTAGAGTACGGGGAACAAACCGGCAGTGTTGTAAGTAGTATAGGCCGAGTATTTATACCGTTTGATTGAAACAAACTGACATCGACCTGGTTGCGGGGCTCATTCATCTGGGATGATTGCATCTACCATTGTTGGTCGTCTACAGAAAAAAATGCAAAAATCTTTAAACGCATATATTCAATGTTAAGCCTGGGCTTGGCATTGGAGGCTTGATGAGAATGGCAGGAATGTACATTTCCAACTTTTTACTCATCACCTATTGCTATGATTTGAATATTGTGAGAGAGGCTAAAGGCTACTCAGTTAAAGGCTTTTCCTTGAGAAGGGGTGAAACTTGGTTCATAAACTCAAATTTTCTTCAATTCTAATTCTAATTCTATTTATAGAATTTAAATCTTAACTTAAACCTTATTTATGCAAGCTAAACCCTAGTCATATTTACGCAACTCAAGTTTGTGTTGAAATTTGTTTTAACACAAATTTTTCATTTGAGTTAAGAGGAAGAGTTCAAAATTTTATATAAGTCTACAACAACTAACAAATGCGTTAGCAAAAAAAAATAATACATAGCCTAAGTAAATTTAAGAAAATATAATAATATATAGTGTATTTTTGAAAAAAAAATTACTTTTTCAAAATACAACAAGAAAAGAAGATGAAGATATAGGGGTAATTTGCAACTCTACCTGCATAATTTAATCATAATTGCAAATATATGCATACAATTTTTAAAATTGTAAATAAATCTTACATAATTTGATTATAGTTGTAAATATACTTATGTGAGATTGATTACATTTGTAAAAACTAAATATAACTATTTAATTTTTAAAATTGCAAATTATACCTGCATAGTTTATATGTTTTTACAAATATATCCATGATATAATTGTACAATAATTGCATTATAAGGGCATGCGAATATTTACAATTGTGGTCAAACTATATGAGTATTACTAGCAATTTTAAGATTATATAGATATATTTGCAATTATGGACGAACTATTTGAGTATAATTGCAAATTATCCAAAATATAAATATTAATTAGTATTAATTGTTGCACTGTATAAATGTAAAAGAAAATAAGATATTTAACTTGAGTATAATTTAAATATGACAAACATGTACTTAAATATTAACGTAAACCATACAAAATACATAGATATGCAAAAATCTCATTTATTTGTTTATGTGAGATTTTATAAAAAATATAAATTAAAATTGAGTTCAAGTTTAACCCTAACCTATTTACAAATTGATTTTTTATTGTAAAATTCAAATATACTCATTATTTTCACCATTAATTCTAACTATGCCCATGAAATTTGAGAACCTACATTAATACACATTAACTATGTATAAATTCCAAGCATACGTAATCCCTAGTAGTAGTGTTAACCATCATTTGAAAGGACCAAATTACTCTTCAAATCAAGGAATCGTCTTCTCTATCGCGGACGGAAGAGTGCCGGATATCATGCGGGGAGGAGCAGCGGCATGACGGTGCAGCAATCAGGGGCTTATAAATTCGGCAGCCATAATCAATGGTAACGAAAATTCAGGGAGGGATTGAGCGCAAGGAAGAGGAATGGCAGGAAGAAGGCTCAAAGCAAAATTCGCCGGCCATCCTCGACACTACCGCTCATCTCCTTCGATCAAGATCCGACGTCCACAAAGTGAAATATAAATTCAGCCACCCTCTGAAATCAGCACCTCATTTCCAGCACCCCTCAAATCGGCGACAACATCTGTCAGTGAGAGATCTCCACTAGCAGCAGTATGTCGTCAGGCCACCCGTTATTTCAGATTTCATTTTCACGCCGGCCAACATCATCATCGCCATCGACTATGGAAAATTCCGGCCGATTGCCAACGAAAGCCAGCATCTTCCTACAGCCATGAAAATCCATCAACTCCACGCCGGAAGGTGCAGCAAGCCGGAAGCTCACTTGAAATCCATGAAATATAACACTTCATCTAGTACCAACGCTCTTCTTCAAAAATCCAGCAGTGCTCCATCAAACTTCCCATTTCTCCGGCGTTGAAACCATTATCTGGTTAAAAAATCTCGACCGCCCCATCCATATTGCAGCAAGAAATCCAACAATTGTAGCCGCTACCTTCTCAAGCCGTTATTCCATTAAAGCCGGCATCAGCATGAAATCCACCATATATCTGTGGCCCATCTGCGTTCTGCTTGCAATGGGAAAAGATTAATGGCAGCTTTTAGGCACCATTAAAATTGCAGATACTCATCATCAAATCAAGTGCCGACAACAGCCCATCTTGATCTCAATCCAGATCCGGCATCCATCTTATGGTGAAAGCGTCAATTAGCCCGTTAGAAGAGGAGGGGAGGTGCAGTTTTAACTTCTAACGTTGCCATTTCATTGGTCAACTCCGATCGACCGTTGAGTGGTCGCCAGTGGAAGACTGCAAAGCGACGGCCGTTCAGGAGTTGGCAGTGAACGACTTCGATGACATGAAGCATCAGGGCTAGTTTTCGGGGGAGTGGGCAGTGAACGACTTCGAAGACGTGAAGCATCGGGGCTCAATTAACCCGTTGGAAGGGGACGGGAGGTGAAGTTTTAATTTTTAACGATGCAATTTCATGTATAAACTAAAAATTTCTCAAAGTTGTCACAACTTGAATGACTCGATTGGTTGAAAAAAAGTGCATATAAGGTGTTATTGTAGGAAAATTTAGGGTTTGAAGTTAGTGAGAAGGGTCTCATTGTTGTAACGGATACAATGCACTTGGATGCTTTAACTCATTTTTTATTTTTCTTGAAATTTTTGTATAGACCTATTAATCTAAGTGTATTTGACAAGTGTATCAAATTTTACCGATTTCGAAGATTTTTAGATATTTTTATTTTTGAAAATCAATGACACTTTAGTAAGTTTAATTTATAAAAATGTTATTGAATTTTAAAAATAAAAAATTTAAAAATATCTAAAAATAGTAAAACTTAATACACATGTTAAATACATTTATATTAACTATTGTACAAAAAAATTACTAAAAAAATTATCAAAAAATTAAAAAAAAGTGAAATACACCCAGTACATTGAGCCTAAGTGCATCCAGGCATAAGGAATCACACCTCTTCATTATTCTTCTCTTGAAGTACATCTATGTCAAATACTTGATTATATAAGATACATGGCTAGATATGCCACTAGGCATTTGGCCCAGTGGTACAACAATGGGGCGCATATGCCTCGCGTTGTGATATCGACATTCTGTGTCCCCCACAGTTGTTGGGGTGTTATTACTTCTCTCTTGATTGAGGATTTTTTTATGTTTCCTCCTTAATATGGAAATATTTATGGAAAAAAATTTTATTGTGTAAGAATTGAATAAATTTGATTGTAATATTTTATGTCAAAGTATATAGAGATACCACCAGAAAAAAAAGATCAATGACTAGATAAAAATAATCTACCACTTAATGTAATTTATACCCACGGTAACACTCCAATCAACATCTTTATTTCAAGTCTACGTCCTGCGAAATTGCATTAATGAATGCCATCTGGCCCATCTCACAGCCAATGGATCTTAATTTCATAGTCATGAAAATTTTAGAGATTTTTTTTCCATGTCTAGTCACAAACCAGTAGGCAAGCATAAAGTTGCAATTAAGAAATGAATTCTGATTTTATGCTCCTAGGAGCATACACTCATTTTTTAAATTTTTAAAATTTTTTTTAACGAAATTGGTACTATGAGAATATTTAAAATATGTATCAATTTTATTATTTTTGAAAAATTTTAGCTATTTTTTGAATTTTTAAAAAATCAATGGCATTAAAATTACTTTAATGCCATTGATTTTTAAAATTTTGGAGAAAAAAATTCAAAAATCTTAAAAATGGTAAAAATTAATATACATGTTAAATACATTTAGATTAACACTTGTGTAAAAATTTTTAAAAAAAATAGATGTGCGCACCGAGAGAATAGAACTAAGACTCTTAAGAAATTTCTTCATCAATATCCTTTGCACATCTATATCTATGGTTTCAATTTTCCCTTGTGATGTATAACATCTATATCTATGGTTTCAATTTTCCCTTGTGATGTATATGGATGGAATGGACTATTAATTAGCTGACATGACCTTTCAAAGAAAAAAATAGCCGACATGTAACATGGTAATCATAGCACTATACAAATCAAAAACTTGAAACTTAATAAAAAAATTATTAAAAGAAATGATTGAAATAAGAAAAATTGAGGAGAAATATAAAAATCTGGAAACAAATAACATGTGTTCAAGTACCTAAATTTTTTAGCATAGAAAAATCATTCTCCCTAATTTACTCTTTGGTTTCTCAGCATTCATGTTCTATTTTTTCATGGAATATTCCTGTTCTATTTTTTTATTGAAAGAGACCCACATACATATAAACGATTTTTTTTTTTACAAATAAAATTTCAATAAAAAGGCAACTGGATAAGATCTCATTAGATGTTCAAGTACTTAATTTTTTGTTAGTGTACAAAATATTATATCTCATGAATATTACAATAAAGCTCAAGCATTCATATATGAGATAGCAAGCTGTTATCCATTTATAGAGGAAATCAAACCCATTGTAAGATCGTACTTTCACAAGAGGAAAGAGTCAATCCTTGAGCCGATGAAATATTTGCCATCACTTGGGACGAACTGGAATGACTTGGGTTCGTCTAGTACCTAACTCCTTTGGTATCGAGAATCATTAGCCTTTAGGTGGTCAAAGCTGTGGCTATGTGGAGCAACAAGTTCCGGGTTTAAAGTTTATAATCTCTTTAGTTGATATGTGGAACTTTGTGATTTTTTAAGGTTATTTTCAAATATATTCATTATGTTTTGGCCTTAACTCTAAGTATATCCATTATATTTTCAAAATGCTAAATATATCTACTACGTTTGCATTTAATCCCAAAAATACTCATTCTGTGAGTTAACACCGCCAGAAAATATGTGAAATTACTAATATATCCCTTAAATTTAAGACAAATTAGAAAAATTGAATGTTTGCAGCTTACTAATGCCCTAATTGCACATGAATTCTAAATTTGAAGTGTCTTAATTTCATTTTCTTTTTAATCATTTCATTATTTATTGTTTTACAACAAGGGTATATTAGGCATTTAAAAAATTTTAACTAAAAGTTTTCGGAAAATTGGAATTTTTGGAATTAAATGCAAATATAACGGGTATATTTGAAAATTTAAAAAAGTAGTAGATATATTTAAAATTAAGGTCAAATGTAGTGAGTATATTCAGAAATAACTTTTTTTTTTAATAAAAGCTGCCTTTGATTGTGATTAAAAAAAAAAAAAAACCACTGCCTCACGGCCAACTAGGCGTCTTGCAGCACCAATGCCAGCTTTGCTAGCTTTGATTTGGTGGTGGCTTCCAGGAGCTCCTGCAGTGCTGCTATGTAAGATACTGTTATTAATTATTGAGATCCGCGTGCATACCGCATACCGCATACGGCAAAGTTTGACCACTCATTTCTTTTTCGTATAAAAAAATCTTTTGAATTTTTTTCATTGAGACTTGTTTGCAATCATGATTGCTTACGATCAATAAAATTAAGTGGTAAGGTTTTATGAAATTAACACTTATAACAACCAAACCCAATTGTAGAATTGAGTTCAATCCAATATTATATTTGATAAATCAGACATTGACCCCAGAAAATTGTTTGGTTTGGGATGGGTTGAACCCCGGCCGCGCCCAACGTCCAAATTATGCCCCATTTCATTACATGGGTTCATTCGATCGAAAGGCAGCGTGTGGTCGTTTGTTTGTTTGTTTGTTTTTATGTGTATTTATACTTTATATTATCTCAACTTCGTATTACAATAAGGCACTAAGACATTCATATTACAAACATAATTCTACAAATATTTTATTAATATTCTAGCTTTTTTCTTAATAACATTCTTAAAATTCCAACCAGTAGACACTTCCAGAGAAAATTACGAAAAGACAAGAATTGAAACCCACCATGCGAGGGAGAACGCTCGTTGGCCACTCCGTGGCACGTGTGGTCGTTTGTTGTATGTGCGTCTCTCTTGCCAATGCCATCATTCCAAAGGGTGGAGGGAAGGGCATGAAACCACTCGTGGAATGGAATATATTCATTATCATTAATGAGACATCTGACGTCTCCATCATCTTTTGCGCTTTTCTTGCAATTTTTTTTTCTATTTTATGCTATTGTGATTGATGGAGTGGTCAGCTAGGTACGTTGGCATTGGATGCGGACTTGTATATATGGGCGGAGGAATTAAACCTTTGAAAGTGCTTCACCCAACCTCCGCACAGAAATCAGCTGATATAATAGAATGTAATGATTAGAAAAAATAATAACAAAAAGATTCATTTTTTATAAAATATAAAAATAAATAAAAATATAAATAATAATTGAATGTAGCGGAATGTATATTAAAATAGAGAGATGGAAAGTAACGAGAAGTTTTCTATGCTTTTCACTCGTTCCCGGTTGGATTGTAACTTGGGTGGGTTTGGGTAATATTCTACCCTATTTATATCTTATTTATAAAAAATCTACCTTATCTTATCCTACCTTATCTGTTAATCAATTCGATTCTTATTGTATCCTACCGTACCCATTATGGGTCAGTTCCGGTTCTAATTTCAAATCGGTTCTTTCAATAGGTAAATGTATCATACAAAGAAAATATTTCATTGCGGTATCATCCATCATTACAAACACAATGCTAAACAATTTATAAATAAAAATAAATGAAGGAAAAATACATCATAGGCGTGCATACATCAAAAGAGAAAGAGAGATGATATACCTACACTTTGTAATCAACTATTGATGGAGCTATAGTCAACTGTTGAGGGAGCTTGACCAAATTCAGGCTCTGTTTTCTACTTCCTATAGATGCAATACAAACAATAATTGTAAGAGAAATGTGAAAAAAAAATAGAAGATAAGAAATAGGATTAAGGAGAGAGACAATACTCTCATCATCTCACCATGGCCCCCTTATCAATTTTATCATCGACAACTAATAAAATGATTTGAGAGACAATCTTGCACATGTAGAAAAAAATGAGGTCGAATTCAAGGAGGAATATTTAGATCTTACGTTATTATAGTTGAAGAAGATTGTGGTTAGGGTGAGAAAGAAGGAACGAAAAAATAAAAAGGATTTAGGTCGAAGAAATTGTGAGAATGAGAATCATGAGCTAGTTGCATAATGGAGGAAAAATCGAAGAGAAAAAAAGAAAATCAGTAAAGATCGATTCAAGAACGAATGGTGAGAAATAAGATGGTTAGGAAAGAATAATGAGATGTGAGAACTAAGTATCAAGAGAAGAAGACAACAACCATCGTAATGGAACTCGGAAGTAGGCAAGGGTGAAGAGGAATGGCCAATAGGATTTTGGGGCATTGTCGATTTATGTAGCTTCTTGTATAGTCAAGTAGAAGGATTAAAGGGGAATGAAATTGGGCATTAGGTGGGTTGAGCGTAGGTGCAACATTTTGGCCTAGCATGTGCATGCACAGTACATTTCATATGTGTCACACAAGAATCATGCACAAAGTAATTATTTATTAACATACACTATATACATATAGTATACTAGTATCTATAAATATGTACCCATTTGGGTTAGTTTCCAGATACTCGGCATATGGACCTTTCCCTTACCTTATTTAGGGGCGTGGGTAGTAATTTATACCTTACCCCACCCATGGTAATATTTTTTATCTTATCCTACTCAATTTTAGGGACTTAGTGAATACCCACAGGTACTCTACCCATGTTGCATCAGAGGAGTCATTCTTCTAATCGTACAAATATTTTATATTTTAAAACATCTAGTAGATAAAAGGTCTATATAAACCCTAATCAATTTCATTATAGCAGTAACATTTTTCTTCTTTTTCTTTTTTTTGTGGTTGTTTTTCTTTAAATGCAGATTTTTTCCCTCTTAGAAACTTGAGATCTACAGACCTATAATCACGTTGATTCAATCATGAGTTAAGACACTTGCATAAACTAAAATCAACCCTTGCATAAACTAAAACTGAAGTTTGCACAAAAATCTCCAAAAAAACATGTTGGGCCTACCCATTTGCAGACTGCCAACACAGATGGATGCCCATTCCCATACTCAAACCCAACTATCTAAAAGCTCATGGTGGTCGATCTTAATTTCCATGTTAGGTCGGATTTGTCGTGAGAATCATTAGAAGAACATGCTTGAAAATAAGGTTATTCTTAAATATATCCACTATGTTTGACTTTAATTTTAAATATATCCACTACATTTTTGGAACCCCAAATATACACACTATGTGTGCATTAATCCAAAATATACCAATTCCGTAAAAAACTATTAGTTAAAATTTTTAAATACACAAAATGCTCCCGTTGCAAAATGATAAATGATAAAATGAATAAAAAGAAAATGAAATTAAAGCGCTTCAAACTTAGAAATCATATGTAACTAGGGCAATAACAAGTTATAACATTCAATTTTTCTAATTGTTTCATAAATTTAAGAGGTATATTAATAATTTCACATATTCTCTAATGGCGTTAACTTAAGAAATAAGTATGTTTGAGATTAAATGCAAAACGCAGTGAATATATTTGAAATTTTAGAAATATTGTAAGTATATTTGGAATTAAAGTAAAATATAATAGATATATTTAGAAATAACCCTCGAAAATTTCTTACATTCTTAGATTTAAGTAAAAACTGATGGAAACTGCTGGTTTGGATAGAAGGAAAAACACAGGGCAAGTAACTGTTTACACGCATGGATATGCATTTTCATGGTCCTCAAGTGCATTTAGGAGAAAACATGAAAATGGTCGGAATTGACGTGGGAGTGAGTATCCAGTGTGAAAATAAAACTGTCAATTGCAACCGAAAAATATCCCGAAAAAACAAAACGGACGAAATCGAACGCAGAACTAATTCAGCAGACGTGTTACGTTGGCATGCGTACAAGCCCAGATCGATTACCCCACAAATTTTTGGAAGTGCGGCGGCAGCCTTGAAGTGCTTGTCTCAGGCAGTGGGAGATTCTCGGTCATTTAATTATTTTCAAGTATTGTATAAAAAAAATATATTTTTAAGTATGCCTCGGGAGTCGGGAACGTGCATTACTAATGCATGGATGAATTTTATTTATTTTTTTCTATTAATTTGCATGCACGTGCCAAACTCGTGAAAATCAGCGCAGGCGCTCGACGATCCACAGCCACTGGAAAATTACGTAGTGGGTAACTTACGCCAGCTGCATTTATTTGATCATCTGACAATCGGATTGGTGCACATTTATTGGACCGCCTGAGTGTCCCATCCACCTAATATGTGCACAGACGCGGTTATTTATTCCTAGGGCCAGCCACGCCTCCGGGGCCGATGAATCTCAGCTTTCCCTTTGCTATTTTCATCAAATTCCAAGAAAATATAATTATTTTTTTGATATTCACGTTACAATTATCTTAAATATTATCTTACAATCAAGCTTTTAAGACATTCTAACAATTTTTCTCATAAAATTCCACAATTATGTAATAATTTTTCATACTTTTATCTAACAAATAATGCTTTTAAGACATTCTAACAATTTTTCTTATAAAATTCCACAATTATGTAATAATTTTTCATACTTTTATCTAACAAATAATACTCATGCTTGACACTGTGGACACTCCCACATGCTTTGAAGGAGACAGACACCACAAATGCTTTATGCCCGGAAAATGTTACCGATGCGTTTTGAACCCGCCTCAACGCTACTGTTGGACGGCAAGTTACCAACCGAACTACGGCTCAGTTGGCAAGATAAAATTATTCAAGTAAGCAAAACTTTTTTTTTTTTTTTTTATATTTTACAAAACAGGCAAAACTACTTTAATCAAAGCTCTTTGTGCGCATGTAAATTAAATTCAGCTTGTATTCATAGATTCCTTAGCCAAGTACAGGAAAAAGCTAATGCAACTTTTAGTACAGCCTATGCCAGCATGCTCACGACGGTTTATACTCGTTTTATTTCGGAGGTAACAATTGAAAACGAACAATCTTAGGGTGTGTTTGGCAACAATAAAAAGTTGTCAATTTAAAACTTTTCAATCTAAAACTTTTCACTCTCCACAACTA
>JAXCLR010000063.1:45801167-45812110 GCA_035584095.1 Annona squamosa | reverse complement strand
CAAACCTATCTATTTCAACTTTATCCTATTTATTCCTCATCATTACCCCTATTATATCACATCATTTGACAACTTTTTATCTCTACAACTTTTCATCAAAAATTTTATTCATTCCCAAACACACCCTTAATTAGAAGTTTAGAATCTTGTCTGCTCTGAAAGGGCTAAAATATTTCTATTTCAACAAAATGTAATCAAGTTTAATGTATATTATAATTTAAAGAAAAGCTACTAAAAAAATAGGCCTTACTATGAGCAATTTCATTGCTTTTTGTTTTTCCCCAAGTTTCGCGTGCATAATTTGCAGCTAGTGCCGGAGAGTGCAGAGGATCTTTCTCCAGTAGACGTCCCATCGTGACAGCTGCTCCCCATGTTGAGGCTTGAGAGTCAATTCGTTGAAGGCAAAGCGCAAGCAAGCAGGCTGCTTCTCTCTCCTCGTTTCTCCCACACTCTCATTCACCCCATCCATTCCCTACCGAACGGCACACCCTTCCATACCCCCACTCGCCGTCTTCTTCCGCCACCATTTCTTAATCAAATCCCCACTTTCCCTGCTGGTTCAGCGTATCCAGCTCCCATTTCTATAATTCCGACCGAATTGATAAAATTCCATCATCAATTCGCGATCACCTACTTGCTGTTTTCTTAAATCATCCGCCGCATTCGCTGCTGTATTTTTTGCTTTCTTCTCCGGCACTACTACTGCTGCTACTTTTTAAAGATTCTCTGCTTGTTTCTTACAATCGAAGTCCTCCAACCTATTTTCCACGGCACTATCTTCCCTCCAATGCCCACCTCTTAAAATCCACAAAGACCACACCCAATTTTTTTTTTTTTTTTTTAATAATTTAACCCCATTGGCCTGAACAGGAAGGCAGAAATGTCCGAGTACAAGGCCGCATTCCTCAACGACCAGCTCTCCAAGCGCACCTCCATCTTCGGCCTCCGCCTCTGGGTGGTTGTTGGCATCTGCCTTGGAGCCGCTTTCGTCCTTCTCCTCTTCCTTATATCCCTTTGGCTCACTTCCAAGCGTAACAGCACGAAGCTTAAAACCAACCAAAAACCCACTATTCCGAACGTCTCCAAAGAGATTCAGGAAATTCGAGTTGACCACACCCATCAGAGCCGCGCACCGCACGCGCAAGACCCAAAGCCGACTTGCCAAATGGTCCCAAACCCGCTTCCCGAGTCCGAACTCGTCCCTACCTCGATCGAGCCGCTGGCGCTTCTCCCTGCCCCTGAAGAGGATGGCCCTGTATGTTTGAACAGAATTCATATTGAGATTGGCAAGGACCACCGAATTTTGTACCCAGAGCGACAAGGAGGTGTATCTTCTTCACACACCAGCGGCGATCAGGGCCCAATCACGGTCCCTGAAGTCTCTCACTTGGGTTGGGGGCACTGGTATACGCTTCGAGAACTTGAAGCATCGACGCATGGTTTTGCCGATGAAAATGTGATTGGTGAAGGTGGCTACGGCATTGTCTACCGGGGCGTTCTTGAGGACAGCAGCCAGGTGGCTATCAAGAACTTGCTTAATAACAGGTAGCTTTTTTCGTAATGCCTTTGTTTTTGTATGATCAGCGACTTTGTTATGTTTCTATGATGATATTGGTGTTTGATAGAAGGTAGGAATTTTTCTCAGGGATTTTCCCTGATATGGAGGAATTCACTAGATTAAAAGTGAGGTTGATTGGCTTTTGATGACTGATAATGTAGTTATTTAGGACTGAGTTTGGTTCGGTCGAGTCTGTTTGATGATGATTGTGTGGTCTTTTCTCAAGGGGTCAAGCCGAAAGGGAGTTTAAGGTTGAAGTGGAAGCAATTGGACGTGTGCGGCATAAGAATCTTGTCAGATTACTTGGATACGGTGCAGAAGGAGCTCACAGGTATTATCTTTTCTACAGCGTTTATATTTCTGAGATATATTTGCTGCTGTTGAACTCAATTGCAGATTTCCAAATGATAGAATTGGTGTTTCTTTTCATTCATGTCGAACCAGCAGTCTGGATTGCATTGTTATTGCTTGCTGTGTTTGGAAGTTGTCTAATTGTAGTTTGGAGACACTCTTTGCGCTCTGATTGCTGCAGTTCAATGATATCATACATAATATATTTTTGGCCATGTGAAGGATGCTTGTTTATGAGTATCTCGACAATGGGAACTTAGAGCAGTGGCTTCATGGAGATGTTGGGCCTTGCAGCCCACTTACGTGGGAGATTCGAATGCATATCATTCTGGGAACAGCAAAAGGGTATGTTTTCTTTCTTCTATACATTTATTAAACTAATTCCCATGTAAGTTTTTAGAATCTTGTGCTTTTCTGTGCAGATTGACATACCTACATGAGGGACTTGAACCTAAGGTTGTCCATCGTGATATTAAATCAAGCAACATTTTGCTCGACAAGCAGTGGAATCCCAAGGTCTCAGACTTCGGCCTTGCAAAGCTTTTAGGGTCTGAGAGGAGCTATATTACTACCCGAGTTATGGGTACTTTTGGGTCAGTCGATAGACTCTTCTTTAGAATTTTGTTCATATGACTAGATTCATATTTGTGTTTTTCTATAATATTATTATTATATTTTTCAGATATGTTGCTCCTGAATATGCTAGCACGGGTATGTTGAACGAAAGAAGTGATGTGTATAGTTTTGGAATTCTCATCATGGAGATAATTTCTGGGAGAAACCCAGTTGATTACAGCCGACCCCCAGGTGAGGTTAGTATCAAAATAGAAGTCTCTTGGTTGGTATTTATTATTTATTTATTCTCAAAAGTCAGCAAAAGTTTTATGACGAGAGGCTTGCAGGTGAATTTGGTTGAGTGGCTTAAAACAATGGTTGGGAACCGGAACCCTGAAGGGGTCTTGGATCCTAAGTTGCCTGATAAACCCTCTTCTAGGGCATTGAAGAGGATCCTTTTAGTAGCTCTTAAATGTGTGGACCCGGAAGCACAGAAGCGGCCAAAGATGGGGCATGTGGTCCATATGCTTGAAGTTGATGATTTCCCCTTCCGAGATGTAAGTTGGGAAAACTTCAAATTTATAATACATTTAACTCAAAGACTTCAAATGTATGATACACTTAACTGAACTGTTCTGGTATGGGCATGTTCTGTGAGACATGAACTAAGGCTAGAGTTGTAGAGCGATACTTCTCATGTTGGCATCTTGTTCTTCCTTCCTTTGGAGATTAATGATGTTGAGAATAGTTGCATTTGCTAGACTTAGATAAACCATGTTGACAGATTTTTCCCTGTTGATAAGTAGTTGGTAACATATTCAAAATTCAAGCCATCAACTTCCTGTAAAAAGCAGAGCTTTGTTCCACTCTTTTTTTCATGCACAGATTTGTATTTCTGTTTCTTGCTTGAATAAATGGTTTCCACATGCCTGTTTGCTGCTTCCATATTCTGCAGTAGATGCCTGAAGATTGATGGCTCGGTCACTAGCATGGCTTTGCTAGTAATTTTATTCAATGATGGTTTACCTACAAGTTCATGAATTGAAACTTGCACTAAAACATGTCCGCAGTTCCTTAAAAAGAATACAATCGGTTGCTTAGGCCATATATTTCAAGAATGGTTCAGTCAACAATATCAACAAGTCATTTGGCTATGCGACATTTATTATGGTCCGATAATCAATGTTATCACCAAGGAAATAAAAATTCGAGTTTGGACGGACAGGACTTGTGCAAAACCCAAATTTACATCATAATTTCCTAATTTTTGCTCACTTTGGAACTCCATGGTCAATCGCAGGATCGACGGGGCGGGCGGGACACGGGACGTACACATCACTACACTCCTCAGGAGAGCGCCAAATCAATAGAGAAGCAGATTTTGGAGTCAGACAACAGCAGCGGGCATGAGAGCAGTGACAACACCAGCAAGGCAACATGGAGAAAGCACGAAGTTTAGCTGAACTGTTAATATTCTGAGTGTTCTCATCAATTCCTTTTCGTTTGCCCGAATTTGCCTGCCTGCCTGCCTGTGTCCATTGAGTGCTGGTCCATGCAAATGCAGCATATTTATGTCTACATAGATGTGGTTCATTTCTGCTACATAGCTACGCAGCACATAGCAGGATCAATTCTCAGCATATAATACCATATAGGTTCTATAATGGGTCAATTCATGTATATGTCGGTCATACATTGCAATCCTTCCTATCTTTTGATGCTTTGGCCCTAAAAAGTTGGTTTTGTGCCAAACAGTCAAAAAAGGGCCTTGTCTTTGTGGATTCTTTTGGATGTGGAATAAGTCAAAAGATTAAAAACATATAGAGGAAACCCCACCACCTTGGGTAGAAATTTTTTTAAAGGGCTGAAGTAGGTAGGGCATAATAATAAATCTTTTTTTTGGCAGGTTCTTTTCAGCAAGGTATCCAATGAGTGCATAATCTTCTAGTTGGGTAGCATGATCCTCCTCTTAATTCTTGATTGCTGATTTGATATATAATTATAGTAGCTAGTGATGACGTACTGCTGCCACTTTCTCAGCATCCGACAAGGAAATAAAGAGCCCCGAAGAAAACAAGGGGATGCCAGACCAATGATTGAGAAGGGCATTAAAAGATACCTTGTTAGAAAACAGTAGAGGGGCAATGTCTTTGCAGCCCGTGGTCTTGGAGGAGAGAAATTGCTTCCGTCTCTTTCAATCAGGGGCCTGGGAGAAGATGGTGCTGGGGTGGTTGAAAATGAAAACTAGAAGACATGCTTTTTCTTTCGAATTGCCTTCTTGGAATTTGCACTTTATAGCTTTTAAAATACAAGGAGAGGAGTACCCACAAGTTTTCTAGGTAATGCACAATTGGACCACCTTTAGCTTTTGGGGATCAAAATACCTTTTGGCGGGATTCGTTGCGTGCATTAGCTAGGGACGGAATCTGATGGCATTTTATTGGGGTTAGGGTTGGGTAAATGGAAAAGGATGCTTTTAATGTGATTACGTTAGACAGAAATGATTCAATGTAATTCCTTTCGATTTTAAGATTGTGATGCTTCATAGAAAAATCTCAACTATTTACTATATTTAATATTATTTGTTTAACTAGGAGATTAAGTTTTATTCAAATTAAATATGTGCATGAGCCATCATATGTGTTGGGAAATATGCATATATTGATATGTAAATTATGAAAATACTTAGATCTATTTACACATATATTATAATATAATATTAATATTTAGAATCATTTATTTATATGGTAATGATATTTTAGATTGTTTAGATGTTAGAATATAATTTTAAATTCAATTTTTGACATTAAACTGTTTTATTATGTATAATTTTATATATTTTTAGAGGCAAGAATTTTGGTAATAATATAAATGATGTTAAATACAATGAAAAATTGAAGTTCTAATCAAATGTTAAAATATTAAAAATGGAAGACGTCATGAAGAATAGGAATTTCGAAGCTTCCTTAGAAAATTGGGTTGAAGTATCCATTACTCCTAATCATTGAAAAAGAGTATGCAGGACTCTTTATAATTTAGGCTAGGATTTTCCTAGAAAAAAAAAAAAAAAAAGTTAGGGCTAGGATTGACGATTGGGCAATTTAATCAACCCAAAGTTTAAATGATTTTTTTTAAACATTAATGTTTGAGCTGCACCCTTAGGCGTAGCAATTCCTTCCATCAGATATGAAAATCTGCCACCACAAGATCACCAACTTCTCCATATATGGGCAATAGATGAATGGCATTGGAATTGGAATGATGGATGCGGTGATTGAATGCATACACCAGGGGATTAACAAAGCATCCGGACTATTTTTAATAAATAAGAAATGTAAAATGATATCCAAATTAAGATGTACGGGACAAGAGGCACACCACGTGCCGTTCATGAAATGATTCTTCATTATGAAATTTGTGGTCATTATGTACCACGTGCATGTTTCGGATTGAGAGGTTAGGCCAGGTTGGGATGTTGTTTGTAGTGCTGAAAATTGGGCCCTTTGTCCAGCCAATGAAACGTCTGGTGCCGGCCATTGAAAACAATGGCAAATTATCTTCACCAATTGGAAAGAGGGCTGGGTAACCATTATCTAGCGAATGATTCCTGCAGCCAGTCAAAAATGTCTACTCTAGCTCCTTCTCCGAGGACTTATACGTCGTCGAGCTAGATGAATTGTAAATTTTTCCTAACAAGACTAACAATGTTTATCCTTACATGATTTTTTTCTTTTCTTTTTTTTTTTTTTTTCGCATTCACATTTGGCCCAAGCATGGTATTCTTATAACCCAGTCCTGCAGTTTTTTGGTTTTTCTAAATTTTCAAAATAAAATATGCTTGTTTCATAACCCGATATTCTATTGCATCCAAACTGGACTGTAATTACAGTACAATTCACTACAACATATGAGGCGCACACGTATTATAATATAATAATAATAATTTATCCTGCAGTTTTTTTGGTTTTCTAAATATTTTTTTTAATTTCCAAAATAAAAGATGCTTGTTTCATAACCCAATATTCTAGTGCATCCAAACTCGATTGTAATTACAGTACAGTTCACTATAATAAATGAGGCGCACATGTATTATAATATAATAATAATTTATGAAATCATTTATTTATATAGAAACTATGTTTTAGATGGTTTAAATATTGAAAATATAATTTTAAAATTAACATTTAAATCCAATTATTTTATTATATTAATTTCACAATATTTTTAATGAAATTTATATGGAACACATACACATATTCAATTTCAATGAAATTTAGTATGATGTTGAAATAAATAATTCTTAAATATAATTACTAAATTTAATTTAATTTTATGATCGATTGTTCTCTATTTGTAATGGATTGCATGGTAACTATTGTGAAGTCTAACTACATTGGAATATTTTCCTATGTATATATTTTACAAAGAAGCCATTTCTTTTCTTTTCTTTATCTTATTTTTTGAATTTCAGTTGCAAGAATACAAGCGCTGGCCAAAAGAAGTTGAACTATAAACCATTCGTTAAAAATTTTAGGGTTATTTTCCAATATATTCATTATGTTCGACCTTAATTACAAATATACCCACTATATTTCTAAAATTCCAAATATATCCATTACATTTGCAATCAATCCCAAAAATGTCCATTCCGTCAAAAACTGTCAATTAAAAATTTTTAAATACCCAAAATATCCCTATTGGAAAATAATAAATAATAAAAAGAATAAAAAGATTCATTCGTTAGCTATGCCATAAAACTTAATTTTTATATATATATATATATATTTATTTATAAAACTGTCGTTCTAAGTATATTCAGTTTATAAACAAAGCGATACTATTTATTTTTTTGAAAGTTTAAATGTAAGGCTATTTTAGCCGTTCTGTTAACTTGAGGATATTCAATTTTTTATATCTGCTTATATGCTGTGTACATGACCGGCATAAGATTTTAATAGGATTGGATCCCAGAATATGTTCCCAATGAAAGATACCAACGGCTTCGGCTTCTTAACTATTAAATGGTGATGATTCAATACAACTGGGCTGTATGAAGCCTTCACGGAGTTCATCTTTTATTTTAAAATATTTTTGTTCAGCTCTAAACCATTCGTCGAGTTTAGTCATGTTATCTGTGACTTCAAAATTTTTATTTATCGAGAACTTTTTTATACCAAATATATTATATATTTTTCAAAAAATGTAATAGTTATATATGCTTATATAGTTTCGCAAATTGCAAATTACTTCTCCTGTGGTTTCATCAAAATTGAGTGCATGCTCATGAGATTTTTTTATCGTTAAAAACTGTTACTACGTGGATTGAAAAATTGGATAATAACAAAAACAACCTTGTTCAAAGTTAAATTAGAATCTCACAGTTGTGAAACACTTACTTGTGCAAGTGGAAGATTTGGCTGGAAGAGATTGTAGGAGGGATTTTCTAAAAAGGAAGGTAAGAGAGATGGAAAATAACTTCAAAGAGATTTTCTGATTGACTCCTAAAATTTTGCGGTATTTTTATTTGGAAATACATTTTCGTTTTTAAATATTGTGAGTTCGGAAGTAGATGATAATGGAGGAAATTATATATTTTTGTTCTTGCTTGTTGTGGAGAAATATTTTTGTTTTTGTTTTTGCTTTGCACGAGTTATTACTGGTTGTGGGTAAATAATACATGAGTTGGGTATTGATAAAAAAAAATTGGGCATGTTAGTCTCGTTCTTGGAAAATGTCAGGAATGGATTATGATAAGTGTTTAATTCTTAGAAAATGTTAGGAATGACTTTTGAAAAATGTTTATTGGTTCGATTCTTGGAAAATGTTAGGAATGGAGTATTTTTCTTTGTTTTGTGCATTTTCTCGGGTTGTTAGTATAATTCTTTGAAAATTCGGAATCTATTCGTTCAATTTGTTTTCTGTGGAACTACTTTACATTGTTGTTTTGAAGATGTATTGTATTGTTTTCTATTAATCTGTGCCATTTTTTGTAGCTAAAAGCTTATAATTCTAAGACTACTCTTTTTTTACTTGTATGATGCTGTTCTGAAGATTAGATTTGTTATTCGATTATGTCGAGGTCGAAAAATAATCCTGAACGATGATTTTATAGATGCCCAAACAAGGTACTGTTGTTGTAAATAGAATTAAATAGGTGATAGGTTATAATATCATTATAATTTGTATTTATATATTTTGTTGAAAAGTCAAATAACAATTTTATTTGAATTTCACTAGGAAGGTAAGAATTGCAACTATTTTTTTTAGTGTAATGTTTATGGTGGGGGTGATAGCATGGCAAAAGGTGGAAGTAAATATTGTTTCCACATTGCTGAAAAATTGAAGAGTATGGAAAAAGGATGGACATATTAGAAAAAGGAATTGAAAGTTATAAATAGAGAAATTGCTATAATAAATGAGAAAATAATTGAAAATGACACATGTTTCAAGCCTTTATATATGTTTCTTAAGTGTCCTTATTGTTATCTATTTAAGAGCATGGCATATTAAAAATGACACATGTTTTAAGCACCTAAAAAGAGTTTTTATCCTTTTCAAATAGGATTGCCGGACAATGCAAGAAGGTTATCGAAAATTTTCATGTGTTTAAAAATTAAGTGATGCCTAGGCAAAGGCCTTTTTGTAGAACTCTTAGTTGGGTTGAGGGTGTGAATTGAAATGACGGATGAGATTTCATTATAATCTTATAGAGAAGCATATTTGATCAATTTCTGTGATCATATCATTAAGAAAAAATTTTATATTTTATTTTCAAGCAAATTGACATTAACATTTTTATCAAAAATTTGCAGTGTTCTAATGGACACATGCTCTATGCAAATTTCACACATGCTCTATGCAAATTTCAAGCTTAGAGTACACAATGATTACTCTACTTGTCGATATAAACTGTGTAACATCAGGTGCTTAGTCATTGAGAAAGTGGCAAAATTTCTTTAACTTTTCTGTAGATATCAAGACCAAGGATGCACGAATATATTTCTTTATGATAGTAGCTACATATAGGTGTTGGCAATTACATTAAAAAATAGGTGCTGACAATTGCATATAAAAATTACTCCTTCAAAATTTTCTATTCATCTACAGTCTCTAGATAATAAAATGGCCACAAAAATACACAAAGCCAAAAAACTCAGCCGGAACAGATTGCAAAATACACATCTTTAAACACCCCTATTCAAAGTGCACTTCAAACAACTTCCTTGAATGAAAGGCTTAAAATAATAGATCCTATTGGTTCTTCAATCAGCTGCCATAGCTGAAGAATTCTAGACACAAGCCAAATCCAATGGAATCTATTCAAGTCATTACCAAATTCAAATTCATAATGAACTGCAATTTACAATCCGCGTTAACGATTCAAAAGCTGTACAAGAAATTGAAACATTTTAGAATACTATAGACAACTATAACAATTTTATTCCATAAAAAAAAACTATAGCAATTTTAGAACGAAAGATTTAACATCATTTTGCAATATGAATGAAAAAACAGATGGTTGCAGAAACAACATACAAAAACTGCTCACCACTAAACTCATCATTCATGCAAAATCAATCACAAACAGATAGATAAACTAACAAAATGATTATTTCAGAATGGTATGAAATATCCTTATTTTAGACCAGTCCAAAAATAATTTTTTAAAAATGTTAATCTAATTATGTTTAATTTATAAATTAATTTTTACTAATTTTGGATGTATATATACTTATTTTGAATTTTTAAACATAAGAGTACTTTAGTCATGTTTCGACAATTTAAAATGACTAAAATATCCTTATGTTTAAAAATTCAAAATAAATATATTCATGTCTCCGAAATTGGTAAAAATTGATTTATAAGTTAAACATAACTAGAATAACAATTTTGCTAAAAAAGAATTTGAAAAAAACAAAAAAATTTCATTTTAAACCGGTCTAAAATGATTAGGTCTTTACAAACTATCCCCAAAAACTAAATATTGGTATTAAAATACAAACAAACAACGAGATGTGTTTAGAAATTTTCTAAAATAGATTGCACACAATAGTTTTGTTTTGTTTTTTTTTTATTGGAGGATAATTTACATCATATCTCAATTCATATTACATTCAAACCCTGAGACAATTCTAACAAGTTTACAATGGAAGACGACAATAAGGTTCTACAAATTAAATAGGGAGACCACTAGCTCCCATCTCACCCCAAATATGGTTCAGAATTCCACATGAGTTTTGAACCTTACACCGGCTGTGAACGAAAATTCCGTTTCGTAGCCAATGACCAGACGAGCACCGCTCGTCTGGCCACAATAGTTTTGTTAAGGCAAATTCAAATAGACAAGATCAACCGAAACTGAAAGCTAAATGACAAAATGTATAACTAGGCGCAGATATATTCGTTGGAATAAATCACCAACACATCTATCCAAATATGAAAAACTGAAATAAACTAGGTGCAGTAAAGCAAACGTGCT
>JAXCLR010000063.1:45769508-45798244 GCA_035584095.1 Annona squamosa | reverse complement strand
AATTCTAATAAGCTTACAATGAAAGACGACAATAAGCTTCCACATATCAAGTGGAGAGACCACTAGCTCCCGTCTAAATACGAAGGAGAATCACATGCCCTCACCTCAACTCTGGTTCAGAATCCCGTGAGAAATTCGAACCATGCACCGGCTGGGAACGGAAATCCCATTCCGCAGCCGGTGACCAGACGAGCTATGCTCTTTTGGCATTGTAATAATTAATTAATTACCTGTATTCATCAATCATCACACTATTTCTCTTTTTTTCTTGAATTCACATTTTCTGATGTGCCTGATCTCTTCCTCATTTCTAAATCCACATGATATCATAGATTCTCTCCTCTTCAAATTTTTTTAATAGTGTCATAAGGTTTATAGCTAACTATTATACAGATTCAAGCCCTGAATCTTGAAAATTTAAGCTCAGATGTGGTATTATTAAGTTAAAGCCGTAGTCACCTCTCTTCCTCATTTCTTTTCTTTTGGTGTGGTGTCATTTGGTTAAAGCTGTGGTCACCTCTCTTTGTCATTTCTAAATCCACGTGAAATCGCAGATGTGGTGATGAAGAATCTTGGCAAACCAAATAGAAATTAAGCGGTTGACCGCTCAAGGAAGAGCAGTGAGCTAGTACTACTACTGTATTTTCTCATGCGAGGAACAGACACACGGGAGACATGCACTGGCGTGAACCTGTAAGTCCACATGAAAGATGGGACGCTAGCTAGAACAGTGGCGTGTGTGGGGACGACGACCACGACGACGACGACCACGACAGAAAGAAAGAAAGAAAAAAAAAAAAAAAAAAAAAAAAACTTCGTTCTTCCATGACAAGCCAAAACAGACGCCAATAATAGGCAAGACAGAGTGACAGATGACTCACGAATCGAAGAGAGGCATCTCATTAGTTTATCCTCAAGAAAATCTGAGAGAACACGTAGGAAAGAGTCCATTACTCCCAGGAATTCCAAAACATACAGCTTCTTGAAACGAGGGATGTACACAGAGATGCGGCGCTCACGTTGTGGTGGTGAAATTGTGCTACCATGCTAGCTAATTAATACTTAGACCACAATCCAAGCTTTTTTTTGGACTTGGACTTTGTCCCAATCAGCAGTCTAGCACTCGACAGCCAGCCATATATCCACATCAGGCTGCATGTGCCAGTTCAATGGGCCTGGGGAATCCTTTGGCCTTTTGCGTGCCACTTCAAGACCTTAGTTGTCTGCTTGTCTCGGACTTAATGCCATTGTAATCGAGTGCTTTAAGCCCAAGGAGGTATTTAGGCACTGTCGCTACTTACCTGCTTTGTGTGGCACCATTGCTGCTTTCCTGAGAACAGCATCTGGCAGAATCATTAGTTGCTAGCCAAGTGGTACTCAGATGCGAGTTGTGCCAGTTTCTTATGATTGAATCATGTCCTAATATTACTTTAAAAAAATCCTTTCATAATATGTCAGATGCTATTACCTTTTTGCTTTGTTTTTTTTTTTTTTTAAATGAAAGAGTCAGATGTTACTACAAGATTCTGCCAAAACGAGCCTACTCTACCATATCATTACTCCAAATTAAGTCCAAGTCCAAAGCCGGTTTCATCAAAAAAAAGAAAAAAAAAAGGTCCGAAGCCAGGTTATTTTATAGTTTTGTTCAACGAAGAAAGCTTTACTGATGGATTACTCATCCTCAAAAGCTAATAATCGAGGAGAGAGTTCTGAAGTCTTTTGGCAACTAGATTGGCAGCAACATTCATTAATTATAATTTAATGGAACACAGAAAATAGAAAATAATGTTAGCTATGTAGATCAGACAATATTAGCCATAAAATGAGCAAGTATATATTATTAATATTAATGTCGCTGATCATATAATATTATCCATAAATGGAAAAAAAATTCTTTCATAATATGTCAGATGCCATTACCTTTTTGTTTTTGTTTTTTTTAATGAAAGAGTCCGATGTTACTACATGATTCTGCCAAAACGAGCCCACTCTACCGTATCATGACTCCAAATTAAGGCCAGGTCCAAAGCCGGTTACATAAAAAAAAAAAAAAAAAAAAAAAAAAGGTCCGAAGCCAGGTTATTTTATTGTTTTGTTCAACGAAGAAGAGCTTTACTGATGGATTACTCATCCTCAAAAGCTAATAATCGAGGAGAGAGTAGTGCAGGTTTTTGCCAACTAGATTGGCAGCAACATTCATTAATTGTAATTGAATGGAACACAGAAAATAGAAAATAATGTTAGCTATATAGATCAGACAGTATTAGCCATAAAATGAACAAATATATATTATTAATATTAATGTTACTGATCATATAATATTATCCACAAATGGAAAAAAATTATATTTGAGGTGATGATTAAGAATAATAATAACAATGAAAATAAATATTAAATTTGTAAAATAGAAATTTTCAAGAGCGTTAATATATTCTGAGCAAATCGCTTCCAAATATATTTGAGGTAATGATTAAGAACTATAATGATGAAAACTAAATATTAAATTTATAAAATAAAACTTTTCAAGTGTGTTAATATATTCTAAGCAAATCGATTCCATAAAAAAAAAATTTCCATATTGCCAATCAGGCCCTTGGTTGTAAAACACGGTGTCCATCAAAAACGTTATTCACCTTTCTAATGCTTGAATTTCACCACAAGTAGCATAAAATAAATCATTCTTGGAGTCCATAAAAGTGTTTTTCACCGTGCTAACGTCTTGATTTCATCAAGGTAGGATAAAATAAAGGGCTGTGATCTTCGGGTCTGAGATTGCCACGTCTTAACCACTTTGAAATACCTTTTTTAAATGTTTTAAAATTTTGATAATATTGTTAATTTAGGTTTATGTTATTTATAAACAAAGTTTTACTATATGTACATGTTTTTTTTTTTTGTATTTTAAAACAAAAGAATGACTACAATACTCCTGTATTTAAAAATATAAAATAAATATATACGTATATCTAAAATTGGTAAAACTTGGCATGTAGATAATATACACTTAGATTAATAATTTTGTTGTAAAATTTTCAAAAAAATGAGAAAGGGTATTATGATAAACCTTAGTTAGTAGATAATTCGGCTAAAATAAATCGTCATGGGATAAACCGGGTAATGAACAATAGCCAACCCACATCGTAAAAAAAAGATTCTATGCTTAGCATATATACAACCATAATTAAGTGGTAAGTTAAATTTTTTTAGAGAAACAAAATTAAAGGTAATTGATATATATGGATTCGATATTAGCATTTATTTTGACAAATGTAATAGAATTTTATTTATAAGATAAGATTTCCATGAGGTAGTTCTTGAAAATTTATATCAGGAAAGGCCTATATAGATAGAGAGAGAAAGAAAGAAAAAAAAAATATTCAGATGCAGATTCACTGTACCATAATTATTTTATAATTATCTCAAAATGGCCCTACGTGATCATAAAATTATAATCTACTTCGCTTATTATATTTAGAATTATGTATTTTGTTACTATTCTAATTTTCATTCCAATTAGATATGTGTATGAACCTCATCTAAAAATGGTAGAAATTTAACATAATAAAATAGTTTGATGTAAATAATAATTATAAAGTTATTTTTTCAACATGTAAAATATTTGCTATAAAATTTATGTATAGATAAATGATTATAAAAAGTATTAATATATTTAAGTACAAATAGAGCCCATTTTAAGCCAAATGCATTGTTAACTATGGTGCAACTTCATTGTACAAGAAAAGTTCTCACATATATAAGAAATATTCAGGTGCAATTTTATTGCACTATAATTATGGTGCAGTTACCTTGAAATGGACTCCACACTATTATAAAATTCTAATCTACCATACCTATTGTATTTAAAATTATGCATTCTATTACCATACCAATTTTCATCTCAAGTGGACATATGTATGGACCCAATCTAAAAATGTTACAGATTCAAGTCAACATAATAAAATAGTTTGCTCTAAATAATAACTTTAGGGTGTGTTTTGCAATTAATAGACAATGTCAAGTTAAAACTTTTCTATCTGAAACTTTTCATTCTATACAACTATGATATTTTTTAATAATTTTTTATATTTTTCCATACAATTACCTTACTTTTCAATCATTTCTACACAACTATTTATACAACTAACCTATCTTTTTTAACTTTATCCTTTTTACTACTCATCATTACCCCTATCATATCACATTATTTGACAATTTTCACTCTCTAAAACTTTTCATCAAAAGTTTTATTTATTACCAAACACACACTTAAAGTTATTTTTTCAACTGTAAACCATTTGTTATAAAATTTATATATGGATAAATAATTATATAAAGTATCAATACATATAACTAGATATGGGGTCTATTTTAGGCCAAATGTACCATTAATTATAGTACGACTTTACTGTACAAGAAAAGTTCTTTCTCTGTATATGAGTTATATTCAAGTGCAGCTCAACTGTAACTTAATTACAGTGCAGTTGTGTCAAAATAGGTCTCACATGATCATAAAATTATAATATACTCTACCAATTGTATTTAGAATGATGTATTTTATCACCATACCAATTTTCATTTCAATCAGATATATGTATTGACCCCATTTAAAAATGGTATATATGCAGCGTAATAAAATAATTTGATGTAAATAACAACTTTAAAGTGATTTTTTAATATGTAAACTATTTGCTATAAAATTCATATATAGATAAATAATTGTATAAAATTTTATTATATTCTAATATGTGTAGGGCCCATTTTGCGCAAATGTACAACTAGTTTCTTTATATATATAAAGAAATATTTAGGTATAGCACAACTGCACCATAATAATGGTGCAATTGTGCCAAAATGGGCCTCGCATGATCAAAAAATATATTTTACTCCGCCAATTGTATTTAGAATCATGTATTCTATTAGCGTATCAATTTTCATCTCAATCGAATATGTGTATGGATCTTATTTAAAAATGATACAAATTCAATGTAATAAAATAGTTCAATATAGATAATAATTTTAAAGTGATTTTTCAACATGTAAACTATTTGCTATAAAATTTATATATGGATAAATGACTATATAAAATTTCATTGCATTCTAATATGTGTGGGGCTCATTTTTGAGTAAATGTACTATTCCAATGCAGTTGCACTGTACCGAAACAACTCTTATATATATATATATGTATGTATACACCAATCATGTGCAAGCGGACTACAATATAATTACGGCGCAAGGTTTAGAAATTGAAAGTATCACTTTAAACTTATTATTTACATTAAACTATTTTATTACATTAACTTTGTATCATTTTTAAGATGGTTACATGCATATGTCCGATTTAGATGAAAATTGATATACTAATAAAATGAATAATTCTAAATATAATTGGTAGAGTAGATTTTTTATTCATGATTAAGCAAGCCTTACAATGCAGAGGCTGTATCGTAATGAACGTGCAGTACTTGAATAAATTCTATATATGTATGTAATGAGAAATTAGAAGCAGATTTGAAAATTTTGGTGATTGTCCAGGGCAGTTTTAGATGAATGCATCATATTACCATTAGATGGGAGCCAATTATGGTAAATTGTGTATTTTTAAATAGTTTTCGACATTTTAACATAGATAATATAATTTTTACACTTTTAGTAGAGCAATCGCCCACCCAACTAGGGCTACGGCTCGGGCTCATAAAACTCGGGTTCACATCGACCTTAACTTTAACTCTATTTATAAAACATCAATCCTAACCTCAACCATAACTCTATTTATCAAATCTAAACCCTAACCCTATTTTTGAAAATCGGATTCGGGTTGAGTTTCATGTTAGAATTTATGTTAACGAATTTACATTTTATTTAAAAGTAATAAGTTTAGAATTTTATATGAATAAAGAATAAAAATAAATTATGTAAGTAAACATAATAATATATAATCAAATTGCATATTTTTAAAACATAATAATATAAAGAATATTTTTAGAAAAAATTTAACATAAAAAATACGATAAAGGAAGCAAATTAATGAGTATAAAAGTAAAAGATAAAAATAAAAAATAAATATAAATGAAAATAATATATTTTATTTATAATAAAATTACAATATGCCAAATATCTATTCGAATATATTTACATAGAATATGAAGAATATGAAGAAATATTGTTTAAATAGTATATATAATATATTTTATAATAAATATAAAATGAGAAATTAGGCTCAGGTTCACTTGAACCCTAACTCTATCATACTTACAAATTGGGTTCAGGTTACGAAAAAATAAATTTCAATATTATTTAAAATTGAGTTCGGCGAAATGGCTTCGGGCTCAACTCGGCCAAGTTGCACCCAGCACCCAACTAAGCTTTGCTTGCAGCACAAAAAATACTGAAAAGTTCCCAATATATAGGCTAGGACGCTATGTTTCGGTCATAAATACATTTACCAGTTTCTCATCACAATTGTGCAGCAGGCTAGTCCCGGTGGTTAAGAAATATAATGAGTAGACCAACCAAACGTAGGATTGCCGTCATTTTTCTTATATATATTTAAAAGCCGGACAGGTGGGTGTCATCCATCTAACATTTGATTTTAATGTGTGCCCACTATTTACAGTGGGAATGGTGGCATCCACCATCTGACGACATTAATGATTAGTCTCGAGTTCAGTCATGAACGAAAATTAGTACTTCTGCAAACATTCGGAGCACCGTGCACTACAGTTTGCCAAAGTTGTTGGCTTTTCCAAAAATAAATAATAACAGGGATAAGGTGAAAATAAGCAAGGTAGTAGTAATAAAATGATTGGAATATGTACAGATATAAAAATGAGAAAACTATAGTAGCTAGGTAGTTAAAATTTTTAAAAAATATGTTCGAAAAAATAGGAAAGTGTGCTTGCTGCCCACACTTTGTACGGAATAGGGCCTAAATGACATGAGATCAAGCTTCTCCTTATCCTGCTGGTAACTCAGTACCCCAGTGCGCATGTCATGTTAGCAGACATTTTGACGGACTTGTAATTTGCTTGTCACGTAGCAATTTTTTGATCGGAATTCGGCGCTGCATATGGCTTGTGCTTGAATTCTATACGGTGAAACGGGTTCTTAGTGAGGACAAAAGCTAATGGCATTCATGAGTTTTCCATACATGTTTACGGACAAATTCGTTGATCCCATTGCTTTACACATTTCAATTTTTGTGGGCGAATGTAAGTAATTATCATTACATAAAGTACCGATGCTGCAAAGCTTTTTTTTCACCGGTATTTGGTGGACGGGTCCCACAAGCTTTCCTTTCTCCGGGCTGGGGAAAGCGGCAGGTAAACACACCTCCAGATGGCGTTCCTTCTTTTAAATATTGGTGCGTAAAAGCGAACCTGATTTGTCCTCATTGTAAATTTACAACCGATCAAATTTCTTCCGCTAATCATTCAACACATAAATGCTAAGCTTGTCCAACCATCCAATTTACTCGTCCATTTTTATTCGATAATCTGGAATTGTGAAAGTGGAAAAGCGGAGCCCTCTGCACGGGCTTCGGTTAGTTTTTCGCGCAACGACAACACCGACCCTGCCAAGCATGCTCTTCCCGCGAGAACCTTCCCTCTAGCAGCGACAGATATGGCCCATCGGCCCACCATTCCTCCCCGGCGTCCTCGCTCCGGATCAGGAAGCATCACGCGCACACTCTACTCTGGGGTGCTGAGCTGAGCCCGTTGGCCTTTGGTTTTTTTTTTTTTTTTTCCCGTTGGTAGAGTATGGTCGCCCATCTTAATGCATGCAACGTGCCACATGTCGCACACTAAAAATCCAAAATAGTGGGAAAGAAATATAAATTATAAAACCCATAAGCTTTTGCTTGAAATAAAAGGTCCAAGGACTCCAAATTACATATTATAGTAATTAATGCTGACAACTGTTGAGTCGGATCGACGATATGGAGCCCTCTATGCATGTGCGTGTGCATGGGCAGTTGTAACGGTAGACGCACATGAAAGCTAACACAAGATGTTGGGTTTGAACTCAAAAAAAAAAAAAAAATGTTAGGTTGAATTTGATACCGGTTAGTCGCATTACTTAAAATTGCAAAGAGGCTTAAGTATACATATAAAGGCCAATTATATAGAAGTGTTCATTGAACGTCGTTGGGACGACTACTTAAAAGAAGTTCTTGATTAAATTCAAATAGAAATTTCTCTTGATGGGCATATGACCTTTTCTATAATCTTCACTCAAAACAACTTCTCTCTCATTAAATACGTAAATAAAATGTAAGCATAAAAAGATGCCAAATCAAAGAGGCCAAACAATTTATTAGTCACCGTTGCTCCGATAGTCCAATTTTCGGGTTGTTCTCATCTAATTCCCAATTTCTACCTCCAAAGGGCTTTAGAGATATTTCCAGACAGAAGCATAGAACTCGACTTCCAGAACTGGATCTGAATAATCTGTCTTCACTCTTCCGATCATATCCTCATCGAGGTGGACGTGGACAGATGCGATTTCATTTCATTTCTGTCAACTTTTTAAGGGTCTACTGTATAGATGATCTGAATTGTCTATCCCCCACGGCCCATTTGACGAATATGCCACCATTTTCTTTTGTGCCAACGTCGCACATCTGGTCCACCACCATGTAATAAGTTTCATTACGATGTACAATTCCAATGGCATTCGGAGATAACCAAGTTGGGAAGTGGACATACAAAGTAAATCAAGATAAACAGCTGTGTGGGTCAAAATAATAATTGGAACGCATGCAAGGATTGAGATTTAAGAACGAAAACTGGGAATTCTCAGTGGATGAGTATTTAGCGTGGGAGGAGGGTCAGCTGGAGCATCGGGCCTTTTTCACTCTCCTTTTCTCCCTCTAACGCAGTAGTAGGACCCACTCGCGCTACTCCAGTGCGCTTTTCGTTGCAGGTTTGAAAAATCGGCCACATTCTCCGACACTCGTAGCAGCCGCTGATTTAGGCTTGGGCTCTGTCGCCCCTCTCCCCTCACCTCCCGCCCTTCCCTTCTTCCTCTCCATCTACGATGTTGGCCGTGTACTGCGTCGCTGGTTTTTTGGCGTTGCTTTTCTTTCTACAAATGCAGCAGCTTGTAATGGCAGGTCTCTTTCTCTCTCTCTCTCTCTCCATCTGGCACTAGATGGTGTTTTGCAGTGTTTGTTTCAAATATAGGACTGGTCTCTTACTCCGATGGTGGATGGAATGCTCCCATTGAGTGATTTTCCTCCATTGAATGCGTGTAATTTCTGCATTTTCCCAAGCCTGAAATTGGGGGAGCTTGTTTTCGCGGATAACTTCCGCTCAACAGTTAGTATCGCTTGGCATGAAGGTGTTGTGCGTGGCAATCCCGTGACACAGCCTGCAGAATCTCTTCCATGAGTTTCGAAAAGGTGGGCCTCGTGGTCTCCGCCGCTGGATTGGAAAGAGAAGTAAAAAATTGCAGCTTTTCTTGATTCTGCATCGTTGTACATTGGAGTTTTGTGGTCTTGCTTCCAAACAGGATTGTTAATTAGCTAGGTGGGTTGTGCTATGCTTCGAAATTCGGCCCTGAGCCTGATTTCAACTACGGTTGAACAGCTCTATACTGCCGCTTTAAGGTCGAAGCGGGTTTATATCCGGACCAGCGGTCGGGGCGGGGCTAGCCCAAGTTATGCTAGGCAATGGGAAGCCGAGACCCTACTTGTTGATGGATTCATTCCTATGGCAAACGAAGATAACTTGAGTTTGGTTTAGGGGCTGAATGCTGCATTTGAATTGGTTAGATTTGAGTCAGCGGTTTTTCTACTAGATATGAATTCTAATACATTCTATCCTTTGAGCCTTTCCATGACCGGTGGCCTGTAGTGTAGACATCAGAAGTTGATTCTTCTGAGATTTTTCCAAGGCAAAAGCGAACTTGATGATGGTGACTGCAATATTGTATGTCTAATCACTTTCTATTGGGCCTTGGTCAATTATTTGGGCAAAGAGTGGGAACTATACTGATGTTTGCTCTGGTCATACTCCAGTTACAAACTGAACATTGCTCTTATGACATTAAGGAATAGTTGTTTTGAACAAACCATGCCTTCTCTTTACTATGAGAACAATTCAGAGTGCAGTTTTGCACCAACTGGGAAGTTTTTTTGTTTGCTATGTGATATGTGGAGAAAATGACTGCATCTGTCTACTCAGAAGTGTTTAGCTTTGTGCTGATAACTTGGTATTTATGTTACATCCAGTGGTTGTCATTTGGGAAGTGATCTGTTGGACATCCATAATTATCTAATACAGAGCATCACCATTATTATTTTTAATATAACAACGAATAGCTAATGTGTGCTTTTCATGGACATTATTTCAACTTTTTTCTAAAAACATCATTTGACTGTATTCTTTATTTGTTAGTTGTTGCTAGTTTCAGAGGGTTGAGATTTTTTGCCCCATTATTTAAAATTCTTTCATGTATTTCACTAAAATTTTGTTGACTTTTATTTGTTTGGGATCTCAGTTAATGTCTTGCTTATGTAACAGGTCACCTGATGTAGTCTGTTGAAATGAGGCTATAGTGAATGTATGACTAGCTTGATTGCTGGTCCGACACACTTAATGAAATAATACACCTTTAAAAGTCCCAGATGAGAATATGAAGATCCTGGCTCTTTGATAAATAAGCTGATGGTCGAGCTGTCACCTAACTGTAGATGCAGCTGAAAGGAAAGACCAAAGATGCATGCATCTAGAACCCATTCTCAGCTAAAACTAGTAACTTGACCGAGATCTTTACCTTGGGATAATTTTTGTGTGCAATATTGATCAATGGACTGTGAATTAAAGTTCATGATTGTCTTGTATAGATTTTCTGAATGCTGGAGGTCCTAATACACATCTTTCTGTCATTTTAATTGGTTGGAGTGCAGATTCTTCTTGCACTTGTTATTATTATTGACTAATTGTCCTGGTTTGGTATTCGTGAATGTAACTGATGCATTTTTTTTACATTCACAAAATTCAAGTCTTCATTACTGATATTACTGTCTTGCATTCATGCAGATTGTCCCCTTGATTTGAGTGGCTCCAATTTTACTTTGGCAGCCTCTGCATGTTCTAATCAAGTGGATAGAGGGAAGTGTTGTCGTTCTATCAATGCTCTCATTGCAATTTCTGTTTCTCGTTATGCAAATACAACAGGTGTGCTGGGGGTTCCTTCCAACTTGTCTGCTATCTGCCTCAAGTCTGTATCACAAACATTGGAACTTTATGGCATGCCCCCCAATGCAACCATTCTTTGTGGTTTGGGAACAAAAATACTTGTTAATTATCAATGCAAGGGCCGAACGACTGTTGCAGAGATGCTCCAATCTCCAAAATTTGAAGATGTAGTACAGAACTGTGAGGTGCCACTCTCCCCTGTAAGTCGATGTAGGAAGTGCTTAAATGCTGGTATTTTGTTTCTTCACCAACTTATAGGAGCTGAGGGCAACACGACACTGAGTACTTGCCGGGATGCATCCTTTGTAACACTAGCGAGCCGCAGTAACAATGTTTCAGCTGCGAATTTGGCAAGCTGTTTTTTTGGGGTTCAAGAGCTAAGTAGCATTGCTGGTAAGTTTTGCCAGTAACTCATGACTATGAACCTTTATAAAAAGATTATTTATAGGAGTGACTAAGATGAATCCCCTGATCCTGGAGGTCAGGATGCTGCAATTTCTTACAAGGAGACCAATTGAGGATAAACATACCTTCTAAATTCCCACACTGAAGATATCTTGATACCGTTAATGCTAGTGCATATAGTTTAGAGTGAGTGTGCAGTGTTGCTCCACATACTACATTCAAATCATTTTCTTTAAATACAACAAACAGGAAAATTGAGAATCATATGTAAAAGTTAGAATACATGAGTTAAAGCTTGAGCATTTGTATTGCATGTTGCAGTGAGTAATGTGAAGGTAATGGATGTAGTAATCTAAACATTTTCTTCTTCAGCTTTTGCTGAAAAATCTTTACATTGGAATTTAACCATCTACGTTTTTGTGCTTTCACACAAAATGGACCCTTATCTTTGGGTGGGTTTTGTGCTTTCTGTTTCAGTCAGAACGTAAGGATTTGCAGTTTCAAATTTTCTTACAAATCTGAAAATGAGGAGATGGCTCTACAAGATTTTAAACACCTGTCTCTCTTTCTCACTCACACACCACAATTAATCAAGATATTCAACTGAATACCTGTCACAGAGAAGTCTTGCAATTGATGTGGCAAATAATGACTAGTATTCGTAGTGGTTGAAAAGTTTAGCTGTTGTATCATAAAGCTATGTAATTGATGGATCATCTCATGCTAGTCATTTCTTTTGGTTGAATGTCTTTATTCTTTTCTCTACTTGTCAGCATTTATTTGGTCTGGCAGAGTCAAAAGCGAAATCAGTCTTGGCAACCATCTTCTGTGTCAATATTGCATATCTTTGCTTATTGCAATTTCATGATTATTATCTTCTACTCAGTGCTTGTTTCTGATTGGGATAATATTTCGTTTACAGCAAATACGTCAGAGCCATCTTCACCTTCAGATGCTCCAGAAGCTTCTCCAAGTCCAGTTACTGTTGCAACTATTAAGAACTCAACTGGAACGCCTTTGAAGCAACATCATACATACCATCTCACTTTAATTCCAGGCATTGGTATTGCAGTTACAGGGACTGCTGTTCTGCTGCTGGTAATCTTAATTCTTCTCATCCGCCGTAAAAGCAGAGAATTGAAGGGCTCAAAGGATCAAAATGGCTCTGTATGGAAGGGCTTCCCTCAGCCAAACCAAAAATGTCAGGAAGGTCAGTCCATCATGTTCTTTTCATGCATTTTTGATAATTTCAAGATATTTACTGACACATGTTATTTGCATTGCTTTAATAAAGATCAAGTTAAACATCTTCATTTGATTATCTTGAAGGTTTTTGATGAAGTCATTTCCTTGTGCAATTTGGCATGATGTAATTGAGATGGAGATCTCAGACATCAATGCAGAAGGTCAGACATGGGATTAATGATATTTCATATATGAATGGTCATTTGATTGGAATACGACAGGCAGCTTCATTCCATCATGGACTCCATTCGAATAATTGGACCAATATGCTGAATCAAGTGTGTTTGAAAGAGAAAATGCTCAAGTGAACATAAATTCCTTTTGTGTCATTTTTCTCAATTAAAAATGACAATGCAGGTCCATCGTCCATATTTCGAAGGTTCAGCTATAAGGAAACAAAGAAGGCAACAGACAATTTCAGTACAGTCATTGGAAGGGGGGGATTTGGAACAGTCTACAAGGCTGAATTCAGTAATGGCATTGTGTTAGCAGTGAAAAGAATGAATAAAGTTTCTGTGCAAGTAGAGGATGAGTTTTGTCGAGAGATGGAGCTACTTGGGAGGCTGCACCACCGTCATCTTGTTGCTCTCAAAGGTTTTTGTATGGAGAAAAACGAAAGGTAGTTTCCTTCATATAGCACTCCCTTACCTCAACAGCTGGTGCATTCTGATGATAATTTTCACTTTCAGGTTTTTGATGTATGAATACATGGAAAATGGAAGCTTGAAGGATCATCTCCACAGTATCCATCCGCACTTTTTTTTTTCTTGATCATTGGCCTGGGTTTAATGTTTTTATGGCTATTCACTTTTGGGCAATACTGTTTGGCAATCATTATATAATGGAAACCGTTGTAGATCGTCAGTGGGCCAGAAGGCCACTTGTTGGAAGACCAATCTACACAGTTCTCTTGTCAATAAGGATGTTCATATTCTATTTCTGTACTACCATTCTAGCAGCATGGTCAGTACAATGGGCTTGGTTGTGGAGTATTATGTCTTTCTAATTATTGTCACATGGTGACCGTCTGGATTGTGGAAGCAGACCTACTGTTAGAAAGTTGGACTCCAAGGATCCTGTATCTATTACGATGGAAAGAATTATCCAGTCATAATCTTGTCTTTTTGGTTAGTGTATTCATTCAACATACGTCTATCTTTGGTGCAGCTCCAGGGAAAACCCCGCTGAGTTGGCAGATGAGAATACAAATTGCCATTGACGTGGCCAATGCTCTGGTAATTTGTTATAACATGCTTTTTAGTATGAGTTTATTTGTTGAAAATGTTGCAGAAATTATTTGTCCATGGGGCATCTTAAAATTTTGAACAGAGGAAAACATGTCACTTCTACGGCTACTCATGTTGTTACAGACCCTTGTGAGGTTAGGATCCTAACTACAAGTTTCACATTCTGCCTGTGGCCAATGCTCTGGTAAATTGGTAACTTGCTGCATCATGCTTTTTAGTATGAATTTGCCTGTTGAAAATGTCACAGATAGCACTGGTCCATGTGGCATCTTGAAAATTTTGGGTAGAGGAAAACATTTCATTCGTATGTCTAGTCATTTTGGTTACAGATCTTTGTGAAGTCAGGACTTGAGATTCCAATGGCTGGTCCTGCTGGTCATAGTCCCTTGCAAAGTGAGAATCTGAAACTTGTACTTAAAATCGGTATAATCCAGCTCAATATTTCATTTGGTGAAGTTCAAGGGGGAAGAACTAGATTTCCCAATTGTCAATGTAATTTAGGCATATTAGATGATATGGACATCGCTTTGCCCTTCCCTCAGATTCCTTATTAGTGTATTTGTCTGCAGGAGTACTTGCATTTCTATTGTGATCCTCCTCTCTGTCACAGAGACATAAAGTCCAGCAATATTTTACTGGATGAGAACTTCGTTGCAAAGGTAGAGAATCCACTTAGCTTTGTTGTTGATAGTTATCATTTTGACCTTATAAGTTGCTGTTTGGTGACTTGATTTTTGCACAGGTTGCAGACTTTGGCCTCGCACATGCTTCAAGGAGTGGTTCAATTAACTTTGAACCTGTCAACACAGATATTCGGGGAACTCCAGGTAGGAAATGTTGGGATATTCTTCCCATTCATGATTGGAAATGATATTTCCTGCTAAGTGCCAACTACAGCTGAAAGTTCATTTTGTTGTGCAATCTCATGACTTTTCTCCTGAGACAACCCTAGAAGCCAAAAAGTCTCATATAATTAATCAACCCTGCAAATTTCTTTTTGTGGGAACAGCCAGATGTGTGTCAAATTATCTAGACTACCATGAAATGAGGATCAGAGCACCTTTCTGTGTTGTTCTATCCTTTTTTAAATGACTTCTTTAGTCATTCTAATGTGTTTACTTCAAGTAAGATAAAGGAAGAAGAAGACGTGTGTTGCCTTCTAGCATGTGTAATGCATATTTGATTTCAACAGCACCTTTTGCATTGCAAGGTGCAGTGAATTGCTCACACAGGGAGGCAATTGTCGAATCTCTGCAGGTTATATGGACCCTGAATATGTGGTTACCCAGGAGTTGACTGAGAAGAGCGATGTATACAGCTATGGAGTGTTGTTGCTAGAGCTAGTGACTGCAAGACGGGCAATTCAAGAAAGCAGAAATTTGGTTGAGTGGTCTCAGAAGTTCATGGTGACAGATTCTAGGCTACCTGAATTGGTGGATCCTGCAATTGCAGACTCATTTGATTTGGAACAGCTACAAACTGTGGTGAGGATTGCAAAATGGTGCACCCAAAGAGAAGGGAGATCAAGGCCTTCAATTAAGCAAGTACTTAGGTTGCTGTATGAGAGACTGGATCCAGTGCATAGTGGATTTGTACAAGCTGTAGAAGATGAAGATGAAGCAGTTGGAGGTGGTTTAAGGGTTAGCGGGGCAAAGTTTCACAACAATGAGGTCATCTTTCACAGTGGTGATGCTAGGTGTCTCCAATCCTCCTCAAGCACGTCTAGATCCTATTGCAGCAAGAGCTTTTTACTTGAGACTGGTTCACCTTAATCTCCATCAGAAGTTGGTGAGCTGCTCCTTTTCTGCCCCTGCCTCATGTGGATTCCAAGCTTGTAAGAATTATCTCTGGGTTAACCACTGGCTGAAAATTGGATTTTTGCCTCAAATCCGAGTTGCAGGGTATGTTTGCCTCTCCATGTCATTGAATGCTGCTCTGGTAGATGCTGAGCACATAAGGTTATTACAATATCTTTAGTAGGGTGAGAACTCTTCAACTTGTCTTTGGTTTGGCATTTTTGGGGATACAAATGAAAATAGTGTATTTTATTGCTTTAAATTATTGATTATTTAAATCTTGCTTTCATCGATTCTCCTATCTGTAATAACCTGTAAAGAAACTATACTTTCTAACTCTGTTTACTCGATTCGAGGCTAAAGCATATGAGTGCCAACATGGCATCCTGGGGGCAATAACTGTCCTAATTGTTCAAAACAGATCGTTAGTCTGGTGTGACTGATGCTATTGATGTATAAATTACTCTGTAATAAGATCTGTTATGTCTGTAGCCACAACCGGGCTTGAAATGGCATGGCCATCTTCATCAACCCATTTGATGAGAACCAAGCACCGCAGACCTGTTCTTCAAAGCTTCCTCCGCAACCCACATACTTACTACAAATACTAGCTTTTGGTTCCTGCTATTGAACGCCAGAGTATCCGGGTCCGTGCCGATTCCATCACGGCCTTGTAAACTGCACTGTCAGCTTCCAAATCGGTCACCACCCTCTGCTGAAATTCTTTACCGTGGGGAAGGTAGTTGTGTTTGGGAAGACAGCCATGAAGGATGGATAGTCAGATCGGTCGGTGAAGTAGGGCATGTCCATCCAGAACGTCTGATGAGGGTGGCCATTTGCGACTTCTTGTGTCCTGGAGGCCGCAGATGAAGTCAACGTAGTCCTGGAAGCCCATGTCATAGATGAGAACTGGGTCCATGGCCTTATTTAGTTTGAGATGGCCTGCACCAGATTCCAGAGGCGTGGCACTAGCAACGACCCGCTTACGCTGGTGTCCTGTGGTGGAGCTGGTGTTGTCGTTGGGCATTGTCGTGGTCATGATCGCCGACCGGATGGGGATATCTGCAGGGTTCCAGTCCTTTTAAACGGCCTTAAGGAGTCCAGCAACGCCAACTCCGTGCGACGAACAACCCTTTTTCCACAGCTGAAAGCAATGGCGATGGCGTTCGCGTACAAGGGATTTTGGTCGAAGCGAGGGACAAGGACATGAGGTCGACGCCGTCGGCAATGGCTTGGTCCATTCCAGCAAATACATCTGTGGCAGAGACTGTGTCGAAGATCTCTGGCACCTTGTACATTGCCACCCGCGCCCGAGGGGCTACGCCTGTGGTTCTGCCTACCCCATACCCGAAGTAGCTGGTCCCATTTGCATATCCTCCGGCTGCAGTGGATGCTGTTGCGTTCCGTGCCCAGAGTCGTCTCCTGGTGAATTTTAACCAAAGCTACTTCTTACATTTCGCCCACTGGCCATCAGTCCCTTGTTGAAGAACCAAGCCCCGATGAGCTTCCGATTGCACATTGCGGAGTTAAAGGTCTCCCCTCTCTCGCACGTGCCCTTCCACCTTCCCGGCACCGGTGGCGTTCCTCGGTCGTTGAAGCTCTCGCTCTCGGGCCAAACTCCCGTGTCGATTACCCCAATGATCACGTCCTCTCCGTGGGATGAGGCAGGCCAATGACCGGACCTGTGCTTTAGGTCCAGAAACGTGGGGGTTATGGGTTGTGAGGAGCTTTCCGAATGATTCTTTGGATGTTGCAGTGTAAGTCGGCAACTTCTCGAGCTCGGAGAGTTGACAAGGCGTCAGCCTGGCGCTGAAGCCGTATACGCCGTGACTGTAGGAATAGATCAGCACTTCTTCTGCTGATGCGGTTTGCCTCGGCGAGAACGTTGACAAAGCCGAACTGTGCCATGACTGTCAAACGAGTCGGGCTTGTGCGAATGGTCCGTGTGGATGATGTAAGTCTGTACTTCCTCATCGGTGGCCAGCACGTTAGAATTTAGAAATAGGCGTTGCCAGCACGTTAGAATTTAGAGATAGGCGTTACCTGCACTAATGCTAACAACAGCAGTCGGTAGCGTAACAGAAAGTCTGGTGAGCCTTCCATGGTAGCTTCATTTAGCGGCTGGAGGATGCACTTGTTCAAGGGCTACATACATATTACGGACAGAAAACCATCAGGGAATATTTTCCCTTAGCTGGTCCTTGTTCGTTCCGTACTGGTGGCGGTTTTTCCCATATATATTCTTTGGTATGATCTGATATGACCAACGCTTATACTGGAGGAAGTGGGCCACTAGTAAGGGCTGAGGAGGAGTTACAGCAGGTGCAGAATGGACAGCAAGTGCGGGACGAAGAGTTGCTTCAGCAAACAATTAATCAAAGGCGCACACTCAGGCCACGTGGGCAACTTAGGCCTCGAGAGAGACTGAACCTATGATGGAGAGCAGCTAACGGCTTCTGCCAGGGGCCGTGCATGTCCGTGCATGTTAGTTAGAAGGGTCGTGTCCTAGCATAGGCTGCATATAAAAACTTGTTCGATTATATTTTACAGAGAGACGAATTTACATTTTTCTTGTATTCCAAGAATCCGGAAATGTTCCCTCCCATAAGAGGAACTCCGCTTGAATAGGATTAAAGTGATCAGCGGGAATCGATTCAGATCAGAGTTGCGCAGTGTATGCTATTTCATATCATGGTCTCACTATCCCATCAGAAGGCACGTCTATCAGCAGCGAGGAACCGGTGAGACTAGGCGGAAACGGAATCAGCGTAGAAGTCTATACGGATTTCCAGCGGAAGGAGGCCTGAAGAGATCTGGGACAGAGAAATCGCCGAGGGGTAGGGGTAAGTGGGAAGGAGGAATTTAGGCCTGTGAGAGAAGGAGAGGGGGTAAAGACGGTTGGTGTGTTGGTGGGGGGTGGGCCAACAAGGATGTAACAGTTGCTGATCATTAGCAGAGAAGATATCATGGTAGCATATGCAGCAGATTTTTGCTTTAATTTTGACTTTTTTGCTTCAACTGGGCTCGGACATGCAGCATTTTTTTGCTGTTCATGTACTTTTGTTGTTGCATGAAATAAAACTTTTATATGTAAGGACATGTTGCTACATTTATTTTTAATGCGGAATATCCAAATTTGCTTCTTAGAGTGGTTGCATACAATGCTTTTTCTTGTAGTGGTGTGTGACTACTCTACAAGAAAAAGAAAATTTAGTATACATGACTAACTTTTTATAGTCAAAATTTTAATTCAGTTATAATTGATCAAATGCAGCTAAATCTTACCTTAATTGTGGCAAAAAAAATATGTATTATTATTTGCAACCAAATTTTGATGGCTACTTTAAACGTACTTTTGGTTGCATATGAAGTAAAAAATTGACTACATTTAACTGAATGCCATCGGTAAAAAAACAAACAATTATTTTTGGCTAAGTGTTTAGTTATAGCCAAAAAATATACAATGCAATTAAATATGCATTACACATAGCCAAAAGCTTAACTACACTAAGGGTGTGTTTGGCGATGAGGAAAACTCTAATGTTAAAAATTTTCAATCTAAAAATTTTCATTCTCCATAATTATCATATTTTTAAATTATTTTTCAAATATTTCTATACAATTACCCTATTTTATAATCATTTTTATATAATTATATATACAACAAATATATTTATTTTAATTTTATTCTCTTTATTCCTCATCATTACTCATACTATGTCACATCATTTTTTTCAAGTTGAAAAATTTTTACACCAAAAATTTTTCAAATAAACATTGTATTACTTCTCAAACACATGAAAATAAATAAAATTTGACTCTAATAAGAGTTGAGTGACAGCTCCGATGATAATGTCAGCTCGAAAGAAAATAATGTGAGGATATGCTTTAGGTTGGTAAGTTGGTTAACTATCTTGTCAAATTGGTTGCAATTGCTAAATGTTTCTGAAGGTTGTAATAGAAGTTTTAATGTGTTGGTTTAGAGGTTTTGTTTGTCATGATCACTTTAGTACTCTTATGTTTATATGCGGATGCAATTATAGATACTTAGAGGTTTTAATCATGTTTTGATAATCAAGTATGATTCACGCATTACACTTAGAGGTTTTATTCATGTTTTGATAATCAGGTATGATTCACTAGCAGGTTTTTGAGATGTAAGAGGTCAAGTTGTCTTGGGATAATTCATGTAAGTGAATTTTGGCTTGTTTGTGAACTTGATGAGCAATTTAACATAAATTGCATAGCTCATCTCAAATGATGTAGTAAAAATGTAAAATATAACATCTTATGTCTTTTGATATAGTGGTTTTTTTCAAGATGCATGTAATTTTACATTATTTTAATCTCTTTGATCTCATATTTTTGTTTTAGTATAGCTCTTTCTAAATTATTTTAGCTTAGGCTATCTTCTCAATGAATTTTTATATTTGAGCTACACATTCTTTTGTCAGTTACATTACAGTTCTTAACTACTTGCAATTGATATTTATCACATCCTTTCCTTTAATTTCTACATATTAAGTTGTGATAATTTCAATTTCATTTCATGTAATTTTTTCTAGCTTATAGAGATTTGGAACAACTAAGGTAGGGCTCATAGTTGGTCCTACTTTATTTGTATGGTTTTGTTGCCTTAGGGGCATTAGAATTTACAACCACAACAAATATGTGCAAGTGTTTTGAGGGCATTTAATCCTTTACACATCTATCACTTTTTCAAAAAGAATTCAATACAAGCATACCTATCTCCTTGGGGTTGTCTTCTTTGCACAACGAGTAATTTTGTATTGGTTTATACCCTCCTTATTTCGCGTAGGTTTCCTTTCCTTATTCTTTTAATAGTTATGTCACCCAAAGTGAGATTAATAAATGTATGCTTGGATTCTGAAGCTTTGCACCAATTGAAAGTACACTATGTATCTATTGGTTACATGCACCAATTTTCCTTGTTGAGTGCTATTGGGAAGATTTGCATTGTTTGGCTAGCTCCTCTTGCTTGATTTTAATGTATAGAGAGATGTTGTTTCCTTAGTAGGAAAATGTTGTTGATTTGTGAATAAATGACTTGGTAAGACTTCAATATATTGGTGGTAGTGGTGTTAATGGTCATGATCAACCCGTTAACCCGTTCGTTTAACCCGTTAAGAAATGGGTTTGGGTTGAGATTTTTGAATAAATGGGTTATGATCCGCTAACCCGTTCAACTATTTAATTAAATAAACGGATTAAGGTTGAGGCTTCGCAACCCGTCAATCCGCCCAACTCGTTTATTTAACCCGCTTAACCTGTATAACTCATTTAATATAATATATTAATATATATATATAATATTTATAACAGGAATTGACATTAAAGAGAAGACTCCAGATTGACGCTGATGTTTTCAAGCCAAAATAAATTAAATTCAAGTATGTTAGCTTCAAATTATTTAATTTATTTGAATTTACAGACTTTATTGAAGATTTTTAGCATGAAAATTAGTAACAAACACAACCCGTTAACCCGTTTATTAAATGAGTTGTAAATGGGTTAGGGTTGAAGTTTTTTAAATGGGTTAATAAACGGATTAGGGTTGAGATATATTAAATGGGTTAGGATTAGGATTAGGCTCCAACCCGTTCAACCCAATCCGTTAACACCCCTAATTGGTGGTAAATCGAATGGTCTTGCTAATCCAAATAATTTGACTAAGCTACTGTTATCTTGATATTCTTACCATCTATTGTTTATAATTTCCAAAATTTCATCTAGAGGATGTCTTTCCAACCAGACAAATGTCAGACTTTAATGCCTATTTTATAGTTTTTATCAATTCGTGGAAAGTGTGGTGTTCATATGAAATTTTCTGATTTTCTTTGCATTCTCAGTGGAATGAATATCCTCAGTGGCAACCACAAAGCCTACCATCAGCTCTATTCTTAATTTTGATATTTATTTCATTCATGATTACATTCCCTTAGCTGATGTCTTATATTAGCCAATTTTGAAAGCGAATTGTCTTTCATGTATCTTTTTTGGTTGTATGTCTCGTTTTCTTTCTTTCTTTTTTGTCTACGTCTCATTTTCTTTTCTTTTATTATTATCCTTTTTTTGCTGCATAAAGTACAGAGTTTTCATGGAGATGGAAAGACTATAAGTCACATTCAACTTTTGACCAAGGTTCATCTTAGTCATTTTTAATTTCTTTATTATAATTTATAGTAATCAAATAAATTTTTCTTCATAACATCATGCGAGTATTCGTGAAGTATTTACTAACTTTATTTATGTTATTTAATTTCTGAAGATGTAGAATAGATCCATTTGTAAATCATGTTATTGTTTTTTGCACTTATTATATGACCTTTATATTTTTTGAATTTTGTTCAGAATATCACATGTATTTTTCGGTATTTTCAAAAAAATCAACAAATGCAACTAAAATTTTGTTGCAATTAACCAAAATGAGTGATCAAATATTGGTCAAACAGGGCAGTAATGGCAATAAATTTTTTTGTTAAAATTGATTGCCATTACCAAATTGCGACACTTTTTTTGTAACGAATTTTGTAACAATTTTTTTTTGTTGCCAATAACAATGGTAATGTGTTTTTAGCATTGGCGATAAAAAATTTTGATGTCACAGCTGGAATATGTTGTAACGAGATTAATGGCGCGTCCACAAGCAGCTGGAGTGGCCGCATTGCATGCTGAGGGCTGTCTATAGAGACTGTAGCCCTGTAGCCATTCGCTGGCGATCATGACCACTGCCGTAACCTTTGACAACACCATCTCTACCATTAGAGACCAGCTGACTTTGATGCCTTTCATGCCTTTGGATTTTGGGGCCAAACATATCAACCCAAACAAGGGTATAGACCTTTGCCTTGTTTCGAACTGTTCGAGCAAGCTTATTGTGGTCTGCACGGTTTCGTTTTTCTTGGATTATCCCAACAAGTGTCTCGACCATTCAACTAAAATATTTACTTATAGCTCAAGTTTCCTCCGTCATCTTAACCGATGTAAAACGTTTACATAAATGGTCAAGATGCCTTTTGGAGTAAGCCAAAAATGACAAAACAATGTAGGCACAAGGCCTAAAATGAACAATACTTATGACTATTGGCGAGAGCGTGACACTTTCTGACCTCAACTACCCATCCTTCATGTCTTTTTTGAAAGATAAGACTACCTCCCCAGCTGTTAGGAATTTCAGCAGGATGGTGACCAATGTAGGAGGCGATAGTGTGGTTTAAAAGGAGGCGACGCTGGTCGATAACGGCATGAAAGTCAGAGTAGAGCCGGAAACTCTCACGTTCACTAGTAAGAATGAGAACCTATGGCTTATGCTCAGCGTAGAGGTTGATAAGGAAGCATGGAAGAATGGGTCCGTGATCTTTTTTTTTTTTTTTTTTTGATGGGGAGATATTTACACACATCTCAATACATATTACATTTTGAAGGCCTGGGACATTCTTACAAATCTGGAGACACTTGCTCCACTAAATAATCCGGAAGACACAGCTTCCAACCACTAAACGGGAGACCACTGCTCCCACCACTAACCAAACAGGAGACACACTGCTCCTACTGAAACATATTTTTTTTCCGTCGTCACTGGGATTTGATCCCACGACCGCAGCGACCCCGGAATCCCGTGGCAGCGTCGCTCGGTTGGTGGGTCCGTGATCTTTGGTTTCCTTAGAATGCTTGATAATCAGAACCAAGCCCAATAGTTGCTGTTAACGAAGGAAACGCGGAGTAATAATTAATTCTTTCCTTTAATTGTATTTGTAGTCTCTTGGGTCCTGGGATTACAGTGCTTATTATTATTATTATTATTATTATTATCCCCACTAGATCGTATAAATGATTCTTTGAATGCCAAAATCATGAGAAAATCCTGACCAGTATCCTTTCCGTGTTGTACCGTTCTTTTTAATTTTTTTTTGTCATTCAAATGTGCCCATTCACGATGTGGGCTGCAATAACAGTCGGTGATCTCACTTGATTGCATTAAGGATCTACTTCGTAAAGATTGGAACAATTTCGATAGATAAAAGTTTACTATGGTTTCTTGTCAACTAATGTTGATCTGATTTGACTTTGTTCTCATCGTTTCATGTCTTTTCTATTCAGACGGCTCGCAAGAAGCCAACAGGCAATTAGGCATGACAGTAGTACAGCAGTGGCCTTCGGAACCAAGTAATACCGGATGGAAATATAAACACGTTAAGCATTATATCATGCAAACGGTTGCATCGAATCAGGCGCTTTTTTTTTTTTTTTTTTTTTATCGTGGAATCATGCGCCTTTTGTACCAAGCAAAAGTGCAAAAGTGCAACTTAAAGCGTAAGAAGGCAAAATCATTCATTCATATATTTTAAATTAAGAAAAGAAAACAAGAGATGAAGGAGCTAATAAAGGGAAATAAAATAAAAAAGATAAAAGTAAGGATAATAATTTAATACTTACCGAAGTATGGTAGCCTCCCCCCAAAATCTTTGATTTTAATTTTTTAATTTAAATTATTTATCATGTCTAACATAGCTTGTTTTATCATGCTATAAAAATAAATTTCATTGGAGACTTATATCTTATAAAAAAAAGTTAAAATAAATAGATAAGTTGGTTGTACAGTTAGTTGTGTAGAAATAATTAAAAAGAAAGGTAGTTGTATAAAATAATTTTAAATATGGTAGTTGTGAATAATGAAAATATTTATATTGAAAAGTTTTTATTTGAAAATTTTTTGTTAAATGCCTATATATAAATATAGAGCCATAAGTGTATGTATATAGATAAACGTGATGAATGGTCTAGATTTTTGTTTTTAAATTAAAATTTTAAAATAAGATGAACATTGAATTATTACTATTTTTTTATGAAATGAATCGGTAGTAATTAATTGCGGGATGATTTATCGTAAGAAGAAGAAGAAACAAACATGAAAAAAAAAACTATGCTAATAAAAAAAAACAATGACGGACAAGATAAGAACAATATTAGAGAGAAAATCGATGCAGAGAAGACGTTTATTTTTTCACATTTTTTTTAAAAAGTGACTTGAAAGTATGCAATTCGAATATTACTGTACTAGAGATTACAAAATACCAAAAGAAAATCCCAATAAAACTAAAGTTTCTAAAGGGGATCTTGTTAGCCCGTGCGCATAGGTGTTTTTTTTAATTCTTAAGTTTTTTTGGGAAGTACGAGCTCAACTTTATTTACTTTATGTTAAGCTCTAGATATTACATTGAATTAGGCTGAGGTCAACTCAACTCTATCTTTATTTGAAAAATGTTAAGCTCGACCTTGCATATTATACTAGTTGGCATAAGGTTGACCCAACTATAACTCTTTGTTTTTAAAGATCAGCTCAAATTCAAATTGATCTAATCTAGCAATTGCCTTGCAATATCTGATATTTTAAATACTCATTTGGTCTAAAATCTTATTTGTATCAAACATATATGTTTATATTACAACATACAATTTTAAAAATAAAATTAAAATATAATTCATCATGAATAACATGAATCTTTCAAAATAAAATATTTATAATTTTTAATAAATTAATACATGTAGTATGACTAGGTCTACTCAAATCGAGACTGAGTTGACCCATTTTGACTTTATTTTTGAATTGTGATAAGATTTTCCAACGCAATTTTATCATGAGTTATGAAAATACTAATTTAATTAGGCTAAAATAAGGTCGGATTAGAGCACAGGAGTAGCCGAACAATTTGAACCTGGTTACGTGCCTAAATTCAGAACTCGAAATGCTGCCTATATAGGGAGGCTAGTAGCGGCTCATTTGGGATGGGTTATCTCGCTCATTGCACGGGCTTTCCAATACCCACCAAGCACATTCCCTGAAAATTCCAAATGTCTGGGCCTCAAGAGGCTCTCCGAATTTGTATTTTTAACTTCGCCCGTGAGAAGACGACTTAAGTATCAGATTTTATCAGGTGGCTTAAAAATAGGTCTTATATGTATTTAGATGTATTAATATATTATTCAATCATTTGTCCATATGTAAATTATGTCTTAGATAATTTATATGATGAAAAATTATTATTTGCATCAAACTATTTTGTATATCGAATTTATACTATTTTTAGATGGCTTCGGTAGACATTTGATTTGAAAAAATTAAAACGCTAATAAAATAAATAATTCTAAATATAATAGGTAAAATAGGTTATCAATTTATGGTCATATGGAGTATTTTAAGCCAATTGTATCATAACTTATGATATAGTATGAATATTTTCCTATAAATGACTTTATTGTAATATCAGATGTAATATTGTACCACCGGTAAAAAATAAAAAATAAAAATCTATAATAAAATAATAATTTTACATATTAATGTGTGTAATGCGCAAATCTATGTACGAAGCTGCAGGCCTGCCACTGACTTCACACCATGTTAAAGCGTAGTGATTCATGCGACGGGTCTAATTGCATTGATGCAGGTCACTTGCTATCATCAATGCCACCTGCCAATCCGCAAGAGATAAAAGAAGACGAAAACAGAACGCGTGGGATAAACCGCCAACATAATGCAACAAGTGGTATTTAATTTCTAAGGGATATTCTTCTGATGGAATGTGTGTATAAATGTTACGCGTCACTGGCATTGGCTTCCAGTTTCACCATGAGAGCAACAATGGGAGGCGCCCCAAGAACTCTCCTGCACCACCTGCTGGTGTGGGCGCTCGTTCTACAGGCGCTAATGTCCGATGCGGGAGCCAGGGAACAGCGCCAGACGTACATCATCCACATGGCCATTCGCAGAAGCCCAATACCTTCGCCAGCCACGAGTCCTGGCACCGATCCACGCTGGCGTCTCTGTCACCAACTGCCAAGCCAGCTACGTCGTTAGTGGACAATTTCATCTACTCCTGCAGTCGGGGGTGTTAACGGATTTAGTTGCACGGTTGGAGCTTCCTTCTAATTCCAATTCATTTAAAATATCTTAATCTTAATTTATTTATTAATTTATTTAAAAAATTTCAATCCAAACTTATTTATAATTCATTTAATACATAAATTGATGAGTTATTAATGGATTGTATAACAAATAATTTGAAAATTTAAACTTTAATAGATGATGATTTCACAGAGAGAGAGATGAGATGGTGTTTTTGAAATAGAAAAAATGAAAATAAGATAGTAACGAAAAAATGGAATCAGAGTAACATTGGAAAAATAAAAATTATGTAACTTGAAGAAGACTTAGATAAGAAAAATAGCAAAGGAGTTTACATGTATATATATATAATTGTAATAAGTTAAACGAGTTAAATAATTTGAACGAATTAAACAGGTTGAACATGTTATGTGGGTTAAACCATTAAATAAGTTACTAAACAGATTGACAAGTTATAAAATCTCAACCATAATTCATTTATTTAATTAAATGATTAAACGAGTTGGCGGATCATAATCTATTTATTTAAAAATCTCAACCTAAACTTGTTAATATAACGAGCATGGTAACAGATTGACGATGACCCTACATCTAGCCATGTAATGCACGGCTTTAGCGAACGGCTTCCCTGAGAGCTCGCGAGCTGGGGAAGTTGCCAGCTCATCGGGCCACATTCCGTGAGTCATTTGGCGAGCTCTACACCACCCACACACCTTCTTTCCTTGGCCTGAATCGTCACTCGGGGATCTGGCCCGCATTGTCCTATGGAGACGACGTGATAATAGGGATTATCGACACGGGAGTCTGGCCCGAGAGCCGGAGCTTCAAGAACCGCGGCATGGGGGCCGTGCCGAATAGATGGAAGGGCACTTGCGAGAGCGCGCAGGATTTCAGCCCTTCGCTGTGCAACCGCAAACTCATTGGAGCTCGGTCCTTCAGCAAGGGACTCATTTCTGCCGGGTTCAATGTCAGTCAGACAGACGACTACAACTCTCCCAGAGACAGCTTCGGCCACGGAACGCATACGTCGTCCACGAAAGCCGGAGCCGCCGTATGCGAGGCAAACTTCTTCGAGTATGAATCTGGTACGGCCAGGGGACTGGCTACGGCGGCGCGGCTGGCGATGTACAAGGTGCTTTGGAATACCGACACCCACCAAGGCGTCGCTACAGATGTCCTCGCTGGCATGGACCAAGCAATTGCTGACGGCGTTGACATCATGTCCTTGTCCCTCGGTTTCTCCAACTCGCCCTTCTACGAGGACGTCATTGCCATAGGCACACTCTCCGCCGTTGAAAAAGGTATCTTCGTCGCCTATGCTGGCGGCAACTTTGGGCCGGGTTACAACTTACAACTCAATACATAACGGGGCGCCTTGGATCCTGACAGTCGGTGCAGGCACCATGGATCGAGATTTCAGGGCTTCGGTGACGTTGGGGAACGAACTGACTGTCGAAGGGAAGTCCACGTACCCAGAAAGCATCTACATCTCCCATGCGCCTTTGTATTACGGCAAAGCCAACAAGCATAAGGCTGCCTGCGATCCATTATCCTTAAATCTCAGCGAAGTTGCTGGTAAGGTTGTTGTCTGTGATGCTGATGATGGAAGTTATATCCAATCGATAATGTATGAGGTGAACCAGACTAACGCCGTAGCGGTCATTTTCTTGGATGACTCAACCAGCTATTTCATCAGTAGACGCTTCCATTTCCCCGGGCTTGTGGTGCAAGGTAAAAAATCTACCACTTTGATCAGGACGTATGCAGCGGGAACGGTAAATACAACAGTGAAGGAGATGAAGTTCAAGATCACGAGGTTGGGAGTGAAGCCGGCGCCTGAGGTGGCTGTCTTCTCTTCCAGAGGTCCATATCCAATTGTCCCGAATGTGCTGAAGCCAGACATACTCGCGCCAGG
>JAXCLR010000063.1:45669303-45681614 GCA_035584095.1 Annona squamosa | reverse complement strand
CATATATAGATAAATTAATTTATTTTTAGCTAACATCATGTTATATATAACTAGCTACTTATACCAACATTTATTACGGTGATATAATAAATAATTATAAATAAGTGAAATTAGTATTTATTAGGGTGTAACTTGATTTCGCAAATAAATATATGTACTATAGTCATAAAAAGTTTTTCGCTTTTGGGTATATTTGGGAAGTAGTAAAATTTTTGTATAAAAATTTTTGAAATGGAAAAAAATGATAGATATGAGATATACAATAATATGAAGTAAAAAAAATAAAGTTAAAATAGATAAGTTAGTTACATAAATAATTATATAAAAATGACCTAAAAGTAAAGTAGTTGTGTATGAATGTGTGAAAAAATAATTAAAAATAAGATAGCACAGAGAATAAAAATTTTTAAATTGAAAAATTTTAGTTTAATATTTTTTGTATTGTCAAACATGCCCTTCATATATGCACATCCAACTAAACATGAGTTTATTTCTAAATTTCACATGGATTTGGTCTATATAAACCTAAATCTTTTTTATGATATAAATAGAGAGTTTGCACTATAATCTGTTGAGGATGTGTTTTGTAGAGTTTTTTTTTCTATTCTTTTATGTCAGATTTGATTTTTTAAGAAAAAGTTGTTATCTAAGTGTATTGAGTTTACTTTAAAAAAAATGTGTATTGAGTTTTGGAATTTTCTTTTTATTTTTAACAGTTTTTTATTTCTTTTAGTGATTTTTTACCTTTTACTTTAGTTGTTCACTCCACATTGAAGGATTTTTATGACAGAAGAATTTTTTTTTTTGTAAATATATATCTTCTTAAGTTTTCTTTCTATTATTTTTGTATTACTTTGTTATTTTATAGGTCTAACATTATTTTAAAATTAGGCTGAACATAAAAAAAGCCCAATTATTTTATTCCTGCATAATTCGTTTATACTTATTTGATGCTTGAATATGAAATGATCTAAAAATTGGGAGGTGATTTAGACGGAATGCATGGACCTGCCTTGATATTTATGCTGCAGAGTAGTGAGAGCCAATGCGTCCACATGTATGCATTATGTAATAGCACGTATGACAGAAGATTTACCATGTACGATGGTAGTAGTTACTGTAATCATGCATGCACATGGTGATTTCGACAAACTGAATTCTCTGAAAGAATATTTCCCATGGATAATCATGTAATTTTTCTTGACAGAACGCATCATCTATCATCTAGTTGGAAATATTATCTCGATTCAAGATAATCCATCAATTAAAGGTACATCGTATGCTAACAATATAATGAAATTTACCAGCGCTAGTGCAGGAACATCTTTATAGTTAAAAAGCAGCGCGATTCCCGCTTATGAACAACCCCATTACCAGGAAAATTTTTTTTCCCCCTGACAAGTCGTTACCAAGTCTTTTTTTTTTTTTTTATTTGTGCCAGAGCCACCAACATGCAGAACGCGGGAGTCGAATCCCGGTGTCTGGGGCATCAAGCCAGCATGCGAAACCAACTGCCACATGCGAATCCCGGTTACCAAGTCTTTTTAGTCGTCCTAATTAATAGGTTTTTTCACGCCCCAAAGACACAGACGATCGGAGACCTAACCACATGATTTCCACCCTTTTCGTACCAAAAAAGATACCCAAAGGGCCCTATATGCTCCTTAGTTGATGTAACAGCAGCCACGTCAATCTCGACGCTGACCGAAAAAGCTTGCTTACTGTATCTGCCTGCGAATTTTAGCATTTTCGGTTCCACCACAACTCTCATATCCTTGGGTGCTTTTACAGCTGCGTGGTAAACGGACGGAGAATCTCCCACATTCGTGAGGACCCGGTGGAAAACCGCACTGGCTGATCTCGTGCCGTTGTTGAGGACGACCGTCAAAGACGGATAATTAAGGTCGGTGCTGGCCTTCGTGCAAAGGTAGCTTGAATTTCGCGTGATGATCTTGATCTGCTTGCTAGTGTAGTTCAGTCCGCAGAGGAAATTCACGTAATCTTGATATTCGATATCATACACAAGGCCAGGGTCCATGGCCTTGGTAGGATCGATATGGCCGGCGCCAAAGGCAAGAGGGGTCGCAGCCGCACCAGTTTCGATATCAAGGATAGGGCCATGGGTGTTGTCCGTCACAAACGCCGTGGTCATCAGCGCCGATCTCAACGCGGCTGGGCTCCAATCTCGGTGAACTGAACGTAGCAACGCGGCAACACCAACAACATGGGGCGAGGCGACAGATGTCCCAGAAGCCATTACATAATTCGAAAGCAAGTAATCACCATCTCGTATCGGCTGATAGGGCTGATTTGGGACCCACGCGGCCATGATATTAACTCCTGGAGCTATAATATCAGGCTTCAAGATCCCTGGGCTCAAAGAACTCGGCCCGCGTGAAGAGAAGGCCCCAACCATCGGTGCTGGTTTCGATCCTAACACCGTCAACCTAAACTTAATGCCCACTGTAGGCTGCGGAGAGGTCTTCTTAGACAGTTTCCTAATATACTTTTTTATGATCTCTCCTTGTTTGATACTGACAAAAACAAGCGGGATTGCGAATCGTGGTGGAGTCAAGAACTTATCTGAATCAGTGACGATGATAGCACCTGTGAGGTTGGCTGAACGTGCTTCCTCAATCTGAAAGGAGACATTTCCAAGTGAGCAGAGGACAATTTTTCCCGACACCTCTTTTGGGTCAAGGATGCTACAGTTCTCTTTACTGGGATTGCCCTGCCCGTAGTACAGTGGAACGCCAGAGATGTAAATGTTCTCTGGATAGATGGACTTTCCCTGAATGGCTGTGGCCTCGGCATCACCAAGTGTTATCAAAGCTCTATAATCTCTATCAATAGTCCCAGCCCCCACCGTTGTTATCCATGGAGCGGCATTAAACACGGTGTAAGCATCTGGTCCGCTGTTTCCAGCAGCACAGGACAAGAATATCCCCTTTTCCATCGCTGCAAATGCACCCAATGCAATCAGATTTTCATTGTACTGTGCTTGGTGGTCCGTCGGCACTCCGAAAGAGGCAGAAATAAGATCAACACCATCAGCTATTGCCTGGTCCATGCCCGCTAAAATGTCAGCTACAGACGACAAAGCTGTGTCGGCGGAGAAAAAAACCTTGTACATGGCTATTCGAGCCATAGGCGCAACCCCGACCGCGGTACCTTTCGCATAGCCGAAGTAGCTCGCGCCAGGAGTCGGGCTCCCAGCGGCCGTAGACGCCACATGTGAGCCGTGACCCAGCCAATCTCTCGGCGAATCGAAGTATGTGATATTTGACGCGTTGACTCCATGAGACTTGAGACCCTTGCTGAAAGAGCGGGCGCCGACGAGTTTTCGGTTGCAATAGGAGGAATTGAAGGCTGGGCCGCTCTCGCACGCCCCCAACCAACGACTGGGCACAGGACGCATCCCTTTGTCGTCGAACATCTCGCTTTCTGGCCATACTCCGGTGTCGATGATGCCGATGATCATGTCGTTGCCTGAGTTGGAAGAGGGCCATAGGCCCGTTTGGCGGGTTAGGCCTAGGAACTGAGATGAGTGCGTGGTCAATAGCTGGGCGTACGAGTCTGGGTGGGAGGCGAGGAAGCCAGGCATAGTCTCCAGCTTCTCCAGCTGTGCCGGCGATAGCACAGCGCTGAAACCATTCATCACGTGGTTGTAGGTGTACAAATGCGACGCAGCGACGGGATCCGCTACCGAGAGCGACGAGAGCAGCGACGCATACCATCTATGATGGATGTCGAAGGACGCTGGTTTGAACGATTTGTCCATGTGAATGAGGTAGGTGCCACGTCCAGCGGCCACATGGCCGAGAAGGAAGACGAAGGAAAAGAGCATGAATAGGCCGATGATCTTCATCTCCATGGCTTCCGTAAAATGGAAATCGCATACGAGGCAAAACTACTAGTGAGATGATGGAAAGCGTTGCGTTGGGGCTTTTTAAACCTTAGCCTGGTTCGATCTCAATGCCATGTATCGTATTTATAGACATAAATTTTAATTTATAAAGAAAATAGTTCTGTACGGTTGATCACCTTTGGCCCAGTTTACAACTTGCATAGTCGTGTAAGTTTTAATGCAACTATTTTAATTTTCATACTACTACTGCTTATTTCAAATACCCAATAAAACCTTTTCTATTCCCCATCTTTAACCCATTTCCATTCAATTCAATCCTTGAACGAACACTTACTTTAAGTAAAGTTGAGTTCGTATAGGTCGTCTTATATTTTTGTGTAATATCTAAACCATATATTTAATTAGGTACCTTATGAATATTTTGATGTAAAAAAGACACCCTATCCACTCTCCTTTACATTCGAAGGGGAGGATGGGATAGAAGAATCCAAGCAATTCATTGTCAAAAAATTATCTGTACAAAGTTTTTCTAAAATATTCTGAGGTGGGTTACCCCACCATACATGACAGCCCACACCAGAAATAGAAACAAAATCAGCTAAGGAATGGGCGACGGCGTTACCATGCCTTAGCACATGAAGAAGAGAGAAATGTGGGAAGGAAGAGAAGAGAGATTTGACTTCTGCAATAGTTGCCCCAACCGGTAAAAGAATCGGCTTGTCCTTCAAAACATAATTGACGAGAAGTAGACAATCGATTTCGAACTGCACATTTTCCAATTTTAGTAGAACTGCCCATTTGAGACCCAGGATTAGCGCAGTCGCCTCCATGCAGAGGGGTCCCATAGTGCTGCCACGTCTCCATCCTTTAGCTCTCACGAACCTTCCATTGGAGTCCTGAATAATGGTGGCAAACCCCAGAGCCTGAGTATCGTCATGTCTCCTTGCATCAACATTCAATTTGAGGTGGCCCCTTGGTGGTTTTGACCATCTGACCGCTAGAGGTCTATCCATCATCCCATCCAGAATAAGAAATTTTGCTCTCTTGATTTGCTCAAGGTAGTCATTGCACCACTCGATGGTGTTTTCGAAGGTTGGCGGTATCCCCTCCTCCCTGAGCTTGTTACGCATGAACCATACCCGCCAACAGAAGGTGATGAAAAAAACTAGTCTGCCCTGCCTGTTAGTTGAGACCAAGCCTCGAAAGATATCCTGGATTGACCCCAAGTAATTCTTAAAAATTATTTAAATTATATATACACTATTCAGTTCATTGTGTCACACAAATTAAAATTTAATTAAATAAATTTTTTCGTATATTCCATCAAAAGAATTCTTTTATATAAACTTTATGACTTTCACTTAATATTCTAAACATGTTTCTCATCTAATTATTATACTGTATAAAATTATTTTTCCACCGGTTTCTACGGCATGGAAGGAGTTGGCCTCGTTCACGGGCGCGGCCGTCTCGCGTTGGATATCCACGAAGGACCTTCCCAGCGACTTGCAATTGTGAGTTGTGACACGCGTGCTAGATAGTAGCCGTCATTATCATAGACATTTGTCTGGAGGTTCAACGAAAATGAATCAACGCGGACTGCATATTTCTCTCGCACTAATCTTCTAATCCGTTCAATCAAATATGACAACTGTCTTTACAGAAAAAAAAAAATGACACCTGTCGTATCATGCATTTATTTTATGAAATGAAGGACAACGAAGGGAAACAGAGACTGGATAGGCTGATGATCTGTTCTCCACAGCCTTCGTGGCATGGGAATCGTATACAGCTAATGCAACGGAAAATATCGTATACCGTATTGTCGACTGCTCTCAAATACGTACTCCTTTCCGTTAAACTTTTAAAGCTGGAGTTGGGTTGCACCTTGGGTTGAGCCCATCTGATATCTTTTTCTTTTTTTTACGATTTCCGATCCCATCCGATTTTATCTTTGGATACATGGGTAATGTCCTTGAAAACCCTGTCTGCATTTTGATTCAATTTCTTAAAATTTCTTTGTAGATATGATGTTTGTGTATGATGCGAGAAACACTCCTGGCCAGCCTAAAGCCATCTGTCTAGTTGCAAGTTGCAACACCTCTACGGATCTTTGACTCATCACCGTGACAAGGCCTGGGCACTGAAGTCTGTGAAGGTGAAGGTACAACCACAACAGCCCGCCACATAGGTAACAAGTGTTCGCTCACCTCCCTTCACTGGCCCAATTGGAGGGCTGGTCGGCAGGTCTTTTATCCACTTATAAGGTTACGTGGTAGTTTTTTCAGTTTCTAACTAAGGGTGTAACTTGAGTAAAGTATTCACGGATCTGACTTTAAATTGGATGAGGTACACAAGTTGGATATCTAACCTCCTAAATAAGGTAAGGATAAGGTACACAAGTTGGATATCTAGAACGGACCCAAATGATTACCTACATGGGTACCATAATGTGTAAATAACTATAAATATATATAAATAAATACATAATAGTTTTTATCCCATACTTGCTAGTAAATTATTATTTATTTGATTTCTTTATTTACTTTTTTAATAAATTGCATAGGGTTTGTATTGTTAATAATAGATGATCTTAACATGAATGCAGATGATGATATTAATATGATTGCTAATATAGATAATGAGGCTACAAAGAATGTGAACGTAGATATAAACAACAACAAAATAATATTAATTATAAACTATAAAGTCTAAAATGCAAATGAGTTTTATTTTATATTATTGAAAATAGCGCAAAATATTTTTTCCACATGTCATCATTAATTATTGTAGAAACTAATTTAGAATTAGAAACAAAACCGACTCTATAGATAATGAGTAAGGTAAAGTATAGTAGAAACCGACTTTATAAGTGGGTAGAATAGGTTTTTTGAAAATAAGTTACAGATAGGGTAGACAATTGCCCAAACCGAACGCATTTGAATTGCACTCCTACTTTGAACCGTCCAAGTCACTTAGGGATTGCTTTGCCGATTTGAAGTAACTGACAATTGCTAGCACTTTCGCCGGAAATATTAATCAACAATTCCTACAAACGTGCAAATATTTAATAATAATAGCTATTTTGTAAGAAGTATAATACTTCTTGAATACAGTCAATCACGCTTAAACATGGCCAGATAAACTCAAGAGTCTACACACCCTCTTGATACAGTGGTTGGTGGAGGACAAGTTACACGAGTAAATCACTTTAACAAACCTGCAGTTTACTAGAAAAATCATTTAAACTCAGTCTACCACGACATGGAACCTCCTATCTAGAAAGATCACGCCCATTCAAGCATGAGTCATTGTTTAATGCAAAGGTTTCCGTTGAGTTTCAATGCACACATGTGCATGCCAAAAATTTAAAAAGGAGGTTCATGCAAGGATACCCATTTAGGTTCGATTTGCATTGAATCATGAATCATGTCTCTCTCCGGGAACTCTATCGAGGTAAAATATACATTTCTATTATGTGTTTTATATATCCTATTTCAATTCCCTCTGTCGCAGACAAATTAAAGTTTGGTTAAATCAATTATTTATAATTTTGTTAGGACTTCTATTAAGAGTAAGTATTCTAAATATATTCCTTTACCTTATTGTTATTATACTAGATAAATTAAATTTCATTTTTTCCACCGGTTTTGGGGGCGTGGAATTTGATTTTTCGTTTGCCCCTGAAAGAGGGTTTGAAAGGAGCTGAATTTGAAACCAGATCCAGCTGAAGAAACATGCCCAAAAATATTTCCAGTTATCTTAGTTATCTTAGTAACATGGGTGTTAACAAATCAAGTTGGATGGGTTGGATCATATTTTAATCTTAACTCATTAAATATCGAAATCATAATCCTTTTATTAATCAATTTAAAAAACTTTAACACTAATCCATTTATAACTCATTTAATAAATAAGTTGGCGAGTTGTTAATGAGTTATATAGTAAGCAACTTAAAAGCCTAGACTCTGACAAATGATAATCTCATAAGGAAAGATCAAAGTGTGTTTTTGGTGCAGGGTAAATAAAAATAGAGCAATAATGGAAATAAAATTAAAAAAGCAATGGAAAAATAAAAATTCAGTGGCGGAAGGAAAACTTTAATAGTTATATCTATTTGGATTCCGTTTCTATATAACCAGGTTACAAGGAAGCGGTCTCATGTAACTTTCTTAATTTTCAAGTTATTGATAATTAAACTAAAATTTAATTAATTCATTGTATTTAACATTACTTGTTTATTAATAAGACCAAGTTTTATCTAAATCCAGTATGTGCAGCGTCACATTTGCTCAAATATATATATATATATATATTCATCCGTAAATTATGAAAAATGCTTAGATCTATTTACATATATATTAGAATATAATAAAATTTTATAAAATCATTTATCCATATAGTAGTGATATTTTAGATGGTTTAGATGTTGAAAAAATAACTTTAAAATTAATATTTTAGCATTGAATTATTTTATTACGTTGATTTTACATATTTATAGATGATATCCATATATACGGAAATTAAAAAAATAAAAAGATTTCTAAGATATTATAAATGATAGTAAATACAATGAATGGAGTAGATTTTCTATCAACCATTAAAATTTTAAATATAAAAGGGATTACATAGAAAACGAGTCTCGTAAAAGAGGGACTGTATATTTATATATAAAATTTTAATGAGTTAAATGAGTCAAACGGATTGTACAAGTTACTAAACGGGTTGAAAAATTATAACATATAAACATGAATATGTTTATTTAATTAAATGGTTGAATAAGTTAGTAAATTATACTCTATTTATTCAAAAATTTCAACATAAACCTATTTATAAAAATGTAGGACGTGCGATTAACAGATTCAACATAACCGTTAACACTCCAGTCTAGCAATGCTCACACGCGTTGTGCAAAATAGGAGAAGCCGCGACGGGGACTCTAGAGGCATTTATTTGAAGGCAGAATGAATATAAATCACTTGATATTAATGAATCCAGAAGACATTAAAAAAAAAAAAAAGAACAAAGAAATCATACAAATCAAACAAAGATTGATGCGTTCATACAATAATAAATAAAAAATTGAGTCATTACTAAATAAAAAAATAGCAGCTAGCTAACTGGAAACATTGCGACACCTAATAGGCTAATCCGGGCGTCGGAATTCTTGCTTTGACTGTGGAGTAAAAAAGGCTCCGCAGTTAATAATCGCTTCAGTCGTCTCATAGTGCTTGTACGAGAACGAACTTCTAGTTTAAGATATGATTTCCCCATGGCATTCTTCGCCATTCAAAAGGCTCATCATGTCCGTGATAGCAATGGCTTGGATCGGGAAACCTCTGCTGCTGAAAAAGACGAAGGGCACGCCTTATTCTCCTTTCCTTATCATTTTTTCAAAGATTCTGTGCTGATTATTACGTGAGCCCAAACAGCTTGGGATGGACAAAATTCATGTGCCCCAAATTTGCAGCTTTTGAAATGAGTTGCAGGAGTAGTGGGACGGTGGGTGGGTGTGGGGGGGACGATTGTGGCACTGTGGGTGGGCAGCAATTGTCCAAAGCTACTCAACTATATCCGCGTGCCGCGTGAATGATAGCAGTAGCAGCTGCTTCGTCTCGCGCGCACGCTCTTGCCCAACCTTTACGCCTCCCCCAGTAGAAAAGGCTTCGTGAAAGCAGTACGCAGGACCGTGGGAATAAAGTTGAGAATCAAATCCCGCCCATAAAGTCGACTAGATTTCTCTGCTTACTGGGATGACAATTTTTGAGGTTGTTTTGGGCACGTTTGTTAATTAATATTTTTGTGGGAATATGAGATGAAAGAAAAAATAATTGGAATGTAAAAATAAAAGTGAAAAAAATAAAATTATTAGGTTATTAAATGATTGGTTGAAATTTTTTTTAAAAAAAATTTGACGTCTCCCGTGGAAATTGGTGGAAGCTCTGCCGAGCTGGCATTTGAGAGGCTAAGAAGGTCCGTAATTACCCAGCACTAGAACACAGGAATTCTGTGGAACGGGGAAGGCTCTTCGGACATAAAAATCCAACAAGCGTCGCACGTAGATTAAGAATGTGTGCAGTAGGACAGAACATGGAATTAATTTTACTGAATTTTCGGATTTAAATATCTTATTTGTTTTAGTTAAATTAATAAAAAAAAGAAAATGCAATAGGATATCGAAGAAAAGGATATTAACGCTGCATTACAAAAGCGAGTATTGGGTTAGGCCAAGTTAGTGGTAGGACTATGTCTGATGACCCCTCTTTAGAAAACTTTAAACCTCGCTTTTGCATTACTTTGTAAAAATTTAACCTTGATCAACCCTTTTCTTAGTATTTAAAGTTATTTTCGGATTTTGAAATAGATTGATAATGTGGATTTAAAACTATATACAACTAAAAGTATTGTAAGCGTAGATTCTTAAATTGATGACAGCTGGATTCATTTAGTTAAATGCAATAAAATAATACAGAATTATAATTCTTAAATGCCCAGTACTTTTTTATATATAATAAATGGTCAGTACTTAAAATCACAAGGATATATTTGCAATTCCAAAGACAAAACTAACATGATTAAGTACACTTTTTGCCTTGGCTTCAGTTTTTCAGTTGAACCCATGACATGGAATCACATCTTTTTGGGTTGACTAAATTACAAATTAGTTTTTTTTTATGAAAAATACAAATTAGTTAAGCGTAGGTTAAATCTAAGCCCTTTTTCAATGTGGGTTTGCTTAAGGCTGGAGGCAACCCAAATGCATAGCTGCAACCAAATCTTAAGGTTGTGTAAAAATAGAAGATTATCTATCTGTTTGTCATTTGTATGGGCCCTAATGATCGACTGGAGCCCAACTATTTCAAAATATGAGAACAGGCAGGGAGGCCTAGCAAATACAGGCTCATTTGGCTTTGGAGTGGATGACTTAATACAATTGGCAAGACGAAGATCTACATTTGGACGCAACGACAAAGGCTTCCTCCGCTGTGTGGGCCGGGCGTTGGATGCTCGCCCCATAAAGCTTTATCTAAAACCTTTTGTTTTTGTTTTTATTTTTATTTTATGACATAATTATCATGTTTTTTAATTATTTCCATACGGTTATTTATATAACTAATATATTTATTTTAACTTTATTCTTTTTAATAATCATCGTTGCTTCTGTCATGTACGTTGTTTTTCTCTATTTTAAAAACTTTTACACACAAAAGTTTCTTGTAAAAGGTTTTATAACTTTCAAAATATACCCCAAAATAAACATATTGCTCCATCTAAACAATGTTTTTTATGATAGAAGTGAAATAATACTTCTCCCTTGGAACATGCCCCAAAACAACGCCCATATAATGCAACATTTGCGTTGAGCTTCAATGCAAATGTTGGCATGAAATTTCTTTAATATTTTGTCATGAACATGTGGATCCAAGCATATGTTCTTTGGATGTGAAATTTTATCAATTTTGAATATTGAAAATAAAAATTTTCATTTTTCAAGTGCTGAGAAATGAAAATTTTTTATTTTTAATATTCAAAAATAAATATTAAATAATACTCAAATATTATAAAGATTTATATCTAAATACTACATATTTAGGCCCCAAATATTAATGCCAATATTTTTTTAAAAAAATGGGTTAGGCAATTATTTGCATCTAGGCTAAATGCAAATTGTTCTATTGGATTGGTAAGCACCTCCTAAGTCATCACCAAAACAAATAGGATGCTAATATAATGCACCTGAGTGTACTTAACTTCAGTACACTCGAGTGCTTTAATACATTTTCAATTTTTTTCAAAATTTTTTTATACAACTATTAATCTAAATGAATTTTAATATATGTATCATTTTTTACCTTTTTTGAAGTATTTTAGATATTTATTTTTAATTTTGAAAATTAGTGGCATTTTAGTAATTTTAAATTACTTAAAATGCCATTGATTTTTAAAAATAGAAATAAATATCTAAAATACTCCAAAAATGATAAAAATTGATACACATGTTAAATACACTTAAGTTAACAATTATATAAAAGTATTCAAAAAATAAAAAAAGGTTAAATGCACCCGGATGCACTTAGGCTCAGTACACCCTGGTGCTTTTAGCCTCAACCCCAACAAATATTAGTATAAATAGTTAAAATTTTATTATATACGATAATTTTGATCATATTTAAATGGATTTAGCTAAATATGCATTTTTTGCTACAAAATATATACCTGCTATAAAGTAATATTACTTACGCAAAATCGATAATTTTTTCTATTTTATTTAACAAAAAATGATATTAATTTATCTATTTACATTTGACTGCGGATAACTACAGAATTTTTAACAACAAAATGTAGATAATAAGTTACAACATTTGTGTAGCACCCGCCGGGAGCGCTACGATGGACTCGGAATGGTTTTCCTCGCCTTGAAAATATGGATCGTGGTGGGTAG
>JAXCLR010000063.1:45627812-45658212 GCA_035584095.1 Annona squamosa | reverse complement strand
TAATTTTATATTTTCAAAATATTGCAAAATGACTCATTTTATAGCAAAATTAAGAATTTTATGAAAAATATAATTTTCATAAGATTTCACTTAAAACATGCATTTAATTATCATTTTAATATTTAACGGTGTGAATTTAATGTAGAATTAAATGAAAATTTTTAGACTTATCAGTAAATGTTCCCATATAAATTTTGGAGAGTTAGTCACCATATAAAATTTTGCAGTTGTGAAGAGTAGAAACCACTTCGCCAGCAAATAGAAAAATGTGGTGATTTAAATGCATGGTCATATTTGAAATTAAATCTTTTGAATTATAATCAATAATCATTTAATTACGATGTATTATGCTTAGATTAAAATATTAAATTGTAGTATAAAATTTTTGCTTTCTCAAATTATAGGTGTATTTAGTACAAGTTAGAAGTGGATCAAAGTGAGGAAAAATTGTTTTCTTTTCTACTTATTGTTTACTTACCTAACAACTCTACTTTCCAATTATTACCTTTATATTTCAAATATTTCTAAACGCAATTATTTCATTTTCTCTTCATTCTCTTACTCCCAAATATTATCATTATCATATTATATCATTCTTTTTCAACTATTACATTAAACCAACACATATAATCTAAAAATTTGCTCCGATTAGAGTCCTTGGTGGGCAACTTGGTGTTACGGTGGATTATCCTTGTTTGGTAACAAGAAAAAAATTCTTACTTTTTACACTACTTTCAATGTGAACATGACATTGCAAGTGCTGTTCGAAAAGTGTATTTTGGTTAGATTTTGGAATTGTGCTAGAAGTAGAAAATAAAATATTTTAAAAATTACATGAATAATAGAAAATGATAAGAAAGAAGTCAGAATAAGTAAATTAGTTGCAAAGAAAAATAATTAGAGTGTAATGTTAAAGTTAGAAAAATAAGATTGTTGAATAGTTAAATCATTTATAGAAAAATGTGTAGAAGCGATAAAAATCATGAAATGTGATTACCAAACATGCCCTTAGTTACCTATCTTACTATTATACACCACTTTTTTATATAAATATCTTATCTATTTTATCATTATTATCTTTGTTATTGATCATTATTCCAACGCTCCTATCGCATGATATCATTATATTACATTTTAAAATTTTTTATTACCAAATATACGTTAAAATTAATTAATAAATCATAAAAACCTTTAATTATGCATTCTAGCTAAATAAATTATCTTCGATGCACGCCACTATGAAAATCCAAATGTTAGTGGGTCATGACTAAAAATAACTAAACATTTTCAATTGTGATCCGTAACTACCATGAAATTAAACATAATTAATTATAACAACTCTACTTGTCGATTAAAAATAACTAAACATTTTGAATCTTAAGGTGAATCATATGGACTACCGCGAAAACCTTACAACAAGTCATCGTCTTCTTCTTCTGAATGAAACATACTTTATGAATATAGTCTCGCTTTTGTTAAACCTCTTTTCTATGTAACTCTTTTCATTTTTAAAATCTTGATGGTTGATAGAATATTTACTCAACATATTGTGTTTAATACCATTTCTAGTATCCTGAAAATCTTTTTTTTTTAATTTCGCTGTGTAAGGGTCCCATTTATAAAAGTATAAAATCAATGTAATAAAATGGTTAACTATTAAAATATGAACTTTAAAATAGTTTTTTTCAACATCTAAATTATCTAAAATATCAATAATATGTTGATAAATATTCCAATAATGTATTGTTATATTCTAATATATTTGTGAATGGAACTAAGTATTTTTCATGATTTACACATGAATATATATATTTTTGAGCAAATGTGGCCATAAATATACTTGATTTATATGAAACTTAGTCTTTTAGCAATACAAACGGTGTTAAATACAATGAATAGATCAATATCTTGAAATTTGAGAGAGTTGGGCTCCGCTTCTATGTAACCCGGTTATATAGAAGCAGGACTGTATATATATATATATAATTTGGTTTCTATACATCGAGTTATACTAATTTATTTCGGTACTTCTATTTAGTTTAAGCTCTATTTGATGATTTTATTAAATCTAATTCATACTGTGCGTTTATCACTATTTATTTTATTTAGATACCTTATGTATCTCAATCCATAACTTGCATCATTCTTGATATTAACAATTACTCAAGAGTGATTTTAAATCCATTAAAAATGAATTTTTTTATTATAAAGACTCATGAAATCTCAATTTAATATCTAAGATATTTACAATATTCATCCTACTTAGATTAATGATTCTATAGAATTTTATAATATGTTAAAACTTTGATTTATCGATTCAAGTAATTTTCTAAAATTTTATATAATTTTATATATTTTCAGAAGATGGGCAATACACATACATCCAATTGATATGATTTTTGGTATCTAAATAAAATGAATAGTGCTAAATATAATTGATGAATTAGATTTAACAAAATCATCAAAATATAGCTTAAACTAGACAAAAGTACTGAAGTAAATGAGTATATTCGGATGTACAGAAGCCGGACTCATATATATATATATATATATAATTCCATTGGATGACATGTCAACATGATTAATTATCTTAGATGCGTGTCAACATGAAGATCCAAATGTTGTTGGGTCATGATTAAATTCCATTGGATGACATGTCAACATGATTAATTATCTTAGATGCGTGTCAACATGAAGATCCAAATGTTGTTGGGTCATGATTAAAAATAACTGAGCATTGCAACCGTAATCCATATCGACCACGAAATTAAACCTTAATTTATTATAACAACTCTACTTGTCGATTAAAAATAACTGGACATTTTGAATCACGTGGACTAGCACGAAAACCTTACAACAACTCTGCTCGTCAGAATTTCAATTCAAATCCATTGGATTCAACCCAACAATTAAGATATCTTATTATTTTTTTTTTTTCAAGTCCTCTGTCAGCTAGTCTTCTGTTTGACCAAGACGTGTGGGATATTGTGTACGCGGAGATCGAGTTTTACTACGTGAGTTATTTAATATTATCATAAGACTTATTATATCCATTTATAAGCATGCATGATCTAACAGCTGTGAATAAAAAAGGATTCCGTAAGATTACGCACTTCATTATCATTATTATACGAACTTGGGTAAAGTGCACCGGGGAGCACCAAAATGGACTTTAATACAGTGCACCTAAGTGCACTTTGCCTCGCTGCACCCGGTTTTTTTTTTTTGTTTTTTGAAATTTTTTTATGCATCATTAATCTAATTATATTTAACGTGTATATGGAGTTTTACCATTTTTTGAAGTTTTTACTTTTTAAGTTCTTAAAATCAGTAGCATTTTAGTAATTTAGGATTACTAAAAATGCAACTAATTTTCAAAAATAAAAATATCTAAAAATCTCCAGAAAATGATAAAACTTGATACATAAGTTAAATACACTTAGATTAACAATAGTATAAAAAATTTAGAAAAAAATAAATTAAATGCACCCAAATGTATCGAGGCTAGGTGCACATGGTTGCATTTGCCTCTCCGGTTATTATATAACAACACTGGAAGTGGTTCGGTTGTATTATCCTTGCCGATTTAAAAGATTAGGTACGTTTACCCAATTTCTAGTTCTTTTATAGTACTTTACTTTGACATATTCGAGTAGTCTCTTCCTAATGAATTTTTAATTTCTATTCATAGAATAAATCCCCACCGTGCATTTTATTACTTATTATGAAAACTAAAATGAAATTATCTTACATTCAATTAATTCTCTGATCACCCTTTTCGTGATATCGCAGTTTTCACCAAATAATTATTGATTTTACGCATTCTTTAAAAAAAAATTAACTAGGGCTGATAAAAATAATTGTAGGGCTACGATTCAATACATTCCGTGCAGCATCTTGTATTTATTTAATTTTCAAATATAAACCATCTATGATGTTCATCAATATGCATTATTTGTGTCCGGTTTCATACATTCGCATATACAATTTAGTTTAGACACTATTGTGATGATTTTATCAAATCTAATCCATCCATTATATTTAGAACTATTTATTTTATTTACACATTAAAAATAATCTCAATCCATAACTTGCAACATTGTCAAAATTAACAATCACTTAAGAATAACTTCGAACCCATCAAAAATGATTTGTCTATATAAGGACTCATGAGATCTTAATTTAATATCTAAAACATTTATAATATTTATCTCACTTAGATTAATGGTTCTATAAAATTTTATAATATTCTAAAACTTTGATGTATGGATTGAATTGATATTCTAAAATTTTTAGAAGATATGATAAATACATACATCGAATTGATATGATTTTTGGTATCTAAAAAAAATAAGTAATGCTAATACAATAGATGTATTAGATTTAACAAAGCCATCAAAATAGAGCCTGAGCTAGACGGAAGTACCGAATTGAATTAGTACATCCATATATATTAAATCTAGACTCTTATACTATATTCCTTTGAAAAAATTGATAGCTATATATTCACTCTAAGCATATGCTAATTTCTTTAAAAATATGTGGTTTTCAATGAAAGTGATTTTTTACGCGATAAAAAACATTATGCACAACAGAATAAAAGATTTAGATTTGGAAAAACACATTTTTTTATGAAAAGGAAAAACACATATTAAAATTGAAAAAATGGCAGCTGAACGATACATGAAATGTTGTGATAATATATGAAGTTATCTATTTACATTGAAAGTATATTTTATACTTAGTTTACAACTCTGAAATTGGTATATCCATCAAACAATTTTACTTGTTTGGTCATTAAAATATTTAATTTGGATAAAAAATTTAGTTCCATAATTAAAGAAATAATTCTAAATGTAATAGACACAGTAGATTTCGTGTGATGATCAGGATGGGCCTAAATGAAGAAGTTTCCTGAATTCATTTCCATAGAACCGGTTTCATGAAATAATTGAAACCTTATATGTTCATTGGAAAAAAAAAGTTCTTTTCCATGCATATTGAAGCTCATTACAGCTGTGTGGATCAGACGGGTTAGGCAATATGACAAGATATGATTGATCTGATTCATAATAATGCCCCGAAGAGGAGCAGGCAAATTAATTGCAAGTCACAATCAACATTTAATTTCAATATACATATATAAGCCACCACATTAGGGTTGGAAAATGGGTCAGGTCAACCCATGATCCATCTAAACTCGATATGTTTTTTATTAGGTAAAATTAATTTTTTAACCTGGTATGTGGATGAGTTAAAAATTTTGACCCAAATTAAAAATAAGGTTGGGATGGGTTGATGATGTCCCAACGTGAAGAGTCCTGACCCACACCTTATTTTTTAATTTTATTAAAAATTATAAGCTATTTGTTTAAATATTATTATTATTTTCTTTTAAAATTCCTATATTTTTTTATAGAAGAATTAATTTATCCAGGCAATAATATAAGAATCAATAAAAGGAATTTGCATATATACATTATATACAGTTTCACTTTTACTAAAACCTTTTTCTATGTAATCTTTCCATATTTAAAATCTTTACGGTTGAGAGTAAATTTACTCTATTTATTGTATTTAGTATCATTTATAGTATCTTGAAAACCCTTTTATTTTTTAATTTCACGGTATGTGAGTCTCATTTATAAATTTGTAAAGTAAAGTAATAAAATGGTTTAATGCTAAAATATCAATTTTCAATATTTTTTTAACATCTAAACCATCTAAAATATCACTACTATGTACGTAAATTATTTTATACGTATTATTATACTTTAATATATGTGTAAATGGATCTAAGTGTTTTCATAATTTATATATGAATATATATTTTCAAGCAAATGTGACCCATGCATATCTTAATTTGGATAAAACTTGATCTCTTAACTAAATAAATAGTGTTAAATATATTGAATGGATTGAATTTTCTATCATGGAGCAATATCTTAAATTTTGAGAGGGTTACACGAGACCTCTTTTATGTAACTCGTCTCATGTAATCCGGTTACATAAAAGCGGAGCCCTATTAACTTATTCTAATAAATTTATACTATATTTTCTTATTTTTTGTTTTAGCAATGATGTATTTTTTAATAATTGTTACAATATTGAAGCATATAATAATTAAATTTAGCATGGACATATCTTTTTTTGTGATAGATATATAAATTCTTAAAATCATTTTATTTGACATATATTTTTTACTCGACATGCTATCCAAAAACCGATTCGATACTAACTCAAAGTTTATCTTGGAATTTTATTTAAAAAATTGATGGTCAAACCAACCTTATCTCAACCCGGTATAAAAATAAGATCAAACAAAATTTTAAAAAAATAGGATGAAGATAGGGCAAACCCTGACCCAGTACGACCTGTCCCAATTCCTTCCCCTACATCACATGCAAGTGATTGATTGCAAATTGAAGTTGGCAATGATGGGAGTAATTTTTAGAATTAGCAAGCACACAAAATATGCAATGTGCCTTGCAAGATTTTAGCAAAAGTCCTTATCATTAAAATCAAACTCACATATAGTTATATCTGAAATCTAAAGTGATTTGTTTCTTAGCGCCTCATTATGGATAATATTGTAATAACTTCTAAGGCAAACCCACTACGCTGCAGGAAGAAAGGGAAGAAAACAAATGTTGCAGTGAAATGGTCAACAACCTACACATGCTGGAGTAAGACTTCTTAAGCTAAATGATAAGAGGAATGAGCTTTTATAACACCTAGATCAACTAGATTTGCATATTGTAGTAGTTTGATAAAGTATTGCATAAATATAAATGGCTTCAAGACATATTTCTTCAAACTAGAATGTGGCTTGAGACAAGGTGATATCTTATCACCCAATCTATTTTTGATATTTGTAGAAGGCTTATCACTACTGATAACTTACAATATAAACAAAAGGATGCTTCATGACCTGAACATTTGCTCTCAATGTTTATCATAATTTTGCACCTCTTCTTTGCGGACAATGTGCTTCTCTTTCTAAGAGCATGTGGAGGGGAGGTCTCTTATTCGCATGAGCTTTTGGAGGTGTACAGTAAATGCTTGGGACAACAAGTTACAACTGACAAGATGGCACTCTTCATTGGTGCAAATATGAGTTCAAGTTAAAGGAGAGAAATTGAGACGATGTTGGGTACATTATGACAGGAAATTGATTGCTAGCTTAGCCTACCAACATGGTAAGGTTGTTCAAAAAAGTGACTTCAAAACTTTGAAAGGTAGAATTGAGAAAAAAATAAATGGATGGAAAGGAAAGGATTAGGAAATGTGATTCGGGTAGATACGAACCATAGTAGAAGCACATACTATAAAATATGATCTAATAAATAACAACAAGATCAAACACAAGAAGACATTAAGATTTATGTGGAAAACTCTTCAAACCGAGGAGAGAGATACCAATCCACTAGAATAAACAGGTTACAAAGATACATATAGAATACTTCACACTCATTCTTTGGATGTCTCGCACACACCCAAGAATGTAAATGAGGATACTATGGTTGTGAAGTTCATAGACAAACAAAAGAGATTGTAGAAGGACGAAACCATTATAAGGGCTATGGGGACTGCCGGATGGGAGAAAATTAAGGAGATCCCTAAACCAAGGCATGAGGAAGTAGACAAAATCTTTTGGAGAGAAGAACAAGATGAAAATTTTAGTGTGAAGTTTGCCTATTCTCTAATTTAATAGATAAATGAAAGGTATGTGGAGATTGATCACAATATCACTTTATACAAGATCTAATCTCTTAAGAAGAGGTATCTGGGTTGAAACCACTTGTCCGCTATGCAGGTAGGAGGGTGTAGACACCCCTCCCTCAAGCACAAAAAGAAAAGAAGCATGGGCATGTGCCCAGATCCAAACCCAATAAAAAGGGAAAGGCAATTCAAGGAGCAATCGCCAATGGGCTTAGAACCTATAGCCCACTCCAAAGCAAATCGAAGCAGATTCAAACAAATCCAAACTAGGCCTACCACCATACGGGCCCATCCAGCTTGGGCCTGCAGGAGCAAAGTTCCAACAAGCCACCAAAATTGGCTCTGCAACAACAGCCCACCAGACTCTAATAAACCACAAATCGGGCTCTACAACAGCAGCTTACCAGATTTAGCTCACCAAACACAACAACTAGGCTTTACAATAGCAGCCCGCTAGATCCAGCTCACCAGACGCAACAACTGGGCTCTACAACAATAGCTCACCAGATCCAGCCCTGGCCCACAAAAGTGGGCTCTTCTACAACAACCCATTAGGCCTCAACAACAACCCACTTAGACGAATAGGCTCCAACCAGATCCTAGTCCAAACCACAGCGAGCTCCCATCCATGGCTCCCAGAGCCTACATGGCCCACTCCACCATCTATAAATAGGGAGCCAAGCCTCCCCTCTCCAAACACATGAAGAGGCATCCCCGAGGGGGAGGACGGAAGTTTGCAGCAAAATCCCGGTGACCCGGCTTCTCCCCTCCTCTCCAGCCCTCTCCCTCTCTCTCTCCCCCTCTTCTTTAGTTTTTTATTTTTATTTTTTATTTTTCCACTTTCATGCCCATGTAAACGGCTTCGGGTTAACGGATTGTTGCCATATGCCTTTTAAACCGAAGACCGGTGTTTTTATTCAATAAAAAAGGGACCGATATCCCTTTCAAGATCAGCGGCGACTCTATTTTCTTTGTTTTGTGCTAATACTAACGCGTTTGTTTGAGTGGATGCTTCGATGGGACGGGAAAGCGTGGTCCCGCGGTTTCTAGCATCACACACTGCCGTTATGCTACCGAAACTGAGGCCTATCCTGTGCGAACATTAATTTTCTGAAATAGAATAACACTCCTATTCTATGAGAAACGCAGGTTCCGGCCCTTTTTATCCGGCCCAGATTTCACAAGAAATGACAAAGGCGTTCGAACCCATGTTAGCGTCCGCGATGGGTGCTACAGAGAGGTTAGTGGAAAATGAGATTAATTTGTTCTGAAAGTGTGCAAAAATCCATTAATGGATCAAGGTGGCCTTTCCTGCTTGTTTCTTTCATGGCGACTAGGAATGCGTGGATAGCATGTTGGCTTGCCTAGCAAAAGGTACCAACCGTTTTCGTCTCTCTCCGCCCCCCCTCTCTATGACTATTTGCTGGAGAATCTAGTATACTAGAAACAAAATGATGGCTGATGGAGGCCCTGCTCTTGTGGATGGAAACCTTCATTAGTGTACCGATTACTTGAGATAATACCAGTCGGCTATGTTGTTAACTGATGAGAGCCAGTGCATTTGCAATGAAAATGCTAGATGGACACATCCGGATATGGGTTTCGTGAAGATCAATGTGGACGCTGGTGTGCAGCTTGATGAAAACTATATTGGCTATGGCGTAGTGTTACGGGACTGGAATAGTAATTTTTTGGAAGCGAAGTGCGAATCAACTAAGGGTTGGCCGACTGTGTTAGAATCAGAGGCATGGGCTCTCTTAAAAGGAATGAAATGGAGCGTGGAGATGGGAATCAAAAGGGTATTTTTTGAAACTAATTCATTGGTGTTGTGATAGGATCCGTGCACGTGATCCTATCACTAATGATCAGATTCAGGAGGTCCCACTCACCTCTACCGCTACAGGGGAAACCGTTATAGACGAAGGCCCAGCTAATGAGGAGATGCCAGCTAATTCTGTTATAGAAGAACCATCTGTTAAGGGTGGCAGAACTGCTTACAACTTGCGGCCCCGAGAGAGTATTAAACCCAGAGAAAGGTGGAGTCCTACGCGGGTTTAGGATATATGCGGTTTAGACAGCTGTCCTAACTCAGATATAAATAAGAGACGCGCCAGTTTATGAATGTCTTTTGCATTTTGAATGAATTCTTGTAATACTTAGATAGCAGCGTAGAATAGAATAGAGAAAGGAGAGAGAAGAGTGATTATAAACTCTTTTCATAATAATATCAATTTTCTTTCATTGATCCTATAGATCTCTCAAATCTATCACGAACAACTTCAAAATTTTCTAATGTATATCATTCAATCGAGGTAATTTTTAAACCATGAATAAATTAATATTTGAATATTATTACTAGTTTAGGTTTAATGAAAATTTTTAGATGAAGATTAACCAAGGTTCTTTTGAGTACCTTTATACAACCAATAATTGCATGAATCGTAGCTCCAATAAAAAAAAAAAAACATATTCTATGGGAGCAACTTCAATAATATCTTCTAGTTGCATATACTACATGAAGTATCTCTAATTTTAAGATTTCCTGAATATGCCTTACCACTTTTATTCTCTATACTTATTCTTATATTTTTAGGCTTTTTTTGTCCACATTTGTAGTTATGATATTTAAAGTTATAGGATATTATTGTATATGACATATCCACCATGTTCTACTTATTTTCTGGTTATGCCCACTTGGTATGAAAATGTGCCCATGGCAGATTGATAAAATATCGCTTATATCCAGTTCGAAAATTTGTTTTATGCACAATTTTGCTATCTAGTTCTGGGTATTGTAGTTTCGAATAGATCGTGAATGATGACCTTGATTAGATTCAGGAACAAGAACGAGAGATTTGAGTGGAAAATGCAGTCGATTCTAATTTCTTCAGTTTTCTATTGAGCCGAGCTAAATCCGTGGGTTCTGAACCCACGAAAATGATATTGTTCTGGATCCATTTGTTTCTTCATTGAATTCTAGGAAGGAGAAATTCACTTGTCTTAGTTTTCATATGAATTTGGAACAGAAAAAGCTGTATCAACGGTTGGGTAGAGGTGGGAGATGGAAGCATTCATCCGGATGCGGTCCTGCGTGATCCACTCTTTCCCGTCGAGAAAATGCATGTGAATGTCCGCCACGACAGTCTCATGCAGAGTAGGGACTGGCGATGGAGGCTTTCTCCACCGCCCAGCGTGTGGTTTTGGATGCAATGAATAAGGTTTCTAAAAAACATAAATTATCTAAAATTTATCTTTTTAAAAATGATGCAAAAATAATATATGTGATTATATTATATTTTATACCTGATAAAATACATAGATATACGACTAAATTATTTATCATTATTTTTGAATTTTGACACATAATATATAGGAGTTCGTTTCAATATAATTAGGCTACAATAAATTTTTTTCATACTGCTCAATATGTTTTGACCCACCTTGATTATTCTGTGAAATCACTATTGCATTAAAAGTCATTTGTTTAGGTGGAAAATTAAGTGTTTTTATAATAGGTAGAAAATTAAGTTTAATCTTTTAAAAAAGTCCACAAGGCTCCATTTGTAAAATAAACTAACATAATACAATTATTTGATTTATATATAAATTTCAAAGAGTTAATTATTTTCGTTGTTTAAACTGCCTAAAATATTATTATCATGTAGATAAATGATTTTATAAATTAAGTACTGCTACGTTTTATCATCTATATATAAACCTAAATATAAATAGAAAGTTTTTAGCTTATGAGACCTATGATAGTATGATCACAATGATTTTTAGTTTTAATAATGTGAATAGTTAATTTTTTATTCCATCGTCACAGTGAACATTATTTAAAAATTATAAGAGAAAATTTGTGAGAAGTGGAACCCATATATGTAAAGCATATTTTTACCTTTTAATTTATAATTAGGTTAAAATATTTCTATCATCATTGTATTTTTGAAGTGTAAACAAGTTTATTAAGTAATGAGGTTATTGCATGTCTTTAAAAATCTCATTTACATGTATTTAAAATTCCAACTCACAAAACTGTTAAGGATTTTGCGTTTGTAATAAAAAAAAAGGAATTTTGTGGCGAAGACTGCAATGATCCGGCCTACAATAAATAATAAGATATTGAAGAATAATGTCCAAAATTTGGAACACGGCTAACCTATCCAATCAACTGATCTTCACATTCTCAAAGTGAAATTCCAAAATAAAATTACACGCTATTCAAACGTAAATGGAATTCATAATCTGGACATAATTCAATCCATCATACTTACAAATTCTATCCCCAATTCTATTTATATTCGTGAATTTTTAAAACTTTCTCTCGTATTCTTAAAAATTTCTCTCATATTCTCAAATTTTTACCGTAATTTTACTTATACTCATGTCGTTAGTAACCGGTTAAATGAGTCATTAACTCTTTAGAAAATGATGAATATGCATATTCTTGATTATGATTTTATAGCCAAAAATTTATATTATAATGAATTTATAATTTTACAACTATAAAATTATATATTATTTGAATATGAATTTTTAATTTTAATCAAAACAAATTTAAATTATATTAGAGTTTGAATATATTGCTCATTTTACAATGGAGCCGAAGATCAATTTAATAGATCTCTAACAACGTGGATAGAAGTGAAATTAAGATGAAAATTCTTAGGTACAAGAAGAATTTTTAAAAATTCATAATTATAAATGGAGTTAGGTATAAAATCCACGGGTATATATGAAATTTTACCTTAAAAATGACAAATTTACGGGGACATCTTTTGTTCTTTGGACAGTCTATTAAAGAAAACAAAACAAAGCGGAAAGTTTTAGACAGTTCTTTCATTGAGAATGACGTTTTTTAATGCATGTTTTCTGGAGAACGCATGCTACATTTGTTTGGATACACCTCGGTTCCTTCTCAACACAACTGAGGCAAGGTTTTCTACATCCACTGCCGTTCTAAGCTTGATTATTATTATTCTTCTGATATTTAAGCTTCATTGTTAGTTAGCTGGCTTCTAACAACGATGAAGTAAATCCCATGTTGTCAAAGATAACTAGCAAAATAAATGTAACAAAGATGCAAAATATTCATATTCTTCCAATGCGACAGCAAAATAAAATTACGTGCTATTCAAATATAAAAGGAATTCATATCATGGAGATAATTCAATCCTATAAAAAAATTTAATATTAATTATTTTCTGAATTTTTTTTTATGTTTATTTTCTGAATATTTGAAAGCGACTATATTGATGGACAAATCTGATCTTTTCTGGAAGTCGATCTGCAGGTGAAGAAAACAAAGCAAAAAAAAGAAGAAGCAAGTTTTAGACATCTTTCATAGATAATCACGTTTCTTATTTTTTATTTTCTTGAGAACACATGCTACATTTGTTCGGATGCATCCTCAATTCCCTTTACCATGCCCATTGTCAGACATACGTCCCTTTTGCTTCTCATGGCTCAAAGGCAGTAACGATGGGCGATCTAACCACATGCCTTCCCCCTTTTTCGTACCAAGTAAGATAACCAAAATTGCCAATATACTCACCAGTCGCTATGACAGCTGCCATGTCAACCTCCACCATCACCCTAAATGCTTGCTTACTGTTTTTGGCATCGAATTTCAGTTCTGCCGGGTCCACCTCAACTCTCATCCCAGTGGGCGCTTTCACAACTGCATGGTAAAGGGATGGAGAATCCACAACGTTGGTCAATGACCGGTCGAACACCACACTAGCCGAATTAGTTTTGTTGTTGAGAATGACGATGAAAGATGGGTAATTGAGATCCACACTGGCTTTAGTGCAAGTGTAGCCTGACTTTCGTGTAATAATCTTGATTTGTGCGCTGGTGTAGTTGAGGCCACAGAGGAAATTCACGTAATCTTGATATTCGATATCATACACAAGGCCAGGGTCCATGGCCCGGTTAGGATCGACGTGTCCGGCACCGTAGTCAAGAGGCGTCGCAACTGCTCCCGTGTCCATATCTAGGATCGGGCCGTGGGTGTTGTCAGTCGAAGATGCAGTAGTCATCAGTGCCGACCTCACAGAAGCTGGGCTCCACTCGGGGTGGGCTGCGCGAAGTAAAGCGGCAATGCCAACAACGTGGGGAGACGACATGGACGTCCCAGAAACCAAAGCATAATTGCTGAGCAAGTAAGAATCTCGCCCTATGCGTTGAATGGGGCTATTGGATGCCCATCCAGCCAAGATATTGTATCCAGGAGCTATTACGTCAGGCTTCAAGATCCAAGGGCTCACCGGATTTGGCCCACGGGGCGAGAAGTAGGCCACTTTGGGCGCCGGCTTCGCTCCCAAAATCGTCAACTGAAACGTAATATCCACAGTCGGCAAGTGGGAGATGTTTGTTGACGTGTTTGCAATATAATTCTTTATGATCTCTCCCTGCTTAATACTGACGGCAACAAGCGGAAAAGAGAATTCACTTGGGTCCAAGAACTCAGCTGAATCAGTGGCAACGATAGCGCCTGTGATATTTGCTGAACTCAAATTACGTATCTGAGAGAAGACATTGCTAAAGGAGCAGAAGACGATCTTCCCAGATATCTCTTTCGAGTCGAGGGTGCTGCAGTTCTCTCTGCTGGCATTGCCGTGCCCGTAATAGAGCGGCACGTGAGAAATGTAAATGTTCTCAGGGTAGATGGACATCCCTTGAATGGTTGTCTCACCATCACCCAGTGTTATCAGAGCCTCGTAATCTCTGTCAATCGTCCCGGCCCCCACTGTCGTTATCCAAGGAGCGCCATTAATTATGCCGTAGGCATCTGGCCCGCTGTTTCCAGCTGAGACCGATACAAAAATCCCTTTTTCCATCGCGGCGAAAGCCCCCAGCGATATCACGTTTTTATAGTAAGCTTCTTCCCCGAACCCCAACGACAACGACATCAGATCCACGCCGTCTGCGATCGCCTGGTCCATGCCAGCCAAAACGTCCGTCGCGAAAGACTCCAGTGTGTCGGTGGAGAATCCGATCTTGTACATGGCCAGCCAGGCCCTGGGTGCAACGCCGCTAGCCATGCCTTTGGCGTAACCAAAGTAGTCCACGCCAGGCGTTTGGCTTCCAGCAGCTGTAGACGCCGTGTGTGTCCCGTGACCGAAGAAGTCTCTAGGCGAATCGTAGTCGTCGGTTTTTGATATGTTGATGCCATGCTCCCTGAGGCCCTTGCTGAAGGAGCGAGCGCCAATGAGTTTCCGGTTACAGTTGGACGTATTGAAGGCATCGCCCGTCTCGCACTCTCCCCGCCATCTTGCCGGTACGGGAGGCATTCCTCTGTCGTTGAACATCTCATTCTCTGGCCAAATGCCACTGTCGATGATGCCGATGATCATGCCGTCTCCGAACTGGGACGTTGGCCAAAGGCCATTATGCCTGCTGAGACCCAGGAACTTTGGAGAGCGGGTGGTGTGGAGCTTGCCGTATGTCTCTGGGTAGGTGGCAAGATGACCAGGTGTGCTCTCCAGCTTCTCTAGCTGTCCCGGCGACAGCACAGCGCTGAAGCCGTCCATCACGTGATTGTAAGTGTAGAGGTGCTTTGCAGGGCGGACGCCATCCTCCGAGAGTGAGGAGATCAACGAGGTGTACCAGTTATGTTGGGTGCCGAAGGTAGCCGGTTTCGATGATTTCTCCATGTGAATGATGTAGGACCGACGTCCATCGGACGGTTCTGATGTAGCGAGAGATGCCTGGCTGAGAAGAAGAAAGGAAAGCAGTATTGAAAGGGAGAAGATGTTGTTGGCCATGGTTTGTCCGGCATAGGCCTTGTAGACACTTGGGAAATTAGAACTATAAATACAAGAAATTGGCCGGACAGAAATATTATCTATTCTGAGACATGGTCGCATAATACATGCAAGTGTAATAATATTCTACATTCTTAGTTGGGAAGACGATCTATATGATCCGTTACGTTGGATGTAATCACCAATCACGGAAGACACGTGGAAGAAAGATGGCCGACTCATTAACGAATAGTTAGTAAGGTAACGTCGACTCTAGTACTTACTCGCACGGCGTTGTCTTTCTTGTTGTCTATTTTCTCCGTCTATTACTGTTTACGAAAAATGGGTGGTTGTTTGTACATGCATGGCTTGACTCTTGAGGTCGGTGTTTTCACGAGCAAAGCTTGGTGATCTCATGCATAGCAGCCAAAATTAAAATTAATCCAAGTACATAAAGTGATAAATAAATCTAGTTTAGAATATTATGGGATTGGTTGCAACTTGCAAGGACTCTCCTTTGCTATGCCGTGGGGACACCTTTTATATCTTTCCTTTTGTGGATAAATAGTTACGGCATATATAATGGCCCATATTTTCAGTTAACTTAATGCTTTCCGCATTAAAGAAGTTTTATATTTTGGCAACCAAAAATTTGTTATAAAAAGCTAAACACAAACTTGGTTAACAATAATTTACAGCAGGTATATGCCATGCGGTGATTGCCAAGGAATTTTTTTCGATGACGAGAAAAAATTTAGTTGTTAATAATTCAGGATTTTTATGCTTATGCAATTAAATCTTGATTTAGTTATAAAACTATTACCGTAGGTAAGTAAACTTATTTTATGTTTTTAGTAACTCAGGTTTACTACAATAAAATGAATAGAAAAACTTTTTTCAACAAAATTTCAGTTAAAAAATGCTAAATAATGATGTAAATAATCATCATTACAAATTAATTTTTAGTTACAATAATATAATAAATCTTGCAAAAGGTAACTTGTAACAATTAAAGGTTAAGTTCTAATAATCTTTAAATATTTGTCTGTAAAGCCTTTTGAGACTGACTTATTGTGATATCTTATAATGTAAATTGATATATACATATATTTTTTGATGACGTAAATTGATATATTTATATATAGTGATAAATTGTAGCATCCTAAAAGCTTATTTTCTTGTAATAGTTACATTTTCCTTGCTATTTATCCTTGTATGAAGCCCACTATTTCATTGTATATAATTTCATTACTAATAAAGAATACATTGATGAGTGGATTGCAGCAAAGAAGACAGAAACTGATGTACATTGCAGAAAACCAATTTCTTTTCATAGGTGATCAACGTTTGACTGTTTTGATGAGTACAATGCTTTGTGTCGGGCCGAACCAATGGCTATCACAGCACGGGCCGGCATTTTAGTTGGCAATTAATTATTTGTGAACTTCTCGTGGATGTATTTCGATGTCCACATGCCGGAGTCCCTACTTGTCGTTAATAATATATTTACCTTAGCTACAAGAAAAATATCAATTAGGGACGGTTCATACCGTAGTGAAGTATAAAAACTTCATGGGATTTGTCCCAGCAACCCTATCAAACAAGAAACTTCATTATATTTAGTGTTTTAAGAATCGGGCGGTTGGACTGGTTTGACTATGAACCGGTCATATCATGGTTTATTGGTTTTTCTAATTCAACAGCGATTTGAGGTTTGACTATGAACCGGTCACACCAGTTGAATGGAAAAAACTGAGAACAAAACCGGTTCATTGCTTGGTTCAATTTTCGAAACATTGATCATATTCTCCTCAAAGTTATCTTTTGTGATAGTGATTTTATTTTATTGAAGGAAGTGATAGCGATTTTATTATTGCTATTAAAAATAGCATTTAAAAATAACAATTATTTTGATTTGCTAATTAATATTTTTTGTTAAAAGCACTTATGGCTGAAATTTAGACCCTTTATTTAAAAACAAACTCACCCTACATTTGGTACTTGATGCAACCAAATATATATTATAAGCAACTAAATAATTAGCTACATAAAATAGAATTTTTTCGGGTGTAGCATGATAACTTTTCTTTTAATTCCGAGTATTGTTATTTAGAAAACATTTCACTACATATCAATAAATTTTAGTGCATACAAGGTTAGCTCTATGTAATTTAATATCATTTATAGCTAAAAACACCATTTGAATTTAATTATATGCGAGTAAATTTACATTCAGCTATAAAACAAGTGATCGCACAAGAGAACTTGTATTTTACTGCATAAAATCATAATCTCTCATTTTTTATATAGCCCACTTTTATGTCTGAATTTGGATTTTTTTTTTTTGCCACCAACATTTAGCACTAAAAGGATGGACTTGTAGCAACTAAATTTCAGCTGTAAGTGTTTTTAACAAAAATATTAATTAGCAAATCAAAATAATTGTTATTTTTAAATCTGTTTGATAATAAATAAAACTTTTGATAAAAAATTTTAAAGAGTAAAAGTTATCAAATAATGTAATATGATAGGAGTAATGATGAGTAATAAAGAGGATAAAGTCAAAATAGATAGATTAATTATGTAGAAATGATTGAAAAGTAAGGTTGTTGTATAGGAAAATATGAAAAATAATTAAAAAATATAATAATTGTGGAGAGTTAAAAGTTTTAGATTGAAAAGTTTTAACTTAATATTTTCTGTCAATTTCCAAACATGCCCAAAATTTTTCTTCCAAAATTTTTCAATATAAAACTTTTTACTATTAATTTTTTTCTTTTTAATCTAAAACATTTTACTATTAAAATTTTTAAATTATTTCTGCGCATCTTCTTATATAAACTACTATATTTTTAGTTATTTTTATACAACTATCAATACAATTAATCTATATATTTTAACTTTATTCCTTTCATTTTTTCATCATTATCCCTATTATATTATATTATATGATTTTCTCTCATTTTAATAACTTTTATCCAAAACTTTTCATTTAAAAGTTTTATCACTTCTCAAACATTTCAGTAGTATATGTTATGAAAGTTTTTATATTTTCTATAACTTTTGCTTTTGCTAACTACATAAATCATCAAAATAATTAGAAAATTGAATACCGCATCAAAATTTTTTGTAGACAACCCTTTTTTGTAGTAAAATTTTTATTCACTTGTATTTGATATCAAATGCATCTAGGTCTTATCATCACAAGAAAATTTTATTTATGTGATAAGTTCATTGCCACGTAAGATGGAAAATTTATGGTTAGTATGTGACTAGCTTAGTTGGCAAAAAGTGCCGGAAGTTTGAGTTTTGAGTCCAGGAAAGTCTATCTTCTATTTTTTGGAGCAATATCTTCGTAGTTGTTCTGTTAGAAATATTGTTAAATTTTCATATGGAGTTAAAAGAATGAAAATATGTTTTTGAATTGAGTCGTAAACAGAATGAAATAAAAGGTGGAAAATTTATGACCCATATACATAGGTTGTGCTAATGCTTAGGTAGCACATTAATGTGCACACGTGGTTGTTTATGATTAGATGCAACAAGTGGCGATCAAAAATATACTTGTAATTTCTATATAAAAAAAACCTATACTTGTATTTGCTGCATATATTCTTTATATGTGACGAATAAGTGTTTGTTGCCTAATATATCTATATACAATAAGTAATTACTACTTTTTATAATGTGCAATAAAAATTTACTTTGCTACATGAAAAGTGTTGCATAAACTATTTTAGCATATAAATATTAATTGTAGCGGAAGTTTTATGAAGACAAATTTTAACAACTCGATTAAATATTATTTTTTATTTACATTTGATGTGATTATACTTACCAATATCACTACTCTAAAACAACTAACTACTATAGTCAAATAATTAATTGCAACCAAAATACATTTATTGCAGCCAAATGCATACTATATGTATCCAAAAAATTAGATACCTTAAACGAAATTTGTTGCGATGGAAGAAGTTCACTAGATTAAGCTTTTTTTATTGGGTATGTAAATTATAATTCATTTTTTATATTACGATTAAGCCCAAAAAGATCACTAAGGAGACAAAGCTCCCATAATGTAATCACGAACATAGAGGTGCGAAAACAAAACGTTTGGTAATAGTGCCAATTTTCTGACCACGGGGATAACGCCCTAGTGGCCTAGATCAGACTTGTTAAGATAAACTTATAACACTAAAAGGTATTATATACATTTAGTTGAGGAATTGTTGGAAAATTAAGGAGGAGAAAGAAAATCACGTCCAACAGGAATAACTAATTTGATTTCCTTCCTTCTCATGTAGTCTAGATAATATATTGGGCACTAGAAGATCGATCTTCTCTTCTTTCTTCAGCCAAGGCGTCAATCATTATGCAGGTAGGATGATAATCCTTTTTCTGAAAGTCGTTAAGCATGCCTCAGCTTAAGACATGAAAGACGTTAGGTCTAGTGGGCAAGATGGAGTTAAAGCATACAGTTAAGACGTAGCAAGCTGAGTTAGAGCCTGGTAATACCCAATGCAATCTGGGCGTACAGAATGAAGGCTCGTATGTCCACTGGAGTGACTCCTATTGCTGTTCCTGTCTCGAAGGGTGAAAGATTGAAGGTAGATGGCAGGTGACCTGGTTGAGGAATCCTTGGATATCCAAGTCCAGAGTGATGACTCCTATGGCTCTCATGAACGACTAAAGGTGGCCTCCCTTCTCTGGAGATGCGAGGAGGGACAGTGTGTGCTGTGTGCCAGTTTGGTGAGGCCCACAGGTTGCAGTTCAAAGAGTCGGATGCGCAGTCGCGAAGACCACTTGAGCTCATTCACTCAGATGTATTTGGGAGAGTGTCTACTCCCTCATGTCAAGGTTTGGAAAAATAATTAGGAGAAAGAAAAGCACGTCCAACAGGAATAACTAATTTGATTTCCTTCCTTCTAATGTAGCCTAGATAATATACATTTAATTGAGAAATTGTTGGAAAAATAAGGAGGAGAAAGACAAGCACGTCCAACAGGAATTACTAATTTGATTTCCTTCCTTCTCATTTAGTCTAGATATATGTCAAGCCTTGAATTAAGTAACATAAGATTTATATGCATGCAAACAGTACCGTTATATAAGTTTAATACAAATTGGGGGTTCCACGTGCCCTACGTTGCAAATGAGCTGTACTGGGCTCCTGTATATGCCATATGGAGTGCAGACCCGAAATCCAGAAAGGTCGGTAGACTCGGGAGCATTTGGGCTAAAGAACTGTCAGGCAAATCGTTCCTAAGTTCATCAACATCTCAAATACATGAACCTCGCTTGATTGATAAATGTGGCACGCCAAAATTTTTTATGGATATTTATAATCAACTCAACAGATATTTTTCAATTCATAAAAATTGAATAATTTGTAAATGCACATACAAAGTTTGACCACAACTGTAGATATACTTACATAGTTTAAGAAATTGTAAATTACCACTATATAATTTGACACTAATCGCATACATGCTTGTCATCACGATTGGCATCCAAATTAGTTCTCAGCTTTTTTCCAAAATTACCTTTGGATTCGGTTCTTATCGAACATCAACAGCTTCCACTATAAATTCGGCAACCATTACGGGTTCGTTTTTCAATCCAATCACTGCACGCCATTTTCTCAGAGCCCGACCAAAACTACCAATCACCACCCCACACTGCATTTGTCGTGGCAATTAAACAAAATCCATCTCAAAGCTCAAAACTCCATTGATAATTGTCATCCACATTCTTCGGCGATATTTCATTCGCACAAATTATTCGTTTAGTCCTGCTTCCTCCAGTTTCTGTCTTTTTCTAGTAAAGACATCCATGGAAGCTGTCATCATGGATGGCATAAAATCGACCCAACATGAGGGAATCTCAGACGACCTATTATGATGCAGTAGTTTTGTGGTCTATAAATGGTTCCCAACAATCCCCACTGCCATCTCATCAATTAGTAATTTCTCATGAACAAAAACTTCACTATTGCGCAGGTAAAGGTCTACATTCAGTCATAGATGATCACCTTCGCCATTAGATTTCAAAAAACTCAAATAATCGGAATTGTTTGAAGAAATAGATTCACGATGTGTCGACTTGATTTTTAATTTCTCCAGCAGCAAATTGTTGAACTTAATGCTACTAACAGTGAGGAGACGGGACTACTATTGGGTAGTTTTCGGTCACAGATTTATTGATTGCAATTTTTTTTTTACTTTAAATGTCATTGTTGGGGAAAATATAGCAGCTCCAATGTGATTTCATCGTCACTAATAGTTCAATTGGCTTGGATTTTCTTATTGATAATTGCTAGAAGTTCATACGAAATAGCATCCATGGCAGTGAAAAATGAAGGTGATGGAGCGCCAATTTTCGTGCTCCAACGGTGCAACTATATTATTCAAGCATGTTATGTGATGCGAGTTGTTATGTAAAAATAAAAATTTTAATATTACAACTGGTACACAATAGGACATTTTTGTATATTCAAAAATTTGTAAATATTATATTAACGATACTTGATGTCTCTATGATAGAAAAGAGTAATTGTGGGTACACGTATAATTAATGTTAAACTATGTGGGGTTCATTTGTAATTTCTGAAAAGATACAGATATATTTGCAATTATGACTAAACTATGTGGGTAAATTTGCAAATTACCCTAAAAACAGACATTTTTCCAACTGATCTCCAAGACGCTACTAAATTTCTAATAATATATAATACACAGCTAACAATATTTCTAAATTTATCTAAACGGTGGACACTTCCACATACCTAGAAGACTACTATCACCAGGTCACCCTTTTACTCACACTATCAGATGCTATTGAAATATGCTGCCTGTAGTAATTAAAAACCCAGGAGCCCATCATGGGACCAAGCGAGGTTGCCACCATGCCAAAGGAGTGGTGGCATGTACGCCAGAAATTGGTTAAATAAAGAGCTGAACGCTTAGCAAAATTTCCACTTCGAAATAATTTTTACCGTACTCATTATGGTGGCTTTGTAAAACAGTTCCATTACATATATGGAATACTAATGAACCGGATTATTCATTTCCGGTATTTCAGTTGATGGTAATGCATGTGCTAGGTTGTTAAAAAACCTGGAATATTGAGCAATATTCTTGATAGAGACCAAACCCAAAGACGTATAGATTCTTGGTTCTCTTTTGATACATTTGGCCTTTAGGCCTACTTTGCTCAAGTCCTTAAGGGTAAGCATCAGTACTTTTGGAGGTCACAGCTTGTCACTGGATCAGCACTTTGAATAATTAATGCCAGCTGGGTATAAGTAGATTATGGACACCCGACAGTATAGATTACTGAACCGGCTCATTTTAAGAAACATTTATTTAAGCCGTTGAGCGGTGCCTATTTTAATTCAGATAAAAATATAAGTAAGGCTCTTACAAATATATATATATATATAGATAAGGCCTAATCTGAAGACCTTTTGGTGCAGCTGTGTCAATAATACTTTCGCCTGAACCAACAAGCTGGTTTGCATTGAATAATCCAAAATAATGATAATACCAACTTCCCGCAAAAGCTGAAATCCTATTATATTTATACGTTAATGACCAACAATAGCTTGACATAAGATCAGTCGCCTTTTTGTAGTAAAAAAAAAAAAAAAAAAAAAAAGATCAATGGCCTTTTCCAATTTTCAAGAATACTACAAGATGGGATCTGTTGGACAGTCCAAGCCCATTTGAAGTCTCTTGTTCCCATGTCAAGGACATCCAAAATCTTTATTTCTCATTATACACGAAATCAACTTCAGGGCGAAACAAAACGAAGTTATAGCCTAGTTGGTGTCACGTCCGGACTTCAACAGTACATGGGATCTTTCGGATAGTCCAAGCCCATTAGAAGTCTCTTGTTCCCATGTCAAGGACATCCATGATCTACCAAACAGTTGAACCCATTGAAGTGTGCCCCGACTAGCGGTACAACCAGCTAGGTTAATCCAACCCGTATTTAATGGATTAGGATTGATAATTTTCAACCCGCAAACCCGTTTATATGAATCGTGTATCACGTTTGATTAAATGAGTTGGTTATGGGTTGAGCTTGTCCAACCTACTTAATTTATTAACTCATATAAATTGTTTATAATTCACAAAGAATTAATAGTATTAAATATTTATTTATAAGTTATACACAGTTATTAATAATGGAATTAGTATTTTAATAAAGAAAATATGAAAATTAATATTTTAAAATTCAATTAGATAATTAATATTAGAATTCTTTGTTGCTTATGTAGAATGATATTTTAAATGATTTATTTTTTATATTTTTATTATTCAAACTATTAATAACCGGTATACCAACCCATTAACAACCAACGACCTAATCCGTTTACGTTATACAGATTAGAATTAGAATTAACCAACACGATTAATCCAACCAGGTTACAGTCCTAATCCTAACTCAAGTAATAGCCTCCTAAGTCTTACCTCCACGGCTCTTCCCCTCTCTCATTTTCAGCAAGGAGCTTGAGCCGGTGCTTATGATTTTTTGCGTTCTCGGCAAAGGTTGCAAGCGCAGTCATTTTATGGTTATTTCATAATTCATTATTATTTGCTACGTTACAGGTGAAGTTTCCATATTTAAATAAATGTGCTGGCATATTGTATTTTAGAAGGAATTATTAGGGAAATGTGTTGAAATAAGCATGTTTATTCAACCCATGGTGTTGCATTTGTGTGTGTGTGTTTTTTTTTCCAAATAACCATGTTCGAGGTGGTCAGAGAAGAGCCTTTTCTTGAATATTTATGTTAGACTTTTAGTTTATTACACTTTTGAACAATTATGAATTTTGTAACAAGTTGTGATATGATAGGTGCTTGTAATATAGTAGGTTATGTGGATGATGATAACGACATTTAATGCATATTATATTTGATTTCTCTTCACGCAAACATATTTTATTTTTTCCAAGTTTTCCCCTTTGATTTGTGGTAAATCCTTGAAAGGATAACTCCTAGTTCAGTATTCTCTGCATTTGACCTAAAAGTTTAGATGGTGTCGTCACAGTGGTAGAAGGCCTGAAATTGGTTAAATAAAGATCTTAATGCCGCAACGTTTCATTTTGATTATTCATAGGAATTTTCGGAACTTGCTTGTTCATTTCAAGGACATATACTTTAGAGAGGAGCACATCTTCATTCAGATGGATTACCCTTATTAGGAATATTGCCTATGGGGCATATTTGGATCCCTTTGTGTACCCCACAAGTGCATTAATTGAAACGTGCAAAAAAGTGCTAGCTTCCCGGCAAAAGTTAAAAATCCTATGCAACAAGCTATCGGCAGCTCGCTAAAAGATTGGCGTGACACATACGTGTTCTCAATAACAGTAGGCCAACCCAAAGCTAACCCTATTAAAAGCGCCTACATCGACCTAATACTGGTTTGGTTTAAGGTTGGCCCAACTCTACCCATGTTTTTTAAAGAAGAAGTTAAGTTCGGGATAATATTAGGCTAAAACTCCAGGTCAAAAATATATTCTAACAAAAAGGTTGATAAGATTTGACCGTCAAGATGAAACTTGATGCGTACTATGAGGAGGATTTGAGGTTTAAGTCTAACTGATGCCAGATGAGCAATGGTTAAGCTAGTTTTTCCAAATGAAACTAGGGCCTGCAATCTACCCATGTGAAGGTTGGGAGGTTGATCTTGGCTCCAAGGAATGACAGTTGGCCTCGATAATGATTATTTTCATATCATGTATCTCATGCAGATATTATGCTTCGAACTCCTAGAAATTAAGAAAGGATAGATTACATTCTTAATTAAAGGGGAGTGAATATTATGTCAATCAATTTGCCCCTTCATTGCTTGCATATTGAAGCATATGAATCAGGACGCGAGCCATTTGTGGCGGCTATGATCTCTTTAAGATAAAATTTTTTGTCAAGGCTTGGTACTTTTCACATGATCAGTTCATGTTTGATGTGTGACCAAGCTCTTTGCCTTTTATTTCTTGACCAAGCCCTTTGTCTTCTTTCATTCTTCCTTTGCTTTTCCTAATTTCTGTTATCAATGGTGTCCAAGAAAAGCAGTGCGACTATGTCTGAGCTGGAATCCTTCCACGGGTAGTACAATGTCCACTGTAATTGAATCTGATCGTGCTCGAGCCTTAAGATAAACCCCAAGATTCCTAGTATAAGAACTTTTTTGTAGGTTATTATCATCCAAATAATTAATTTATAAGTGTCAATTAATGGGATAAATAAAAATAATGTAAAATGTAGTTTATATTGTGAATTTTTTTATTTTCTAAAACTTTTGCTTTCGCGAAGTGCATCACCATCAAAATGACTAGACAATTGAATACTATAAGAAATTTTTTTATAGGTGGCCACTTTTTGCAAAATTTCAATTTAACTACATTTGATAGAAAGTGCAACTAAGTTTTATAAATATTAATGGTAACCAAAGTTGTATTACAACTAAGTTAAATGTTATTTTTAGTATTTTACACAACAATATTTAACCCATGCGACCAACATAAAACATGTTTACCAAAGATACAAGTGGAAGAAAAAATGGGAAAGGGAGAATTATCAGATATTTTTTAGACAGTCATGTTTACCAAAGGAGGAGAGAGGTCTTGGTTTTTGAAAACTTTCTACTTTCAACTAAGCTTTGGTAACAAAACAAGTACGGAGTAAATTGGTCTTTCTATGCTATAGAATGTTTAAGGCCAAATATTTTCCTCTTGGCACATTTGGGAAGCAAAATTTAGGTATAGAGCTTCATATATGTGGAGAAGCATTTTCAAATGCTGCCAAAAACTTCAAAGGGGCTATAAATAAAGGATGGGAAATGGAAAAGGAATAAAATTCTTCAAGGATCAATGGATGGCTAGATCTTTACAAACAATGGAACCACTTCTTTATGATATTAATGAAGAACACGTGGTAGAGCAATTTATGATAAATAAACAAGAGAGTAAAAAGAAGTTAAAATTACAAGAGTCATGAGGGAAATGGGGTAAGATTTAATACAGGATATCTCAATGCTTAGTAAGGAGAAGGATATTGTTTTCTAGGACTTTGAGCCAAATGGACAATGCTTGGTGAGAATACATACAAGATAATTCATAAAGACAATTTGAAAAGCCTAAATCATTATTTGTAGTAATCAAATGAAGAAGTAGGGAGAATACTAAAAGCAATTTGGCCATAAAGTTACCAAAGAAAATACAAATTTTTATTTGGAGAATAGTTACAAACTCTCTTCCAACCTACTCCAATATGGTAGAGAGGGGGATCATAGGAAGAATATATTGTTTCTTTTGTAATCAAATGAATGAAGAAAAGGATTGCTTGCATCTATTTTGGAAATTTAGCAGTTTGTAGTTTGTCTTTAGAAACCACATTTAAGGGATTTTAAGACAAAGATAATCACAAATATGATTGATGCTCTTATCTGCTTACTCAGTGATTACGATATATATTCTTTTTTCGCTATATTTAATCATATACTGAGGATTTGATAGTTGAGGAATTGTCATTGAGCAAATGATATGCCTATTCACTTAGACAATGTGGCAGTATCATGAGTTAATTTTCCGCATTTTTATCAATCCTATTTCACTATGCAAAATAGATTTTTGAACCTATCTACAAGCCTAGCAAAGTGGATCAAATCAAAGAGGAGATTCATTAAAGTGAATATCTATGTAAGAATCAATTTCAGCTTAAATCAAGTTAGTTTTGTTACTGTTAAAACAAATTGGGAAGGCTAGTTTATTGCAACTAAATATTGGGCTGCTCTTGTTTTTGCCAAGCTATTATGACTAGAAGCAACAAGCATTCTACTAAGATTAAATTGGGCAGTAGAGATGGGCTTTAAGAGGATAGAGTTGGAATTGAACTCACTAACCTTGATCAAATGACTCTTGAAAGAGGAGAATATCAAATTGTGTATTAGTTTCTTGGTTAAGGAGATAAAAGAATTGGAGATTTGTTATGAACGAGTATGTTGTCTCCATATCATAAGAATAAGGAACCAATGTACTTACCTGTTAGCAAAAATGGCAACAGAGAGAGCACAAATGATTTTTTATGGAGGAAGATGTATAAGGGAGGCCTTTTGTAAAGATTGGTTTGTATCATTTTTACTTTTTTTGTGAGGGTAGGACTTGTCTTTCATTTAGTACTTTAGGTTTTTATTAGAGGTGAATGAGGATGTGCACCCCATAGGTGTGTTTTGTCTGAGTTTCTTTGTTCTATTAGAAAATTTTTATTCCAAAAAAGGTGAAACAACTAAGTATTGCAGTTAAATAATGAAAAATGACCAAAATATTCAAAAAATTTGTTGCCTTAAACAAAATTTGTCATGATGTAAGAATTTCACATGTTTGGTAAGATAAAATTATAACGAGAAAAGGATATAATATTAATTTGGATAATTTGGAAATACACCTACATAATTTGACTATAATTGCAAATATATTTACATAATTTCATATTTGCAGATAAGTCCTACATAGTTTGATCATAATTGTAAATACATCAACGATATTATAACGTTATTATTGCACCATCACGATATTTGTATAGTTGTAAAGATATGAAAACTATGTGATATATTAGTAATTTCATAAATTTAGTGAATGTATTTAGTTTTTGTAAATATATTCCCATATTTTGCGTGGCCACATCATTATAGTGCGGTAATAGTGCTATAACAACATAAGTATATTTGCAATTATGGTAGAACCATGTGAGGTTATTTGTAATTTTCAAAATTATGTATGTATATTTATAAATATGGTCAAATTATATGAGTATATTTTTTAAGTTACCCTAAAAATTTAACAAAAATTTAACTAATTTAAGATTCCTTCCTTCTCATGTAATGGATACATGTAAGCCTTAATTAATTAAAATATGATGCAACAGTATCATTATACAAATTATGAGTCCCACTTGCCCTATGTTACAAATGAGTTTTACTTGACTTTTATATATGCTATATCGAATGCAGACCCAAAATCTAAAAAGGACACCAAACTCGGGAGCATTTGGGCTAGAGAACTATCAGACAATATTAATTGATAAGCCCGTGTATGCTTTTTAACTATTTTCAGTTGCACTAACTTTGCCAATAAATCATAATCAATGCCCTTCGGGACTTCTAAAAAACTGAGGGATACTTGTCAGATTCAGGAGAAAAATATGTATGATTTGAAAGAAAAATATATATTAAATATATAAAGAAATTCAATATGGATTAGATTGGGTTTTAGTACCAAGTTGGAGTAGACCTAGTATTGGTTTTGGTTTCTCCAAGGTCTATTTTTAAAATTCTTTCAAAAACCAAATTCAAATTTGGTAATGGGTCAAGTGGGTTCAGACCAACATAATACCAAGTTAGGCACTATAGCCAACTTGCTAAAAGATCAGTTGCTTTTTTATGTTCTCAGCAACAGTACATGGAATTGCGGGAAAGTCCAAACCCGTTTGAAGTTTTTTGTTAGTTAGTCCCGTGTCGAGGACATCTAAAACCTTATTTTCTCATTATAAATGAAATCACTTTCGGGAAGGAACAACGTTTAAAACACCAGTTGTTAAAATTCATGAGGAGTTTATAGTTGGAAAATTGAACAGGCTATTTCCTTGCTTCTGAAATGGTGTTTTGAACCCAGACAAAGGAGATGCACAGAGTTAAGTGCGTTTTGTCACTAATTAATACAGGCATAACGAACTGTTCATCATGATACACAGCATGATTATCTCTTTATAATTAATTCACTCTTTAGCTGTTTAGCCCCAATTCATGTCAAAGCCTTTCAAGCCTGAGAACTAAGAGGCACCGGCTAAGACATCTGCGTGTGTTGGGTAGTGGCAGCAAGCCCAACCCCTCTCGGCTAGTACTGGACTGTCAAGCAATCGGACGGTGCATGCGGATAACCGTGACACCTGACTAATCTAACAGCCAGCTATACCTTCTCCATATATCATGAGCATGTGGTACCTTATACAACATAATTCAAGTACTCTGTCAAAGCCAGCTTATGGAAGGTTCTGTGGACAAGTGGCTGTACCAAATGCACAGTCCAAAACTCAGATTTTCAGGATTGCTTTTACCTTTTCAAGCCCTTAGCTGACCTTATCATGTTACTGCACTGGATCGTTACAAACCGGAAGGTTTACATGCTTAATCATCACTCCAATTCCTTCAATCATCAGTCCTATAATTTTCCCACTCAGATCCATGTATTTTCATTATTTTATATATGAGTTTTTCTCGTATGAAACGCGAGTGCAACTCATACCTGTTTCTCATTTTTTTAAAAAAAAATTTCAAGATCTAAGCTGTACAGTTTAAGCTTAAATCTAAAAAGTAATTTATTGAAAACCTTATAATTCATAATATTAGAAGAATATACCTCATATAAATATCCACGAGGAAGAAAATGAAAGGTTAGTTATATTCTAATTTGAAAAATTAAAGCATGGAAAGCCCAGGGTAAGGGTGCAAATGGGTCGTGGTTAACTCAAGCTTAATCCTATTTGAAAATCCGTTTGTCGAATTCTATATATTATACCATATGGGTCAAGTTGAATCTACCTTACATTTTAGAAAAGATGAAACTCTAGTAATGCGGTTGAAAATGCAAATGAAGTTTAAAATTTTAGTATTTTTTATACATGTTGCAAAATCCGTATGCATGAGAAGAGTCAGATTATTTCGAGTTGAGATAGTTTAACCCAACTCTAACTATAGGCATGTTTGTTTACATATAAAACTTTTTAAATTAAAATTTTTTTATTTAAAACTATTTACTGCCTATAATTATAATATTTTTGTAATTCTTTCTTTACATTTTTTATATAATTATCATACTTTTCAATCGTTTTTATATATCTATTTGTAGAAATAACATATTTATT
>JAXCLR010000063.1:45605024-45622560 GCA_035584095.1 Annona squamosa | reverse complement strand
CCAATGGATATGTAGTATTATTATTTACATACATATACATATACATACATACATATACATACATACATATATATATATATATATATATATATATGTAAAAGCATCTCATTTCTTCAGTGTATCTTTGGTTCTCGGAGATTTTCTTCAATGCAAGTTTTCAGCAGCTACTGACACGGCTGTCAGGTCTTGTGAGGTAGCAAAACACAAGGAAAGACATTTTCACTGCCTGCCTGCTTGCTTGCTAGCGAATGCCTCGTATGTGTATCAGGGTTTTTTTTTTTTATTGTGGGAAGTATGATTCACATCAGGAACGAAATAATTGCTTTTGGGAGGATTAACTTTTGCATGTAATCTAGTGCTTTTTTAGGCTTTCGAGGGTAATTTCTGAAAGGGCCTCTCTTTGGCCAGCAAATCAAGACCGATGCAATGAGGAAATGCATATGGTATGTCGGACTCTTGGGGCTACAAGGAATTTTTTTATTTTTATTTTTTAAAAATGCTTTCGTGGCGAGAAAATGCATTAAGACAACATGGTAGAAGTATCCCTGACTTGAGGAGTGTTTGATGGTCGAAAGAAACACATGTCGAGCACAAGGTAAAAACACTTTCCAAGAGAGATTTACAAGAGGCAAACGATCTGCTTGAAAGATATGCTGTTGCTATGCTGGTTGAGACACCAAGACAGCATCCATGTTGGGCTATTCAAAGGGATTAGATAATGCTTGTTCATAAATCAAAAGTTTTCCAAAAGATGAAGTGGGAATCCGGAGCAATTAGTAATTGGTCTACGAGACGTTCGTGAAGAAAGGCTCGATCGATGTTGTAAAAACGTGGGCTTCATCTAGGGCTAATTAGTGTACGAAATTCGTTTACGTGATCATAATTGGTATAGTAATTTGTAGAAAAGAAAAGCATAAAATGAACAATTTCCTCAAAAGGGTTTCCTTGCACTAATTCCAAAATCAACCCAAATGTTAATTTAAGGTACGTGCGTCCATATAACTGTAACTTTAATACACATAAACTGCAGTAAGGATCAAGAATATTCCCGATGACCAACGTTCATGGAAATTAAGGGAAGCTAAGCAAATCCCTCAAAGGACTGCATGTAGTTACTACTAAGAGAAAACCAGCATATAAGAAATGCCAATCCAATCCTTTACAAAATATTCAGATATTTTTAGTTTAGTTTTCCTCTATTGGGAATTCAATATTTCTGGCGATCTTCAATATTCTACGTTTTGCGAGGAGGACACTGGTAGCACTTGGTGAAGATGCCGAATGTGTCCACTTGCTGGATGAAGTTGAGCATGCTGGCCCACCCTCCAAAGCCAAACCCAATCACCAATACCCACCCCACCACAAAGATGTTCATGGAATACATGCCAGCCCATCCTCCTAGAAATGATGGTGGTCTTTCTACAGCATTCTGGGCACCAAACGACAACATTTCAAATCAATAGAAATCACAGTCATGACATTCATTTCACAAGTACATGCAAATTAATTTTCAGACTTTGCAAGAAAATGTATATTACAGAATTGAAAACTCATTTTGCTAGAATTAGTGATCATCGATTGATCCAGGATTAGGTGGTAATTCCTGCACTGGATAAGTTTTCTGTTCCTCTCCTCGGGTGAATATTCATCTCCTAATTTTTAAAAATATTTAGTTCAAGTATATATAATGCATTGTCTTTCTTAATGATATATATATGCATACATATATCATTGGAAAGACAATGAGTTATTGTTGGCATTCATTTTTTTTATATGAAAAAAGCGTCCATGATCCATTAAGAATTCGAGCCAACGACCAGCTGGTCAATGGCTTGAAGCCTTGATCATACCAACCGGTGGGCTACTATTATATACGTGATGCACTTGTTATCAGTGTTTTAAGAATCGGCTGTTGGACCGGTCGGACCATGAACCAGTCATGCCCCATTCACTGATTTTTCCAATTTAACCATGGTTTGACCGTCAATTTGCACCAGTTGAACTGGAAAAATTGAGAACCGATCATAAAATCAGTTTATTGCCCGGTTCATTTTCAAAACATTGCTTGTTATGTAACATGACATTGAAAAGCAAGAGTGGAAGAATTTACCTCCCTTGAGGAAGCTGATGAGAAGGTGATCATGTGGGCCAACGCAGGGATTATGTAAACAGTAAAGCTAACAAGAAGAGATCCAACGGTGGAGTTAATGGGTCCAAAGAAAGGAAAAATGATCGCAAGAAACCATATTGGAATCACCACAGGCAGCCTTGCCAAAGCTCTCTTGAAAATGCTCTTGCTTTCGTGCAAACCTATGAACTTCTCCCACACAAAGTATAGAGGAGTGCAGGCGAATCCGAATGTTATGAACTGCATGTGCATAATCATTTCAGTTATACATGTTTTGTATCAGTGATCTCACAGAATAAATCTTAATCACATGGATACATGACAAAGCAAACAAAGTTGGAGACAAGGAGCTACATATTAATTTGATTTAACATTGATGTCGTGATGGACTATATATTCATAATTATATCAGCCCACAAAAGAAAAAATAATAAGAAAATTTAAACTGGGATTTTTAGTTCATTTGGCACCTGATGAATAAGCATGAGAATGATAGCCATGTCCCTAAATCTGGTCCGGGGGAGTAAAGAAAAAGCATTTGAATGGTTGAGAAGCATGTCACCAAATGCCCAATACACTGAAATGGCTGAAGGAAGTGTGAGAGTCAGCACATAAAGCGTCGCGATCAAGTATACTAACTTGAATTTCTGTGGCTTCCACATCGCATGCATGATTTCTCTGCAGACAAAAACGGTAAGCATGCAATATTTTAATGCATATATAGATATAACTATATGCAATGCCATAGCTAAAGATTGCAATGGTAATAAGTTCCATGCAACTGACACATTTGAGGCCTTCATATTAACCGCGGATGTTCATATATTATAATCATCTCAACCGATAATCCAACCCATGAGATATTTTTATAATTTTCTAACAACAATCAACAAATATCTATCAATATTCAAAAGTTTCCTAATCGAATTTTAAATTTTTTCCAACTGGTAGGCACTTCTACATAACAGAGGAAAACAATGCCACCAGACAAAATGCTTTTACTATGCCAAACATAAATTGCAGCTGATGTCATTTGAACTAAGAACGCCCAGCAATAGGAGTACATCCGTGTACCATTGAGGCAATGCCTTAGTGGCCACATATGGACCATGGTTGTTTGTGTATTCATTTACAAAGCTATTAACCGAGTTTATTTTGACATAAAAGAAAAGAAAAAAGAAAAAAATAACAAGACGACACCCCTTAGGTAAAAGAAACACAATAAAATAAAATAGCATGATAACAATGAAAAATAATCTAGTAAGTTAAAAAGATACATTTTACAAAAAAGGTTGATGAAAGATCAAAATGATGAAAAGCAAAATTTGCAAAGGTGGATCAAGAATGCCTATTTGATTTATATAATTAAAATAGAAAGTTGTAAAGGAAAAAAACTTCCCAAGAAAAGAGAGTAAAAAATAAATAAATAAATCTTTATCTGCTACGATTGCCTGTGGTTGTTCTAAAAGATCCAATGTCCTTGAATGAGATTTGTATAGAATAACTTTTTTCTTACTAATGAAGTTTTTCATTTTCAATATATTTTTTGCATTTTAATATAATTTTTCATGTTTTCAATGTACGTAATTACATTCTCATCCCATTTGTCTACCCCACTCAAGCCCCTTGAATCCTTCCAAACAAGCCCTAAATGTTTGCTGTTTTTTTAAATAATATATATTTATTAAATACATATAGATATCGTTAAGTATCTAGATCTCTAGAAATTTTTTCAGAATTTAAACAACCGAGTACTACCGAACATGCACGCATTTACCCACTCAAGCCCCTTGAATCCTTCCTAGAAAGCCCTGAATGTTTGCTATTTTTATTTAAATAATATATATAGTAAATACATATAGATATCGTTAAGTATCTCGATCTCTTGAAATTTTTTCAGAATTTAAACAACCCATTACTACCGAACATGCACACATTTACCTACCAAGAAGTTGTTTTTATTATTTGAGATTATAAGATTAAGGGAATCTCACACTGTGACAGCATGTCCGCCAAAAGTATAGAGAATATTGGTGGCTCCAGTGAAATACAGGACCAATTTTGTGGGGCCCGAATGTTTTACTCCTTCGGCCTTAGAAAACACAAATTAAGAAAAAAAGGAAGAAAAATCGTGTATTAGGTAATGCCTGTGTTATAAAACAAAAAAAATTAATTAGCAAATTTAGAACTTCTCTTCCTACCTGGCCATGGAGAAGGGCAGCAACAGTCAGGTACCACGCGGTGTAACTAGTCATTAGCAACCCTAGAAAGGACCATATTCTGTAATTATGGAAGGATGGGATGAAAACTGTCGTAGCACAACAGGCTCCAAATATGTAAGTCCAAGTTCTTTTGTCTAGATTGTCATTGATGTAGTAGATGTTGCTTCAAGGGAAAAAAAAAGAAGAAGCAAGGAATATTACTCAGAAAGAATGTCTTTTTCGGAAGAAAACAATAGCTGGTATCAATAATGCAATCATGTCGGCTACACCAAAATTTCCAATCTCAGAAGTCAGGTTGAAGGCGGTCAATTTCAATCTCAGTCACTCTGCTGAGATTCCCATCTAATAAGGATGGGATCAATGAAAGTGTCCTTTCGATCTAATTGTTTAGCGCTTAGCAGATGAATGATAATTACCAAACAGCAGTCGTATCCATGCATATGTACCTAAAAAATATATTAAAAAAAAAACTGAAATATTGGACCCCTGAAATCATCAGATGGATAATGAAAGCCCAGCTACCAGATGAATGGTCTAATCACTGGAAATTCAAAGGACCTCTCCTTTATGTTAGAATCCTGGATTTGTAAAACTTCTAGGTGAAGGATACCTTGCACATGCAATTAGTTGAATTACTGATCCGAACAGAAGAAAAGTGCAGTTGAAGAACAGGCCTGCATTTCTCCAATGCTTTCCTAGTAGCCCATCAAGAACTTCAAACCACTGCCATTTAAAGAATAAGTAAATGAGATTTGACACACATCAGGGTACAGCAAAAGTATACATAACTACTAAGAATTACAAAAAGAGTTACAAACAAGAAACGTCAATGGAGTGGAATCCATTAAAAAAACAAAATTTTTTGCATATAGGTACGTCGTACGTTTGACTACAAAAGAAGTATTTTCGACGATAGACATTCTCGTGTTCTTGAAATTTTCATTAACTTCAACAATATAATAGCATTTCAAAAGCTACCTCTAGTCCTCTATCAATGGTTATAAGTAAAAACAACCGATTACATAGGAGGATTAGTCTAAAAGGAACGGATCAAAAACAATTTTTCAGAATGAATTTGATTGAGACAAAGGACTCCCACATGATATCCCATTACCACCATAAAAAAAAGGTGACATCCCAGTAACATTATGAATCGCATGATTTCTAAAAACAAAAGCCAATAATAATAATAATAAAACTACTGGACCTTTAATCCAAACGATTAATTAGGCAGCGAGTACGTTTTTTTAAAAAAAAAAATCAAAATAAACTAATGTGCCAGAAAGGAAGATCAAATCTAAAGTGAAATAGTACGTACAAATATATGCCACATATGTACATATAAATACGTACCTGAATGACATGGTTTCTAAAGTCCACCTTTTCCCTTTCCTTTCTAGTGCGGTACTCAACATAAAGGATGCTAATGAGATAAGCTGTCCAACTCCCCATTAGTCCATAAAATAGCTGAAAAAGAATCCCAGAGAGCATTCCCAGCTGGGAGAATGAGTATGGCAATGTGAGTAGCACTTGGGCCACCTACAACCACAAACGTACATACCCAGAACCAAAATTAATTAAGTACGCATAAGAGTTATTATTAACGACAGAAAAACGAGGAATCATCAAATAACGAGCAGGTAGATCCACTCGCACCAAGTCTAGATTAATCGTCTGATGAGCAAATCAACCAACACTGGGTATATTTTCCAAATCCACCAAGCTAGCATGAGAAAGATTTTGTTGAAAACAAGAAATTAATGAAAACGGCAAGGATATATAACAGCTGTATTATATAGCTTGCCTGATTAGATGCACAGCTAAACCATGCATCATATACAGAACCGCCGTCCCACAAGAATTTCGAGAACTTGTTCTTGCCCGTCTTTGCTTCGCCTTCCCTCTCCATTTCAACATAGTTTCCGGCGACGACGGTCTCGATCTTCTCTGACGCCATGCTTGTTGTCTTGTGTAATACGTGGGGGTACTGATGCTGGAGCTTTCTGCAACTTATATAGAAGCTAGCTAGCTAGCTAGCTCATGTTCTCTTTCTCTCTCTCTCCGTATGTGCGAGTGGAGGTGAAGGGGTCCACACGCATGCAACGCACGAGCGGGGTGGCCCACTAGAAGGGACCGCGGATGGATGATTGTTGATAACTAGGCATAAAAGAAATAGGGAAAAAAATCTTTAGCCGAGAAAGATGGCCTACTATGTGGAGTGAATGATTGCTCGAAGTTGCTTCACATGATTAGCCCACACGTGTGACAACTGGCCCCTTAGAATTGAAGTGTCGTGCCGTTCACACACACCACAGAATAAAGCTAGCATTCTTCTTTATTTGCTCGGTCAAACCATGATCCCCGATACGCTGCCACTGGGACACACCATCACGTGTACTTCACTCACAAACCCAAAAATCTGATTTCGACATCAACCTAAGCTCTACTTGGACAAGTTAATTTCATCACGTTATAAGCTACTTTCTGCCTAATTTCTAAGTGGCCGTCTATCACAATGCGCATGCCGGAGTACCGCCATCCGTCACAATCTCAGAGCTGTTCGTCCCCTTTAATGGCATACACCACGTGCAAAGGTTTACCTTTCATATATTGTATTTGGAGGATGCAGGCTTTTCCTGAGTACATCTCCTAACCCTAATCCAAAATATACTCATTATATTTTTAAAATTCTAAGTATACCAACTATATTTGTAGTTAACACCAAAAATGTCATTTTGTTAAAAATTATTAGCTAAATTTTTATAAATATTCAAAATACTCTTATTATAAAATAATAAAATATGAAATAAAATAGAAAGAAAGTGAAATTAAAATTCTCTAAGTTCAGAGCTCATGTGATATTAAAGCATCGGTGAGTTATGACTTTCAATTTTTAATTATGTTTAGAGTTCGATTAGCATATTGATGATTCACATATTAACTAGTGGCGTTAACTTACACATTGAGTATTTTTAAAATTAACGATAAATGTAGTAAATATATTTAAAATTAAGATCAAACACAATAAGCACATTTAGGAAAAGCCTCTTTCATCAAAAAAAAAAAAAAAGGAAAAGCCTCATTTCGAAGATATTTTAGCATCTTGAATTTCTATAATTAATAGGTTTACCAGACGAGTAGTTTGATTTGATCTTCTGTGGCACGAAGGCATAGCACTCGTCAATGCGGAATGATCTCTTTGCAGACATGACCCCAATGGCTAACCATTGGAAGGTCAAGTCCTAAAGAAGGGCAGGGGGTAGGACTTTCCACTGGAAGAATCCTAAAAAGTGTTAACCACCATCACCATCATTGAGATGATGAGAAAGGTGGGCCACCAATCTGCACTCCACTGTTCGGTGGGGGCGTGGGTTCCACTCTCAAACTTTAGTGGCAAATGACCTTCACAAGTGGGCCCGACGTGGCTTTTTAGGACCCTATACATGTAACGTCCTACAGATAGGGTGGCGTTCCTCCTTTTTCAAAGTCGGACGCCAACCCATTTTGGTACGCTTGGCGATTGACCACTCGGGTGGCTTTCTAGCCTGAGGTGATCTTGCGAGGGTCTGGCCCACCCAAGGATATAGAAACGAAAATTAAAGGGATTTTTTTTTTTTTGATGGAGTATATTTACAATATATTTCAACTCATAATACATTTAAAATTCTGAGACAATTCTAACAATGTTTCCAAAGGGAGACAACAAACTCCCAAATATCAATGGGGGAGACCACCAGCTCCCAACCAAACAAGGAGGACCACACGCCAGCCTCCACAGAAATTTTAATTCGAAATCCCCACTTGGGATTCGAACACGCGCCGGATGGGAATGAAAGCTTCGTTCTGCACTCGGCGACCAAACGAGCGCCGCTCGTTTGGCAAAATTAAAGGGATTTTGGATGGTGAACAACTAGCTAGGATTTGTTACTTAGCGAAAACATATTAAGACCTAATATTAAGCCTCACAAAAACAAAAGCAACCAAGGGTTTGGATTTGTGGGAGCCCCAAATTGATAACGTTTTCATCGTCAGATCGAGTGGACCCAATCGTGCCTTAATTGATGGGCCTACTAGCGTAGCCACTCTGGAAACACGATATCGAGTGGGCCGCTCGGCCATTGTGTGTTTTTTTCTTTGATCCCCACAGTCAATGTAAGGCCCAAGTAGAAAAATAAAGTTGAAGTTGTAGGAACCCTTTCTCACTTTCGGCACTTGTTTTGTGAAAAGAAAGAGACGCAGCCATGTGCTGTGGATGTAATCATGATTTTGAGGGGACAAACCTTTATTATTTTATGCCCATTCCTTTCTAAGCTCTGCATAATCAAAACCGCCAGATTTAACTGCCAGATTAAGACCCGAGGTGGCTTAACTTTCTGCAAGTGGGGCCCACCGAATGGGCCAGAATATAATCTCAGTACATCAGATTCGGTCATATCACAACCTAGATGATTTTTCTCTTCTTCTCATCATTGTGTATAATTCGTACAGGGCTTGTTTTGATACACTCAAAATTTTTCAAATTAAAATATGGTAATTTAAAATTTTTCATTCTCTACAACTGTTATTTTTTACATCTTTCTATACAACCGCTCTACTTTTCAATTATTTCTACATGATTATCATATGATTAATTTATATATTTTAACTTTATTTTCTTTACTCCTTATTATTATCATTATTATATCACATTATTTTTCTATTTCAAAAATTTTATAAAAAAAAATTCCTTCCAAAAATTTTATCTCCCGCGGAACGCACCCATAATTGGGTATTCGGACAAATCATCTTTCAAAAATGAAGGGCATGCAGCCTGCCTCTGGAGTATGAACTTCGCACCCGGGGAAGAAAATCCGCAGGGGAAGGCAATTTGACCCCATGTAGTGCATCTACCTCTTTCGAAGATCTCAACTTAATGATCTGACGATCATATGGGGGGCCAAATTCTATGCCTGAGGTGATCGTTAGAAGTTTGACCCTGCCATTGTCCAACACCAATTTGGCGGTCATAAATTGAAGCAGTTAGATTGATTTACATCATGAGCAAATTATCTTGCGATACATCCGATGATTAATCACCCGTTTCCATACGCCAAAGTGGGCCATTAGTTGAGAACCAACGACGTGACATGGACCACATGGTAGACGATCTTTTGTATATATATTGTTCATGTGATTGAATGATATTCCATCCGGATTTATTGGAAAGTTGTAAGCAGTTGTTGTTGTTGTTGTTTTTTGGGTAATTTTTAAGAAGTCATATTTCAGTGGCATACAACCTCATTTTAGCCCACTTTGATGATTAAATAAATTTAATAAGCTTACAACATTTAAATTTTTTCACTTAAGGTTCGGTTGGTGATGCAAGTGAGGAGAGAGGTATGAAAGGGGGAAAATATTCTAGTGATATAACATGCTAGAAGTGAAGTTAGAATAAATAGAATATTCATATAAAAAATGATTAAAATATAAAGATAAAAATAAAAAATAAATGATAATATGGTTAAGATATTAAGTTTTTTTCAACCAGCAAATGGGGAGAGGTGGGAAAACGGGTTTCCCATCTATATTTGTTGCTAAACGGAAATAAAGTTTTATGCAAATCAACTATGTGCATAATCCCCATCTACCAAATGTAAATATAACATACTAAAATGGTTTAATTTATATACCAATTTTAAGTCATTAATTCAACATTTGAACCATGAAAAAATAGTAAATAAAAAATCATCAATAATAATCTTTGATATAAATGATAGGGGTCGATCACTGCATGGCGCATCAATCCTCAAGCTATCTTTTTTCTATTATTTTTATTTTTATTATTTTACAATATTTTTATATATTTTTATTTTTAAAAATCATCAATTTTAAAGGTATTTAAGTCATTTTCACCCTTAAAAATCTTGATTTTAAAAATTAAAAATAAATCTATAAAAATATTGTAAAATGGTAAAACTTAGACATATGAGTTTAATACATCGAGAAAATATATATTTATGAAAAATCAAAAAATAAAAAAAATTTAAGAAAAGACATCGTATTCGGCTGAAGTGGGATGCGTTACATATAATCAACCCTCGCAATCTACGGAGTGATATACAAGTTCAATGTACATACGAAAGAATTTAAGTGTATTTCATAATTTACGCATTTTTATTTGTTTTTAAGCAAGTAGAACACATTCAAGACTTTGACGCGTTTTTTTATTCAATTATCAAAGCATGCCAGAACAGGGGACAACACCGATATCTTTGGAGGCGTGGACTCTGGACGCATGCCTCATCTTTATATGGCTGGCAGCCACCATGCATACTCAGCAGCAGGTTACTCAGGTTGTCGTAGGCAGTTGATTGCCCCCACCCTCTTGAAAAACGTGAAAAACAAGAAATTTTGAGCACTAAGCAAGTCCATTAATGGGCATGTTCAAGATTTGAATGGGCTGCTACAAGTCTACACTACTTCTACCCAGTCAACCTTGTCAAATTTAATTAGGCTACCTGGACCAGTGGACCTGCTACTAATTAAATTTATAGGGAAAATCTTATTAATTAAATCTATAATAAAACCATAAACGGAAGCATACCTGAATCCAAGAGAGCAGTTGTTCTTGAATTTTGTGGTTTTTGGGTCTTCCAAGTTAATGCCCTAGAGTTATCTGGAGAATGCAACTCTTCTTTTCCACTGATGAGATATTAGAAAAAAAACCTTAATTAAGTGCATAATTTGAGGATCACAAACGTTTATATAGGAAACTCATCTTTTGTATTTTTAATTTAACCCATCATCAAAATAGAAATTACAAATTAGGTTGTAGGGTTTCTATGTATAGAAGACTCATACTTTATTAGATGATTTAAGCCCATAAAACATTTATAAGATCACTTTAAAAATTGAGCTATTATTTATAATAGCATATATATAATTAATATATATGTGTGTCCAAAATTTCAACAAAATTAACTTCCAATTATCATAAAGCATATTATCAATAGCATATTCAGATCTCAAATGCATATATCTCAGGCTGCTTGGATTTCCTGCATAAGATTGAATTTCAGTGTATTAGGCGAAATACATATATTTTTTGAGGGAGATGAAAAAAAGGGCTGGGTAGATCTTCAATCTGCACACTATTCATCTCAAGGGGCGCATTTTCCATGCTATGCTATGGCTGGGATCTTCCACCGTATTGGGGGAGTGGGCATCTTAAAAAAGATATCAGCGCATGAGAAGACTTGAGGTTTGAAATGACAAGACAGATCACAGAAGGGGGAAGAATGGAGATGCTAAAACTTGTTAGAATGTGAGGACGATTAGAATCATCCGTACCATCTCACATTTTTAGTTATATATGTGTGTGTGGAGAGTCCGCATTGCATTATAATTATGGTGTAGTTCACTGCGAACAAGTCCCATTTAATCATGAAATCAATATTTATTCCACCAACTATATTTAGAATTATTTATTTTAATAGGATATGAATTTCCATCCAAATCAAACATGTATATGGGTCATATCTTAAAATAGTACAAAATCAACTTAATAAAATAATTTAACATAAATATCAATTTTAATTTTGTATTTTTAAAATCTAAACTATTAAAAGTATGTTTTTATATAGATAAATGATTACATAAAATATTATTATATTTTAATACATATGAAGAGAGATGCTCTGATGGAGAGGGACAGAGAGGGAAAGAGGAAGAGAGAGAGAGAGTAGGAAGGTCTAATGGAAAAGAAGGGACGAAAGGAGAGTAGGAAAACAAAAAAGAGTAACGAGAGAGAGGGACGGTTGGAGATAAAGAGAAAGAGAGAGAAGTAGAGAAACATTTTAAGGTTTAGGGTAGACATTTATGCATTCCCTTTTAATGGGTTGTCAACATATTCACGAATTGAATAAGTTGACGGATTGTAAAATTCTAAATCTAATCTATTTTTTACTTATATACTTGAATGAGTTAATAGATCATAAATCATTTATTCTAAAATCTCAACTCAAAACTCATTTATAAATAGTTGAATGAGTGAGTTAATGGATTAACTATGACCATTAACACTCTTACTGAAAATTAATTTATGACCTCAACTAAACTCCTACATGTGAAACAACTATTTCAAAGTTCAAAACCAAGCTCGATTCAAATGCTTCAATTTTTGTGATTCTGGGGCTATAGTCGTCGGTGATTATCTATCGGTTGATCATTTAGATGAGCCAATTAATCTTATTAGTGTACATTTGTGTATCTACCTACGAACCTAATCTCCCAATTGCAAGTTGAAGCACTATTTTCAAAAGACGACTACAGGTGCCTGGTCCTGTCCATGTTCCACCAAAAGTGTGAGTTGGGTATCAATGGCAAGTGAAAAAGCAGAAGCTTCGTGTATGTATCTTTGACCACCATGATTGTGTCCGATTATCCATTGGTGTTTACATGTTAACCACATCCCCATTTTCAGTAGTGGCATTAGTTGCATGGACCAGCCAACCGCCGATGCATTGGAAATCCATCTTCATGATCCTACCTATATTCAATTCAATCATCTGACATCCGCACCAAAAACGCTAAAGTTATTTCTAGATACATATGGTGGGGGTAATCGAGCCTAGGAAAGTTACAGTTCAACTACGTAGGAATACTACTCACTAGTTTCCATGACATATCCTGTTTTGGTTCTTGGACAGGGATAGTTCGCATTGAGTTCAATTCACCAAGGATGACAACTAATTAGAAGGATAGAGATAGACAATGATCAGTGTGGATGGATACTGGCTTTGTTGCGAGGTGTCGTCCTTTTAGCGAGTGGGTGAGAATGGGCCATTGGCTAGCGCGCCCACGGTTTCTTTAGTTTCCAAAACTGCAAAAGGTGGAGGGTTCGCAGCTTACCTTACCTTTGATATGTTCCATCGTTTCTTTGCGTGGACCACCAATAGATCATCACCCAGAATTCCGATCAAAGGCCGACCCACACAGCTGAACCATGTGATGGTCTCTATCATCCGGCAGGAATTTTACACTCTTGCTGGGGCCTGGGATGGACATGGACATGCAAGTTGGAGGTCTTAAGAAGTATTTGGGATCGGCAAAGCTCGTGGGATATGTCAAGGGCCTCATCCTTTTCATACACAGCATAGCACCTAAAAATGGCGTCGAGGCTCCATTCGAAATATATTTATATATACAGAGACCTAATATATATATATATATATATACACAGAAATATTCATGTGTAGCGCTGCTGCACCGGAATTTCTGGTGCAGTGTCGCTAAAATGACCTCACATGATTATCAAATCATAATCTATTTTACCCATTGTATTTAGAATAATATATTCTATTAGCACACAAATTTTCATCCCAATCAGATATGTATATGACCCTATCTAAAAATGATACAAATTCAACATAATAAAATAGTTTGATGTAAATAAGAACTTTAAAGTGATTTTTTCAATATGTAAACTATTTGTTATAAAATTTATATATGAATAAATGATTGTATAAAGTTTCATTGCATTCTAATATGTTTTCTGCCTATTTTTGATCAAATGTACTGTTGTTCCGGTACAGTAGTGTTGCATTGGAATAACTCCCATATATATAGTCATGATACTATACAATATATTGCATATTAGTTTACTGTACAATTTTCAATTTTTTAATTTTATTAAATTTTTATAATTTTTCTTCATAAACATATTTTTTAAGTGTATTTAATTCATATACTAAGTTTTATCATTTTATAATACTTTTGCATATTTATTTCTAATTTTCAAAAATCAATGGCATATAAGTCATTTTTTACCCCCTAAAACAGATGATTTTTAAAAATAAAAAAATATATGTAAATGTATTCAAAATGACAAAACTTAGTATATGAATTAAATACATTTAAGAAAACATGTTTATGAAGAAAAACTAATAGGAATAAAAATAATATTAAAAATTCAATATTATACAATAAGGTAGTTACAATACTTTGTATAGTATCATGACTCATATATATATAGAAAGAGAGAGCTGACGCTGCACCAGAACAGTAGTACAGTTGCCAAAAAAAATGGGTCCCACACATATTAAAATTCAATAAAATTTTATAGAATCATTTATCCATATATGAATCATACTTTATATGGTTTAAATATTGAAAAAATTACTTTAAGTTGTTATTTATATCAAACTATTTACTACGTTGAATTTATACTATTTTCAAAGTCTACACACATGTCTGATTGAGATGAAAATTGATATGGTAATAGAATACATTATTCTAAATACAATGAGTAGAGTAGATTATAATTTAATCATCATGTGCGGCCCATTTCAGCACTTGCCGTTGCACTTGAAAATATCTCACATNNNTTCAGGTACAACATGTAGCACAAGAATCGCTGAAATAGGCCCCCACATAATCATCAAATCATAATCTACTCCATCCTTTGTATTTACAATAATATACTCTATTAGATATGAATAAATTCATCCCCAATCAGATATGCATATAGGCCCTGTCTGAAAATGGTACAAATTCAATATAATAAAATAATTTAATATAAATAACAACTTTAAAGTGATTTTTTTAACATGTAAATCAATTGCTATAAAATTTATATATGAATAAATGATTGTATAAAGTTTTATTATATTCTAATATATATAAGGCCTCCTTTTGATCAACTGCACCGGAACAGCTCAGCTCCCATCTATATATGGCTTCATGGCTCAACATCTTTCGCTCTTTAGCTCTAAGCTGGCTAGGTGGGCTCTAGAATTATGAGCGAATCATTGAAGAGCTGGTGGGCTCCTCTCAAAATCGGACTGTCCTTCAAGAAAGTAGTCAAAGATTTGCAATTGGTTTGTCCATGCTAGATCCGGGAGATGAAAACTGGTCTGTGTTCTGTCAACGTGTGTCTATTGAGGATGAAAAATTCCCAAGAAAGAAGAACTAATAAGAGCCATCGGGGAAGAGAAGAGGAAACTAACTAGATTTTCAAATAGAACTAAATTGTTGCACCTCGTATTTCAAATTTTCAATTCAAATGAGTTTCACCACGTTTCTTTTTTTTTTTTTTTTTTTTTTTCTTTTTTGGTAATAGTGATATACCCAAAAGACTAATATTAGTCTTTTGGATATATCACTATTCGAACTAAAGTTAATTTTGACATCATAAATATACGTACATGGAAGAATATTATAAACTGTTAAAATTTAACAAAAAAGTTTTTTTAATCTAAAAAAGCAAATAGTTGTTCTTAGTTAAGTTAACCTATTTATATATGAACATTATTCTATATTTATCCAGTTGTCATAACTTATGCATAGTTACTTAATTATAAGCCCAAGATTGGATTCTTCTCTAAATTAACAAGTAGGTAACGTGACAACTTAGAGCACCGATCTTTTTAGACCTGTCTGGTTCAAAAATATTTTTTTTTGAAAATTTTTATAAACATATTAATTTAGTTATATTTAATCTATAAATTAAATTTTGCCATTTTTGGATATGTATATATATTTATTTTGATTTTGTAAACACAAAGGTACTCAAGTTATTTTAAATAACTTAAAATGAATTAAATATCCTTGTATTTAAAAATCCAAAATAAATATATACACATATTCAAAAATGATAAAATTTGATTTAGAGATTAAAAATAACTCGATTAACATGTTGATAAAAAATTTTAAAAAATAAAAATTAATATTTTTAGACTGTTTAGAAATGATCAGCTGGCGGCAATCCAATGCACGAGATGGAGAATCAAATTGATGATGGGCCTGGGTAGTCGTGGATGGTTGTTGGCCCATGTAAAGCGGAGGGCATTTGACTACGTCGTCAGCCAATCCAATGCACGAGATGGAGAAGCAACTTGATGATGGGCCTGGGTAGTCTTGGATGGTTGTTGGCCCATGTAAAGAGGAGAGCATTTGACAACGTGGTCATCCGAAGGCCGTTCAGTTATAAATCTCAAAGGAAATGAAATCTTTTATCAAAGAAAAATAAAAAATAAAAAAGGAAATGAAATGCAAACAATGACAGAGCGGCCTGTAATTGAGATCAACCGTGTGCTGATCAGTCCTGACGCGACGCCTTGATGTATGTGTCGTGACTTTCGGCGTCCATTTGTTTGAATATGGCGCACGTCGCTGTTACACCTCATGAAAAAAATAATAAAAAACCAAGATAAATCTCAAATTTTATCGTGGAATGGTGGAACGGTCTATTTGACGTTGTCGGTCTCATTGTCGCTCGAGCAGATTTGTGGTTATTCTTTTTGCATTGAGAAAGGGAAGCCTCGTAGCAGTCTTGAATCTCTGGTGCATGCGGGACTTGGTACTTGGCGAGGTGTCATGGTTCTACAAGCAGCGGACGCTCAAAACCCTACTACTCCTTAACTTGTATAACACACCATCAGGTATCCAGGTTCTTTATGCACAATTGAATTTATGTAGGTATCGTTTTCTTCTGGCCAATCAACAACGCCAGCGTGCCTGCGACAATTGACATTGGATCCACGTAGAATCCAAGCTGACGCATAACGTCCACAACTACCATCCAAATCCCACCAATTATCATCCAGAGTCAGAGTCCCTGTGCAGCAGCCTGCCAAAACGAGTTGCATGATCGGGCCCCAGCCCTCGATTTCCTCCTATTATTGGCAACGCACGGTGTCTCGGGCCTCTCGGCACGGCACGTGGTGTTTATAAACCCTCTCTCTTTTCTCACCACCCATCACCCATCCTATCCCTTACACTCGCCAACACATGCGTGGTCGCCGTCCCTTCATTATTTTTGCATTTTAAATTTTCTAACTTTGATTATTTGCATTTTAAACTAAAACTTTGGTCATTTACATATTAAGTCCTGAAAACTTTTGCTACTTTGTATTTTAAACTCTAGGCTTAATGTCATTAAATAACACATGAAGAAGGATCATTCACTTGCTTATATTCTCAAAATCACTTGTATAACCTTCAGTTAGGATTGCAAGCAAGCTCGTTCATGCATGCAATGGGGTGGTGGCATTTTCAAGAGCATGGAGCTTGAAGAGCAGTAACTCAGCCCTTCCCACCTTGAATATCTCCCCTACCAACCCCATCCTCCTTCGAAAAATATCGCTAAGAATTACCCAACAATCTAGTCAATATTGCGGGATGAACTCAATTCTCTCCCTCCTCCTCT
>JAXCLR010000063.1:45582136-45604924 GCA_035584095.1 Annona squamosa | reverse complement strand
CCCCCCCCCCCCCCCCCCAACCATCCTCAACACTCTCTGTCACCATCTTACTGAAAGACCACAAAATCCTGCCTGCTTAACAACAACGATAGGATCCACTCCTCTAATGGCAACATTCAACAAAAAGAAGAAGAGATCGAAAGAGAAAAAGGGCAATCACTCTCCCCTCTTCGATTGCAACTGCTTTCTATGCTACACCAGCTTCTAGATCAGATGGGATTCCTCTCCAAACTGTCTCCTCATCCATGAGATCTTAGAAGCCTTTGAGGACAACTTGCACAAGAACCCCAAGAGCAAGAAACGACAGTAGCATAATCAAAGGAGGAGGCAAGGAAGGTGGGTGGAGGAGGATGAGCAAGAGAGCAAGAGCAGCAATGAGGTTTAAAGGAGAGCTATTTAGATTTTAAGGATATCGGGCTTAATGAAGAAGATAGGGTTAAGGAAGGGGAGACGAGAGGAATAGTTGAGAAGTTAGCTAGTTTCGTTGCTGAATTTTTGTCACAGCTCTTGCCTTTCTCTATCTCGACAGAGATGGAAATACCAAAACTCGAGAAATGTGCTATGGGTTATAGCTTTAGCAAATCGCAATTTTTGTTGTAGAAGTGGAGCGATTTTCTAGTTGCAAAAGCAGTACCAGAGCTAATTGGAAACCTCGATGCTAGTCGTTACCATTTCTACTATGGTAGCTAAGGCCAATGACAACACTACCACACAAGCAGTCTAGAATGGCTACAAAGTTGATTCGAAGGAGTGAGATATTCCATATTGAGTCTATAGAGTCAAAGAAGGGCCAATGGGTAAATAAGTGGTGGAGCTTCTAATGTGGCACGATAGAAGGAGGTAGAAGTAGAAGCAAGCATCACCAAGAAAAGCGCCATTGGCTGATTTTTATTTAGAGAGAAAGAGAGGTCTTTTTTTCCAAAACAAAGGAAAGGAAGCTCGATTGTGTCTTTTTCACTTATTATGATTGCGAAATTTTCATGCATTACCTATGGGCCTAGCTTACATATGTAAATCCATGGCATTTTTTAAAAGAAAAAAGGAAAATAACATCCATAACATTTCTTTTGGTAGAGTTAAATAGGCCAGAAGTTTTTCCTCCATAACTTATAACCCATATCTCACTCGTTAAAGAATTCCAACAATGCTCCAATACTACGAGATTTGAAGATGAAGTCAATTCTAGGTAGCCGTCTTGGTTGTTCATCGTTGCTGGCAAGGCAATATAGGAATAGATTATGTGGCATGTGGACTCCTTTAAGAAGTGGGATAAGGCAAATTTTTTAACGTTCATGGGTATTTATAACATTTCACACAAGTTAATAATAATTTTAAATACCATTACGGGTCATGGTTTAAAATGTAAAGTAACCCAATTTCTGTAATCTAAAACGCAAACGGCCAAAATTCAAATTTTAAAATGTAAATAAACAAAGTTAGAGAGTTTAAAATGTAAAAATTACTACAAATGCTTGACCAAGAAGAAGGGAACCAACAAGACCACTTAAGAAAAGGCTCGGAAAGGTATCATCTCAAAATCCAAGGAAGGTAGCCATTTATACCATTTTCAGGCCAATGGTAGACGTGATACGTTCGAGCGCACGTAATCCTCTTTCCCACGCGGATATATATATACGCCCGTGGGTTTGACGATTCTGGACTCTCTCACCGACGGAAAGCCAAAAAGAGAAAGGAGCTATCTAGATGGATTCGCTTGCTCATTATTTTCTTATTATTTTCTTACTATTAATTACATCAGGTAATCAATTCGTTTTTTGACAGTCTTTCTTTTCTTACTGTTTTGTTTGTGGGGGTGGTTGGAAGCTCTCAAAAGTGGATAATAATTAGCTTTTATTTATTTATTCATTTGTTAACGCCTGCACATAGAGTAGCTGGTCACAACCCAAAACGTGTTGTACTTAAATGGGTTAGGAAAATTTAGCCATCCAAAAGGTAGAACCAATTGAAACAGAACGTGAGCTAATGAATCAGCATGTAGAGTCCAACTTCATTGGACATTTATTTTAGCAACGCATTATACTTTGAGATCGTATCTGGCACATTTGCAGCTGTCCACCAGGAAGACAAACTCGTATAAATCAATGGTTTTGGAATCAAATAATATTTGATAAAACACTTCATGGATACGATTCTCGAAATTAACTATTAAAACAACTAGAGGGATTAATCAAACTACCGCATGTTCCAATCACCCCAGTCGATAGCTATGCAATTAAATTAGCCATCTCCACTCCGCCAAGCAATTAGAATGCTCTTGGAAATTAGTAGTAGTATGGAGAGGAAAGTGGGATAAAAAAAAAAAAGAAAAAAGTTATACAATTAACAATGTAATAAAAAAGATGCATATCAAATCAAAATAAAAAGATGTATAAGAAGTGGAAAAATAATTTTCTACTTCTGTATGTTGAAAAACCAATCCGAATATTTATTTATTTTGGTGTCCAGGAGCAAAGCCATCAAAATCTGCCCGAGTCTTCACCATCGTCAACAACTGCAAATACACAATCTGGCCAGCCGTGAACCCAGGCGAGAACTTCGACGGCGGAGGCTTTGCCCTCAAAGCGGGCGAGACCGTCCTCTTCACCGCCCCGGTCGGCTGGAGCGGACGCATCTGGGGCCGAACTGGCTGCAAATTCGACAATAACGGCAACGGCTCCTGCTTCACAGGCGCCTGCGGAACCTCCCTCAAGTGCAGCGGCGCCACCGGCGAGCCCCCAGCCACCCTCGCCGAATTCACCCTGGCGAACCCGGATTTCTACGACGTGAGCCTCGTCGACGGCTTCAACCTGCCGATGGTAGTGACGCCGGTGAACGGGAAGGGGAACTGCAGCGTCGCGGCGTGCGACGGGGATATGTTGGCCAATTGCCCGTCGGAGCTGGCGTCGAAGGCGGGTGGGAAGACGGTGGGGTGCAGGAGCGCCTGCACGGTCTTCCGCTCCGACCGGTACTGCTGCAGCGGATTGTATCAGAATCCGACGACGTGCCAACCCACGTCCTACTCGAAGCTTTTCAAGGCGCAGTGCCCCAGTGCCTACAGCTACGCGTACGACGATCCAACCAGCATTATGACGTGCTCCACCACCGACTACATCATCAGCTTCTGCTCCTCCAGGTCACTACCTATCTACGCCGTTGCCATTTCCCGATTTCCTCCCCCACGATTTAATTTTCAATAGCTAGTTAGGATAATTAATTGGGGTTGGTTTGATCTTTAATTTTTAATTTTCTGATAGACTTGTGAATGGGTTGCATTTAATTTGTGCAGGAAGAAAAAGCAAACAGTGTGCACCTATCACAATAACCAGGTGGTTTGTAGTGGCTCCGCAGACTCAAATCCTTCGTCCCTCAAATGGCTGGCACTGATACTCTTTTATGCGTTGATAGCCTCTTGGGCTACATAATTAAGGACGTTTTTCTTTCCTTTTTTTCTTTTGAGTTTTGTAAATATTATCCCAATCAAGCAATTACACCATTTTATATTTTCCTTCCTTTTTTAAAGCAAATTAATTCATTTATTGTATATTCAACAAAGGAATTGCTCATAAAGAAATTTCATGAGATATTCTTCAATACAATAAATTTCATCAAAAGTAGTAGTTTTTCGGCTGTATATAACTTTTATTTGGTTTTGTATGTACGAGCCTTTTCGGAAGAATTCAAGAAGTTTAGAAGTTTAAATGAGATAAAGAAATGGGATGAAGATGTAAAGATGTATCAAAAATGTGAAAAATTATATCCAAAGCTGAAAAATTATTGTGGAAGTAAAGATCACAATCCATTCAAAGGATCAAATCTTTGAATCATCCATTCAATCTAAAGCCAGCCATAGTGGTCGCTCGTGGTCAAAATTTTCTCTTTTTCGGAACTTAATGTTTGTATGCAATCATTTTATATTGCGTTGACACCTCATTTTTGAGGTATTGAATGTCTGAACCATGGTAGCACCCTCATGGGTGTTACAAGTAACATATCTTACACTAACTATAATCTAAAATAATAAAATTGAATATCTTTATTTTAATATTTAAATCAACGAATAGCACTTATTTAATGAAAAAGCTCACCATAAAAATTAATTAACTCATTATTTACTTATAGTATCGCGAGAAAAGGATCCATTTTTGCCTCCGATTTGAATAATTCAACGGATACGTAATTTAATAAAGTTGCATGCAGCCTCCATCGTGGATAGTGTGGTTCAATTTTTGACAATATCGACTCAACGTTAAACTTCCATAAGTGACAGGTTATACCAACATCGTTGCGGAAAAGTGATATTGGTTCGTTGCTAAAATAAGATTTGATGTATCGTGCTGTACGCTAATTAATTTCTGAGGATATTGTGGTAAGCCAAATTTAAATATCTTAGCTTTCCTATGGACAAAATTTTTATCAGTTAAGAAAAGAAGAGTCTTGGCAACAAGAGCAAAATTATGGTCCATGCATGGAATATCTAATATTTAGTCCTTTTTTTTTTCCACCAATCTACATATTATTTTTCAGCAGCTCGTCCCAGCTTGGATACCCAAGCAACTTAGACATTTTTGAATGTGTGTAGAGCAGTTTGAGTAGAGAGGTATAGAGTTTAAATGTTGGGTAGAAATAATAACCTTATTATTCTATCCTTGAAATACATCTTTGTTAAGTGCTTAATCATCAAGATGAGTATTTGGTGCTTGGCCATCTAAGACCAATGACACAGTAAAGGAAAAATGTCAATAGCATCCAACCCAGGAGCTCTATCCAATGTCCAATCCAAGCCCAAAATGGCTAGGCCCTCTGTTGATGGGCCAGCTGCCGGATAAATCCTTGTCATTGCCTTTTCCAGAAAAGGCGTAGGATCTCTGAAGAAGAGAGAGGAGGAGGAGAAGAAGAAGATGGCAACCGGAGGTGGCAAGGTTTCATTCAAAGTCACTCTCACCTCCGATCCTAAGCTCCCTTTCAAAGTGTACTTGTTCCTTCTCTTCCTTCCCCATTTTTTCCCCAATTCCAATTCCAATTCCAATTCCAATTCTAGGGTTTTTCCCTTCTTCATTTGGATTCTATTTCCTTATTGCAGCTTCAGCGTGCCGGAAGCGGCTCCTTTCACTGCTGTTCTGAAATTCGCTGCAGAGGAGTTCAAAGTCCCTCCCCAAACCAGTGCCATCATCACCAATGGTTTCTCTTCGCTCCCCTTCTCTTATTATTTCTCGTTTCGATAATTTCTTCACGTGCTTCTCCACCTTGCCCTGCCTAAAAAAGTTTTTAATTTTAAATTTTGGTTGTTCTGATTCTCTCTTTGCTGCAGATGGCGTTGGCATCAATCCTCAACAAAGTGCTGGTATGTATGTCTTTGTTTTGATTTTGCTCAAGTCAGTTCGGTTTAGAGGCCTTCTTTTGGAAGTTGTCATTTGGTCATTTACAGAAGTGTTGGATATGAAAGTGAATGTTGGATTTGATTAGAGAAAACAATTGCTAATGTTACACACAAAAGAATAGATCAAAGGCAATATATATAAAGAATTGGGACAACGGATCCCTTCAAATGTCTTCTACAACTGAAACATAAGGTGAACAAAGTGTAGGTTGACACTAGAGGTTCCAATTGCATAACCTGTGTTCATTGATTTGTTCATTTTCCTCTTGTCGGTGGTGACTGTAGACGATTCTAATATGGGCCATTTCTTGAATATTTCTTCATTGAAATTGCATTTCCATTTAGGTATCATCCCCTCTTTAAGCAGGTTAGTTCTGGCCATTTACGAATCCTGTGGAGTCGCCTGTCATGGTTGGCTTTGTCCTCTCTTTTACTTAAATTTATTAATATGCGCCTAGTATTCCCTGCTCCATATGATGGAGGATGCGAATGCCTAACTTACAGGGACAATTTCAGGGGTAATTTCCTCCACTCTGAAACATGAAATATACATATACAGAAATATTCAGTAGGAGGACTGGTATAGTTGAGTCTACTTTTTCATTAGAAGGAGAACACATTGAAAGATGCCCCCAAGATGGCTTTACTAAAAAAATGATTTTAGCTCTACTTGGAATCATTGATGCGAGTCTGATTGCCTTTAGTTGTCCTTTCATTATGGGGTCGTTCCGTAATCACCTGGCGGAGAACATCGAAGTCTTTAATGTTTTTGGACTGTTCAAAGCACTCCTGGGTAAAGAACAACCAACCGTAAAGAACAACCAACCATTCATGAAGAATTAAAAATCCTAAAGATTAACATTGGGTCATTATTTCTCTCAAAAAGCACAGCACCAAGGTTTTCAATACCAAGTTAAAATGTGACTGCTTGAGTTCCAGTTCAATTTTGTGGTAGAATATCAGTTTTTCATTTCTCTTTTAAGTCTAGCTTTATCCTTAAAACTGCGCTGTTTTCATTTTTATAAAATAGAAAACCCTAATTCTTCTACAGGCCTTAGTATTTACCTGTGTTTTGCTGATATTTGCAGGCAATGTCTTCCTAAAACATGGCTCGGAGCTACGTCTGATCCCTCGAGACAGGGTCGGAACAGCAGATGCGTGCTCATAGATGTGTCCATTTATTTCTGCTCAAGAAAAAATGGTTCCATGTTTATCATAGCATTGTTCCTTTCTTCACATGCACAACAGGCATTTCATACCTGATATAGAATTGAGAGAGAACGAAACTTACTTTCAGATGTACCGTAAACGTTGTGTTGGGATTTGTCGTTGCCATGCTTAATAAATATTAAAGGATGTCATTGGATTCCGGAGAACGTTGCACGATGATTTACTGAATTAGGATCCTTTTACTGGAGGTTTACACGCATGCACTTATTTGTCAGTTTGGACGGAGCCAGAGAAAGTTGCTTTGCTGGCTGAGGTAAGTAACATGCTGGACTCAATTGTAAAATGATGAATGGGTGAACAAGATGCTGAAAGTGGACTTTGCACTCAGCAACTCTCTGCATATTGGACTGCGTTAGTCCAATCGAGAAATAGTAAAACCTGGTTCTAGCGTTTTTAAAATAGGTGAGAAAAGGATTGGAGTTAATTACTTTTTGTTACTATTGCTTGTATAAGGTTTTTGTTCTTTCTCAACAAACGGCCAATGACGGAATGACGCCTCATCTAGAGAAACAAACTATAGGTCATGCAGCATTATCAATACACCCATAAAAGTATTCCAAAAGGAACTTGTACAAGAATGCGTATATGGAAAGCTGGGGTTGCTGATGAACGGACCACCGCATTTATGCCCTTTCCATGAATAGAATCTGAAAATCTTCTATGAAATTCCAGTTGCTTGTCTTGGGATTAAGCTGGGAGGGATCAATTTCCCCTAATGATCACACACCAGTCTTTGCAGGAACTGTAATTTCTAGAACTCGATACAGGTGCCATTTTCTGGTTTTCCGGACAAAAAAGGGATTGCTTCCGAGCGTTCATGCTGGAAAGTTTTCCTTTCTGTACAACCTGTACAAATGTTACAACAAAATCAAGCACTTTTTCTACGTGGACTTTTTACTGTTATCTTTGTCTTCGATTCTTTCTGGTTTCCCTTGATTAGTTCCCTTATCTCTAGATAAATTACCATCACTTTGGAATGGCAATACAACCAAAGGGGCAGCTGGCAATGTGGCCCACCGCTCCCTCAGCATACTCATGAACCTTAGAACCATTTCCCTCCGAAATTCTAGCTCCCTTGTAAACAGATCAAAAAGGAGAAAAGCAATGACGTATTTCATCGGAACTATGAGTAAAACAGTAGCAGCGAAGAAGAGCACTAAAGCAACCTCTCCAGTAATCTGCAAGAAGACCCAGAAAGTGAAACAACTTAAGCAAATGCATGTGGAGCCACATAACCGAAGGTAATTGAAAATTCAATAGTAGTTAATTGTATAACTTCTTAATTAAAATTTTTCAGTGTTAAGGTCTATAGCAGCGGTAATTATCCATTTTCTGCTCGAGGCCCAATTACATACAATTAGTTGTAATTAAAATTATCTTTGAATCAGAACTAAAAATGAATCCACAGTAAGTTCACATTATAAAAGAGGAACAGGATAAGCGTCTGATGAGAACTGCAAGGAATGCAGTGCAACGCCAACAAAATGGAACCATCTTCAGCTAGGATTTCGCAGCTATGGTTAGATTTGCGAGGGTTAATCTTTTCGGTAATGATGGAATTATTGTCCTAGCATGACTTTTTCCTACGTTCAAAGCAAGAAGAGTGCACAAGTTAATAAGGGCCTGTTTATCAATTCACATGATAATTAAGGATATTGATTTTATGAAACTGAGATTCATAGATTGGGGCTCCCTTGCTAATGATATGAAATCCATTCTACTCATTACATTTAATTTGTTCGTTTCACAAGGAAACCAACTCTCAACTAAATCACGGATGTGCATTGGTCCATTTAATAAAAATGCAAGATCGGCATAATAAAATCATTTAATTTATATATTAATTTCAAAGCTGTTATTTCAACATTTAAACAGTTTCAAATATTCTTCTTATATAGATGGATGATTCTATAAATTATTATAACATTCTTATGCGTTTATAAATGTATCTAATTATTTTTTAAGGAGGTACAACCCATTGAAATGATAAAACAAATAATATTAAATGATGTAACTAGTTGGCTTTTGATTTCATCATCAAGGTAGGGCCCCATCCAAGAGGTTCATATGAAATTTTGACAGGAACCTAGATGTCACCAAATTAGGACCTATCAAGTATCACAGCCACTATTCTCTATATATTTATCTAGTCTTCTAACAATCCAGAAATTCCACTTGAAATTCTTCCAAACGTTCACAGCCAATAAGCAAAAGACATGACTGATCCATATGATTGATCCATTATATTGCAAAAGCTCTTGACTAGAATAGAATGCAACTACACTAGTTCTGTACATTTGAGGGGCTCGTTTCCAGCTTGAGGGGGAGTCAGAATGTGTAATGGTCCAATACTTAGGAAGTTCAAAGTGCACATGATCCACAGGTTATTGGACTCTTGGAATGCTAATTTAAGACTAACGCTATTTGCAATTTACTGAAAGTAAAAATCTTTCCCAAAATAGTACTAATATCTAAATATCATAACTCATGACTTAGCATGAAGAAACGGCATACCTGAGGATGACCAGCTAGAATAATTGTACGGAGTTTCAAGAGGGAAACATTTAGATTCTGGAGATAGCTTTCGACATCAGCCATAGCTTCTTTAAGAGCTACAATCTTTTGTATGGTATTTGAAGGCGGCTGATCACGGATGGTAACTTGACCAAAAGATCTTCCTAAACGGCCTTGTTCTTTAAGCCCCTTTAGCAACAGCATTGTCATTGCCAGTCCCATCAATGCCGCAGGGAGTACGTAACACAAGAGATTCCTGATCAAAGAATCACGTTTGCAAAGTCCAGAAGATCTTTTATAAATGTTATCAATTACAAGTTGCTCTAAACAACAAAAATACCAAGATGTACCAATCAGAGCCCAAGATGTAGATGACCAGTCCCCAAAAATAGCAAAAATATAAAAGCAGGCCACCCAGCCAACTCATCACATGGTATTGATGCAGGAAAACTAATTTAACAACCAAAAAATGGTAGAACAGTCCACTAATCTGGTAGGTCATGCACCAACAAAATGAATATATGGTTGGAAAATCAATACTTAGGGGCTTCTCAATGGCTTACAGGTTTTATTAACAATAAATTGCCCATTAGTTTTCGGTTTTTGCAGAATAGCCCACAATTTTATTGAAACATCTGAAAGAAGCTTAAATTAGCCTTTGAAAATAATAAGAAAAAAGTTCATTGCTCTCTTCCTAATGAAAGCAATGACAGATCTGTATCTATTCATTTACTGATTAAAGCTGTTTAGCAATTGCCTGCGGAAGTTAAATGATATATTGCAAAGCTAAATTTTTTAAGGAAGTTATTGCAGACATCGAGCTTCTCCTCCAGAATTTTACTCATGATCAGCAGATTCAAGAGCAGGCACAACAACACTATTATGAAATTGTTGCAGTCAGAATGGTCAAGGAGAATCACAATTGCAAACTTAAAGAGAGAAGAATCTCGGATAGAGATTCTGTAATTAATGTTCACCACAAATCTGATGAATGGCAGCCAACATTATGGGAGCACATTTAATGCATGATTCCCACATTAGCTAAAAGTCTAAAAAACAAAGACTAGCACATGTGAATGACTGAAGCAGTTTGAGCGCCAATATGAAATCTTCTTCATGAGGGAAACAAGAGGGTAGGAAAAAGTGTTTTAGTTGAGCTTAAGGCTGAAAGTAATGAAAATTGCAAAATCCAACCATTTTGTTTAAAATGTAAATATTACAGAGGATTTAAACCCCTTACAACATCCACATACACACATGAATATCTACTGCCACATCATAAATCAAATATAATTCATTAAGTTTTTTTTTTTCGATAAAGGAATTTGGATTGCAAATATTTATTGAATATATTTACCTATCTCTGAGCTTTTTATTGAATGTTGCATGAAAGAATCAAAGAAAAAAATAAGTACGAGAAAATCTCCAGAAATGAAACTTTACAACTTTAGGAGGACCAGTTATTCCTAATAGCAGAAGAGAGATTTGTCATTCTTTGGCTTTATTCAAATCCACAATAAGTTAGCTCTAACATCAACCTAAATGTCACCAAAAAAGCCAAATGACACCCATAGGATTTTCACGAAAACACCACAGCCAGGCAGCAAATGACATTGACCATGTTGTGTGTATAGACCTGATTTCAGATCCCATGCACAGAGGCACTCATCTCAGTAAAAGCCAGCCAAGCCCAATCCACAATTATAAGCAGACCTCACATATTTAAATTTACAAAGTTGCAAGTTGACATAATTTTAATGGCAAACAAGAATGAAACTTATAGCTTATTCTGAAAAAAAGAACAAAACCATGGGGCAAATTACAAAACTGTGCAATTGGTATGAACCAACTGCTTACCTGAAAATTATGGTGTATGCAAAAGCAAGAAAAGAAACAGTCAAGTGTGGCTCCTCCCAACGCCTGAGTTTGTCAAAATTCTTAGCAGTTACCCAAAATGGAAGCATAAGTTCCTGATCAGTGAAAAAAGCATGTCAAGTTGTTTATCATCTGCTGATGCCAAATTTCAACTTAAAATGATTAGGATTAAATATTTTCTTGATAATACTCAAATCTCAAAAATGTAAGGAAATGAAGTTACAGGTCATACCACCATCATTCAACAAAAAGAATACTGGCCATGATTATACTGCATTATGACAGAGACAATTTGAAAATTAAGTACGAAATCTCAAGCATTTACTCTGAAATTGTGTTGACATTTGAACCCTACAGAACTCATGCAAAAAAGCTGAACACATGTGGATGATGGTTCCAAAAATCATTTGTACCATCAGACGGTTCAGCCACTATCAATCGCCCACCAGGTATAAACCATATCAATTGATATGTAAAAATCATCATGCATCCTCTGATTACCAGCAAATATAAGGGTCAAGAATCAGTTGGCCAATCCATCCAAGTGATTTGAAGGTCCACAAAAATCAAAATTGTTGCTATAGTTAATACAATAAACACAAAGTGGAACTTGAACAGGGGCTACAACTTGACTGATGATCCAGATTCCTAACATGCAATACAAGTATTAACTAGGAAAAAAGAAAAGAGATGTTGAATTGTTCCACTCCTATTATCTAGGAAATATTTAAGCATAATAATTTACAGAGGCAAGCAAAAATAAAGAGGAAAAGATTCATACCTTAAAAAGGTCAATGTTACTGGGAATCCCCTTCAACATTGCAGCATCAATTGTGGCTTGGGTCTTTTCCACTATCTGGCTTTTCTCTTTGCAGATTAGAGATGCCCTCTCTACAAGATTCAAATCAGCAACAACAAGATTTTTGCTTAGAACTACACCTTTCTTCACAGAAATATTCTTCCAAAAGTTAGTTGCTGCGTTAGATGCCCATGATGGACTTTTCATCCATCTGTGCAAGTAAACACTTCCATCAATGTCATATGCATGAACAGCAGCATTTGAAAGCTCTTCTGAGATCCTTGGACCTTCCGTTGATTGGAGGTTGGCCCTCCTGAACTTTGTGATCAATGGTCCACCCCAAAAATTTACAGCCAAAGTCTGGTAAACGACATCCCCAAATGGTGCAGCTCGCAAATACGAGAACTGCAGAAGCTTAGCTGGATCCTCTGAAAACCTCCGAATAGACTGGAGAGATTGTACTCTAGCAATTCCATTGGCAGCACTTGTAATTGCTCTATTTTTACCCTTATATGCACCATATATGTCATGAATTGAGGGCTCATCATCGGCTGGACCATATTCACATATGAAGTCGTGCAGAAAAATAATTTCACTAATAAAAGCATGCCAAACATCTCTTCTCATTTCCCCACCAAAATCAACAAATTCCAGCACCCATGTCTCCAACCTGTTAGGAGCAGAAATGTTAGTATCTCCTTGGGTTGGGAATGATAGTCAGATTTTCTCCCTTCCATTTTCTTTTCCTTTCTGATGCCTAAAGGTATGAGGATGCTCAAACCAACAGTTAAACAACTAGGAGGGTTATAACATGTTTAATGAGACTTTCAAAGCAACATATCCTCTAGCCAACCTATCTGATGTTATATTTAAAGAAATCTTCATACTACAGCAGAGAAATTCGAAAGTTGAAGTCAAAACATAAACTAATATAGTAAAAAAAAATTCAACTGTCGTCATCAGAAAAACTAACAACCAACCAACTGAAAAAGGAAAACAGGTTATATCTTTAGTGTGAAGTCTGAACATTGAGAGAAACCCAAGGAACTGTGAGCCTAAGAAGAATAGAACTCATCAAAGTTACTGGACATTGGCAGTTATCTTAAGAAAGAATGGAGAGTATCTAATGCACAGAGCTACTACCAATGCAGAGTTTGGGGAGGCTGACATGTAGAAATCTTACCTCCATTTCTAGAGAGATGGTTTTGATAACTCAAACCCATGCCACTAACGACAAAACTGAAAAGCCATATCTTCATGCCAGGCAACAATCAACCACTCAAATCCGAGAGGTTTTGGAGGCCAATAGATTTACTAAAGCAGAGATGCGATCTGCCTATTATCTAAAATTCATGACTTTCCATGCACAACATTGACAGAGGGTCATGTCTTTGCTGGCAAAACTTTGAAAACAAAAAAAGCAATAAGAAACACTCATCAATATCATCTGCCTCCAATTCATCTTCTGACTTCGTGCACTTGCGTGCACAACACTAATGTAGGGCCCCATACTCACTGATTTAGGAAAAAACATATTAAAAAAAGAGCGAAAAAATCTTTCATTTGTTCCTATGATTCTTTGGAAGTGAGTGACTGGGTCTGGTGCAACAGTTAGGATTTTCAGCTACACCTTTGGTGGCACAAATTTGACTCACAGAAATAGCTTCTCCAAAAACTGGAGGAAAGGCTGTATGCATCTAACCTTCCCAAACCATACTTTGGTGGAAGCTATGCATGCACTGAATGTGCCCAATGATTCTTTTTCAGCCAGTTAAAAATTGATAAATTATGACTCATTAGGAGAACCATGAGGGTAATTTGGCCAATTGCAGCATCGGACTCCAAATATGCCTGTGTCCATACACCATACCCATCCACAGGCATGCGCAAGCCCCTATGTATGAGTAGTTTTGCCAATAGTAGCATTGAACTCCACTGTATATCCATATACGCATACCCATCCAGACACATGCACACGCTTGGACTTAAGTACTTCCATGGAACGTCATTTAGACCTATTTCATGATTATATACAATATAATCTGATTATGAATCTTATAATCACTTCTGCAATCCAAAGTTCATCCAATTTATAAGCATAAACTGCTGAATTATTTCATTCTCATATAATTTTTAAAGTTTTAGATTAATATTTATACCTTCTAAATTGTTCTTCTTGTCTAGATGAATGGTTGTTGTTGTTGGTTTTTTTTTTTTTTTTTTTTTTGAGAATCTAGATGAATGGTTCTTTGAATGTATCTAAATAGACTTTCACATTTTATACATGATTTTACATGTTTTCAACCAACAAAAGAATCCAAGGGAAATGATTTTAATATTATAATGAGATAAGTTCATTGAGTACAATGATCAAATTAAATTTCATATAATCATCATGCTAAGCTTAAATAAAGAGGTCACATAGACATCCTCGAATGAAATTGGTTCCACAAAAGTACTAGATGCATTGTGTGGATGAGCTACATAATGTACAGATAAATAAAAATCTGAAGTCTTAGTTGATAAAGAATGACACTCTTGATTACTTCACTTGAACTAATCCACACAAGTTCCACACATGAGCATGGAAATTGCCTACTCAATGCACATAGTAGAACCAGAGAGAGAGAAAGAGAGAGAGGTATGAAGACAGACATACGTGGGAACACGTCCCCCATGGAAGAAATAGCATCATTTTCTTCCCAATCTTTGGGATGAGATGCTTAAATGCCATAGAAAGAAATAACATGTGTTAATGGCCTTACTGGGAACCAGATGAAACAGCGACAGCTGAATCAAGAAGCTTATATCCCAAAGGTCCAACTTTTGTTTTCTCCACACGAGAATCATGTCCAGTAAGATCCAGTCTTATAGGCTCTTTATGACGTTTCAGATCAATTGCCTGCTAAAAAATGAATGAAATGAGGTGAGAATCATGTCCAGTAAGATACAGTCTTATAGTCTCTTACGCTTCAGATCAATTGCCTGTCAAAAAATGAATGAGATGAGGTACTTGCTGCATTGGCATTACTTCTACCAACATCAGTGTTAGCACCATGAAGAACAGTAAAACTCTCCTTAGATAAACTAATAAATCAGCTTCAATAAGCACTAATGCCATATGAGATCCATTTGAAAGGAAATATGCATGATACCAATGCATTAGCATGTGAAGTGCAATGATCCAAGTCATCCATGAATGTGAAGCACAATGATCTAAAGCATCATTGCAAGAGCAGTAAATTAGCTAGTTCCAGAATCAATAGCCAAATGCAGATAAACATTAATTATAAGTCTTTTGAAGTTGGATATCCTAGAAATTTCATATTTATCTATTTCTTGGGAATATCACTTTATTTTTTCTCCAACATTCTTCTGCACCAAATCTGAGAAAGATACTAAAAACCCTAAGCTTATGGGGCCCAATTAATTATTGTATCTGGACTACAGGAGCATATAGGTTATTACATGAACTGGACACATGGTTGCCTACTCAGTTCTAATCAGGTAGTCTCTGAACAATCTATTTGTTTTCAACCCAAGGGCAGTCTAAAATTTCATAAGAGAAACATCCCAATGTTGCCAATTGGGCATATTATGCACTCATCTAAAATTTATTTCAGGATATTAGGCATTTATGAGAACAGGCGAGGCTGGTTAGATTGTCAAGATAAGAGACAGGGTAACCTTCTTCGTTTACTAGTTGCATTAGAAATCCCAGAAACCACATTGACACATTAGAAATCGATAGCCCAGCCTAAAAGCTCTATTTACTTTTTTCTTTTTTCTTTTTTCTTTTTTTTTTCTGTTTTTTCATAAACTTGTTATTCCAGGTGTATTTAATATATAAATCAAATTTTAACTTTTTGGAAATGTATGTTTTTTTTGGATTTTTAAACACGTACATTTTCAACCATTAAAAAATGACTAAAAATACCATTGTGGTTAAAATAATATATATGCATCTCAAAAAATGGTAAAACATGATTTATATTTTAAATACACCTGGATTAACAAGTCTATAAAAACGAAAATTTTAAAAATAGGATTTTTAGGCTGGGCTAACAAAATCACAACTCTAATCAAAAACATTTATCCACTTGGGAAAGCATATACATGTTGCATGACCAAAAGACCACACTCATCGATGTGAAATTTACAACATGTGAGTTCAGTGACCAGCTTTTGTTCTCTCTTCAAAAAAAAACTTCATCCTATGAGGAACAGAGAAAAGCACGAAAATGGTTCACTAAATTACTTTAGACTGTAACCAATCATCTATCTTTATTAAAAATCCACACAAAAATATAATGTTGACAAGGAAAGTCATTTAAGTGAAACGAATCAAATTCTGCTGTCATTTATTCAGCTCCAAAGACAGAAGTTACCTCAAAGTAGAGTGCTTTATCTGTCAATGTGAGTTTTCCAGGCCATGCAATGTTATTTTCCCATTTTAGAACTGGCCGCTTCTTGCTAGAACCTATGCACAGAACATTCTCACTGGATATCTGGGCATTGTCTTGAATCTGGTGTGATATCCGTCCCTCATGTACCCTAAATAAAAAATGCACCAATGTAAATTGTAAAATGGCCAAGATAATGGATTTGAATCAATGTAAAATACCCGGTAAGTTGTTAGCGTAGTTGCAAAAGTGTATATTCGTTTTTATAACAGGACGGACAGCATATTGCCAAAAAAAAAAAAGCTTAAAAACAGTACAATGATTACAGTAGATTGGGAATTTGAAAAAAATAGAAGAATGAGAGGCTATGCATTAGAAATAATAGTAGAATGATTGAAAACCTAGGAGGGCATGTTTAAAAAAATAGAGAATATTTAAGGTGAAATGATTAAAACAAATGGATAATAATTGAAAAGTAAAGATTACGAGTAGAAAGAAAGGAATATACGGTAAATGAATTCATATTCTCTTTGGATTGATTCAATGAATATAGTGCAATAATGGGTGTATTTATACCCAATCAAAAAAACTATAATGTACTCAATAACAATTAACAAGGATCAATGCACTAGTACAACATAGTCAATGAAATGAAACAGTTGCAGACTGGATTGACAAGAATAGTAGTGACAACAAGATTTATTAACCATTCTGCATATGTGTCATGATAAGTAAAATTACATGGGAGTGAGCCCAACACCATTCCCACTGCTGGAAGCAAATGTGATATTATCTGTCCAAAGAGAAAATCTAGTTTCATGATCTGGTGCTGCCTGTGCCAATTAGTTTCATTAATACCAACGGAGAACTGATGTCCAATGTCCAGGCAAGCCCTTGGACCAAAAGTTCTCAACATCTTTGAAGATACAAAACCTTGTTCTCTTGATCACCAGGAAGTGCGTTTGAAATGTGCCATAAGTTGGCAGGCAATGGGGGATAGAGTAGGTTCAGGCATCAAGGAATGGAAGGATTAGCATATTTTTCACTTTTTCAAGCGGCTGTGGATTTGGAGGAATATAGACCATTGTTTTTAGCTTTTTGATGGTCCTTTGTCATCCCTTTTACTAAAATCTTTCTCCATAAAGATGAGGGGGGAAAAGAACCTCAAATTGTTTCTTCTTAAGAAAATCATAACAATACTCCATGATGCAAGGCTTTCTTTCTCATCCTGTCTCAGAAAAAAAGTTCTTCCTAATCCTCAATATGATTCTTGATGACAAAACCATAACAGAACAGTGAACAAGGCCTTCGTCTGTGGAATAGTCCTAGAGCTATGCACATGAAATCATGGTATCTAGACTTCAAATGGACATCCCAGAGACCAGCCTGTCAATTGCAGACATGGAACGCACATAAAGTCATAATTCACTGTATTGTTAATAAATGGTGTTGAGGAAAGATAACTGATGTTAGAACTCGGCTGTCAGATTTTGCTTAGCCATACAGTCAGGCTTCCCTCAAACCACTTGCTTCACACATGCACCACATTGGTCCAGCCAAACCTCCCTCTTGCAGTTAATGATCAGAAGCAGAGGTTTTGGAGATGGACTGAAAAGTATCAGAATGAATGCTTATGTAATTAGTGCAACAAAAATAGTAGATATATGGATGAGTAGTTTACCATGATCTCATGAAATCATTACGTGAACCTGCATATGCACATGCATCTTGTAAGAAAAGAAGGGATGATAACTTACTTGCAAAGTTCCATAAGATAGACAGTCCACAAGCTTAAAGGTATTCCATTTCCTTGTCCAACAAGAGCTTTGTAAAGATTGTGAGCTGTTGATCTATCAGCAACACCAGAAATAGCTGGAGCAATACGAACAAAAGCATCCTCGCTAACAAGTCTCATCTTCAATTTTTAGAAGAAAGAAAATCTTTTCAGCACATATAGGAACAGAATTAAAGCACACAAAACAGTCAGCTTGAATACAACGACAGATACAAACAAAGATCATAGTTCTCAGAAACATGAAATTACACTGGTGCCTTTCAAAGATTGCAACTTTGACGGTACTTAAAAATACAAATATGCTAGTTTAGCAGAAGAATGTAATCCTGACATTCTTCAATTGGAAACTTGAGGTAGTTCATAGGTCCATTCAAGTGCTCCATAGAATTCTTGAGCACAGTTGAACCATAGCAGGAATGAGACCAAATGCACATAGAGAAATTGGAACTCATAAGAGAACAAAATGCATGAAAGAAAATTTTCCAATTGCATTAGAATGTTCCATAAAAAAAATGCATTAGAATGACTTGAAATCTGAAATACTTGTTCCTCTTCATCTTAGCAACAATATAATATCCATATTTGTTAACTCATATTTGTTCAACTTCTAACATATTTTTATGAGAAAATGCATGACAGCCAAAATCCAAATAAAGAAACTTTGAAGCATCAGGAATCCCTCTCCTAAATATCTAAACCACCAATAAAAATGGCATGAAGGTTCTTTGTAAATACAAAACTATGATGTCCTAATTTTCTAATTTCCCTTAACCCCAAATATTATGGCATATCTTTTCAAAAAAATAAAAATAAATAAATATATATATATATATATATATATTATGGAATATTTTTTCAGCATGCAATGATAATCAAACTATAACGATATCCATGCAACCTACATACGTCACTTCATACAGATGTCAGTCTGCATGTTTGGGTATTGATGTCTACTAAAAAATTTTGTTGTATAATTGAGAAGATGGACATCAAATTCCTGGGCTATAATGTCTCTTGAAAGGGACAAAAGGACGAGAGAAGGTCAGAAGAAAAGAAGAAGACACAAGGATCGTAAGGAAATAAAAGGCGCAGATTAACGTAATAGCAAAAAGAAGATTAATGTTCCATGTCAACATCAATTGCGACAACTACGATCATATTTTCATTCATTCAGTTGTTTCTTGTCATCATTATATTTCCATGCCCATAGTTTTTAGTTTAGGAAATGTCGCAAATGTAGTATAACCCCCAAGTTTTTATTATGATTACAAACAAACATTGAGAGGTGAGAGATTGAATTTTGCTGTGAGGAAGTGCATAACAAACCTGCAGAGAAGAGTTTTTATCAAGGAAACGCGAATCACCGTCTTCATGATAGGGCTGCTGCCAAGCCAGCATGGTTATGAAAATAAGCCTTTGGAATGCAGGTTCCTGCAAGGACATCAAGAAAGCAATGTCATGATCACATCTGAAGACAGAGAGTAGAAAACCTAGAGCACAAACTCTTTTGTTCATTCAATACAAAAGTACACTTTCCATCAACATCATAAACCATAAATGTGCATAAGACAAAAACTAATGAACAAAGTCCCTATTTAGGAGTTCAATTCAATACAAAGGTACACTTTTCATCAACATCATAAACCATAAATGCGCATAAAACAAAAACTAATGAACAAAGTCCCTATTTAGGAGCTTGTGGACAGAGTGGTGATCACAGGAGGTCTGATCTTAATTTTACAATTTTCTGTTTCTACATTGAATGCCCTCCAATAGAATGGTATAATTAGCCACATTAATATATTCTTCCTGCATTGGCCATCAAGGACTGTAGTCTGCCAGCTCCTTGATTCCTCGTCACAATCCCATTACACAGTTGTTACACATATAAAGGAGGAATGAACTGATGAGGTTCATCCACAGAAATTTTGTTAGAACTGCATATTATTTGTTCTCCAGACAACTCAATTAAGCAATCCAATCAAATGGTGAATCTTTACAAAATACAAACTCTTAGGTTGAAAGTGTCAAGTAAATTAATGTCTGCACTTCTTTCAGGAGATTTGCCCAGAGTAGCTCAGCCAATGAATATGTGGATTCAAGGGTTGATAGTAGCCCACTAGATATTTTTGATAGTTTTCTTGGCACCATGAGCTTGAGATTTGGTTACAAATCAGCATACCATTAGCATACAGAGATGCTCTCCCTTTCTGCCTGGATTCATTATTGCCTGAAAAGATAAGTCCACATAGACAGAAAGCTACCAAGAGAATCTAACACTTATTGATGAGAGATTCGATGTCCAAGTTTCTGTTATTCACAGATAACATTCAAGCCGGTCAACAGTTAAAACAAAGCAAGAAATTCAATATTTGAATTCTCTGAATTAAGAAATCAGCAGAATGACAAGATCAGATATTACGGAATACCATGGTACGATTCAATCAAGAATGAAGACAGGCTGATGCATGCAATTTAATAATTGAAACATTGGATCATACTTGGATGCATCCCACAAACCTTCAAGCAGGGGTGAATATCAGAACTATCCCTTGACAAGTACCTAAAGCAGCAATACTCCACCAAGTTGCGGGCATCACTCCGAATAGGCTCAGGGGCAAGTGTTTCAAATATTTTCTGCATTTTCCTCCCAGTTAATCCATTCATCCTACATCACACAAACTTTGCAGAATTCAGAGAATCAGTTGTGGAGCAAACCTTATCAGATTATAGTTGTCTTTATATAAACAATAAATCAAATAATACACATTGATTTTAAGTAACTGGAACAGCAAAAAAATTCGTAGCCATAATGAGGCACAAAGCCTTAAAATCTCCCTTAATTCCAAGAAAGAGGAGAAATGCAGTACTCTGCCTCTCTGTTAAATGCAAAATTAAATTTTTAAGTATTCCACTGTATTACAAATAAGTTGAAATTTGGATAATATATCCAAGCACGTGCCATTGCAAAAACATTTGCATTGGGATATGACAGATATTTGTGCAGTTTAAGAGCAAATTGTTTTAAAAGTCATACAAAGGTTAACGCATAACTGTTGAACATACATCCAAGAAACAAAAGAAACATAAAAACATGAAGTTCCTGCCTAGTAAATTTCTTTACCTGCTGAATTGCTCAATTGAAACAATAGCAGCTGAGGAAAGAATGCCGTTTGGTGTTCTACTTTCAATCGTCGGTTCTGGCACAAACAGTTCTTCATTTTCCATCTTATCAAGTGCATTTCCAAAATTAGGCTGCTGTCCTTGTGCAGTCTTCACCAGCGGGGCAGCAACTTCACTCAAGAAGTTTTGTGTCTTCAGAAGCCATGAGTTCAGCCTTTGTTGAACAGCATCTGTCAATAAGACATAAAAGCATTCTCCATCAAATTTGGAGATGGAGAAAGAACGAGACCCTGATAGGTTGACTGTGAACTTCATAGCATTCTTATTACTGTTATTCATCAAAGCATCAAACTGGATCACTTAAGAACAAGAATCAGAATTAAAAGGAGCTTGATGCAATACAGCACCGTCTCTTAGTCCGCCTACAAACTTCCGTTCAAAATATGTTTTCATTATGAAACACCAAACGACAGAGAATCAAGCCCCAATTCGATGAGGATATTGACAAGATGCCAAAGAAAGATTCCACCTCATTTTAATTAACACCAAAATACCGTTATAGATCCCAACGTGGAGCAGTAGTCACTACTAAAGTAAGTGTACTATGCTGCAGTGATTGACATTCTCACCTCTAATACATAGTAACTCCAAACTAAAATAAGATGAACTCACTAGCATCAAAAACCAAATGAAGCGGGATAAAATAAAAAATACTTAAAAGAGGTTTCACATCATTTAACTAGATTTTCACAAAGTTCAAGGCTTTGACAGGGATCATATCCCCTTCATTTGACAAGTAGGCCCTCACTGCGTTCAGTAACGGAATAGCACACATAAGAATGAAACTTCAAATTCAATCACTGAACTCGCCAGAAAGAAGTGCCTCGACAGAGCTACCGAACAATTCAAACAGAACACCAAGAACAATTTAACAATGATGATGATGTGTTCACCTGCATCAATGTCGTTTAGTTTCCATTTCTGACCGTCCGATGCTTTGCAACGGAATTTGAGACTTTGGGATTGTCTTCCGGAGAACCGAAGGTGGCGAAATTGTCTCCAGGCCAATGGAGATGGTGTCGTGGGTTGATTGAGAAAGAACTGCAAACTCATTCTCTTTCGTTCTCTCTCTTGTTTTCAGTTCCGAAAACTCGATTTTCTCATTCGTTCGCAGAGATTGAAATCTCGAAGCAAAAGCAAGAGCACTTCGGAACTCGTCGTAGTGGGGGAACAGAGGAATACAGAGAGAAAATGCATTGGAAGCCCCTTTTGGGCTTCGTCGTCGCGGTTTGTTCGGAATCTTCTGGCTGGCAGTCAGATTGAAGCAGGTAAGAAGCCGCGCTACGCCTGTGGCTAACTAGCCCAATCTTCCGGCTCCTCGCTGTCCCACCCATTTTTGGATAATCCAAACCGCTGGTTCATGTATTTTATTATTGAAATTGATGGATGATGCGAAGAATGAATGGTTCGGATCATTCGAAATGTAGACCGCTGTAGGGAAAAAGAGTTCTTTTCTCCTCCTCGCTTGCTCTTTTCACGTCTTCCCGCATGACTACAGACTACTTGGTCTATTTCAAATTTTCTCAAAACTTTTAATTATTACTTTTATCCTGTTACATTATTGATTTATCTATTTCAAAACAATTCCTACTAAGTTTTACTTCATTTTTTA
>JAXCLR010000063.1:45560764-45582036 GCA_035584095.1 Annona squamosa | reverse complement strand
TTACTTCATTTTTTATACTCTTCTCAAATAGGCTTTTAGTTAATCATAAAAATTATACAAATTAAAAATGATAGTACTTTTGGATAAAAAGTTTTTATTTATAAATTTTTAAAATATGAGAAAATAATATAATATGATAGAAGTAAAGATAATAAAATTAAAATAAATAAGTTTGTTGTATATGTGGCTATGTAAGAACGATTGAAAGTTAGTAATAAGAAAATGTGAAAAGTAATTATGGAAAGTAAAAGTTCTAAATTAAAAAAATTTTTTATAAACAAATACAGGTGTGATATTAAAAAATTCAAAACAACATAATAATTATAAATCATATAAACAATCTAGAAGACAAATTCAAAATATATAGAAAAGATAAGATTATTGTGTTCGGTGCAAAACCACTTGTTACCAAAATTCCAACCAGTATAGATAAACTGTCTGCTTAATTATATGTGCATATAATCGTTTTCCACATAGAAGAAAATTTCGTTGCATCCCGAATCCAGGCATGACCACAACTTATATAAATTACTAGTACTGCATCTATAAGGACATTAATTAGATGAGATGCAGCCAAAGACATGGCAGTGAAAAGGATAGGTTAATTCGGCGAAGCAACAAAAAGCTACATACATATCGTATCGACGACCCTTTTTGAGTGGTGGCAGTTCAAGAACCACATGTAGCAAATCATCACAAAATCCAAACTCGGTGCTCGCCTCGTCGACGTCTGCAGGGGAGCTCCTCTCTGTGGGGACGAGATGACATGATATTGTGGCACGAGAGACGGCTGCTTTGTGTGGCATGCTAGACTTACCAAGGGTAGAAAAATAAGACATTCGCGTCGGAATACAGAGGAGCTCGGTCCCGTCTAGAGATGGCTTGCCTCATGGTCTGCATGTGAAGGCACGTGGTTATTGTCTGATGTGACTTGTCAAGTCAACTGATGACGTCGTCTTCTGGTAACCACGTTAGTAGGTTAACCTTAGAAATTTACGTGAACTGAATTTATATATGATTCCTGCTTCATGTAACTTCGATGAGTGATGCTTATCTCCATTATGAGAAGTGTCACCCCCAAATCCTACTATGAACAGTTAGCGTGAAATACTAGGGCGTCTTCCAAATGATGAAATACTAAACCATCCAGCTGCGTAGAAACTATAAAGACGGACAAAGGGTGGCAGCGCCTCTTTCCACGTTCACGTTTAGAACGGCCACCTGCGGGAATTATTAGCGGATGGATGGGGCGTCGCACGGAAAACAAGGATGACCCCACCCACTCTACTTCCTAGTCAGTTGGCCATGATGATTATCGTTCAAGGAAAGTTTCTTCTCGGGGGATGCTTATGGGCCATAATGTCTTCCTCCGTCACATTCCGTGCACATGCCACAAACCTCAAACGGCAAACAAACACAGCATGTGATGGATGGAGGATTTTTCCTCGACGTGGCGTCTCAGGGGATCACCGGTTCATTTTTATAGCTAAACGGTGTTGGGTTTCGACGTCTCGCAGATTACAGAGACAGCTACATAAGCTGGACGGACTGTGATATCAGGAAGTGGTCTACTATTTGCAAATTTCAAAACTTTTATAAAGATCCGTCTGTCATTATAAATAATAATAATAATAATAATAATACAGGAGGAAGGCAATGTGGTTTGCTCGCCGTATATGATTCTTTAGTGGGAAAACCGCTCCAAAGAAGGAAACTGTCTATTGATATTACATGTCGTACAAAATGACAATGAAAGAATGATTGCTTGCATACATGTATGATTCACCGGCATCTCCATTGCTATCTGAATACAAAAGGAGGCGATTGCTACCTGAATACAGTGAGGGAGGGAGGCAAGAAAATTTTGATACATGGAATTTCACGTTGCTCATTTCATGTTTTACACATGCAAGGTGTGAGAGGGTTCTCCCAAAGGTCATAGTGAGGAAATGTCTCCTCTGGCAAGCCAGTTCGTGTCTGGTGAGTGACAATCACATCTTCTACAAATGGCGACCAACCCATATACGGATCCCCAAAGGACTTGGACATCAGCCCCTTGTCTGGTTTTATTGACTTCTGCCGGTGCCCTAGGTACCTCCGTGCACCAATTATCAACTTGGCAAAGTTGCCACCATGTGTCATCACAAAGACATCTGATTTCAAGCACACCAAGAAATCAAGGGCGGCTAAGCTTGTCACGTGCTTTCTAAAATGATCCAATTCTGCTTTACTGGCCAGCTCTTCCTTAGTCACCTGCAATATCCATTTCATAACACAATCGCAGATTGATATTCACTCATCATATCATATCATATGACAGCAAGAGTAGATAAGCAACTCAAAAAGGACAGATCTATAACCAATATCACATAACTTTTGAGTGGCCCTTGCTGACTGATGCATATGTAGACACCTGATTTTCAAAAACTGGATTCAGAAAACTAAAAACAATAGCTGTCGGCTGTACATAGGTCTTGTTGGCAAAAACTTAATGAATCCGGATCCAGTGCACCCGGGTGCACTGAGCTTCGGTGCATCTAGGTGCAAAAACCCTCTTTTTTTTTTTGAAATTTTTTTCATACAACTGTTAATCTACGTATATTAAACATGTGTATTAATTTTTACCATTTTTGGAGACTTTAGATATTTGTTTTTTATTTTTTAAAATCAGTGTATTTTCGTTAAAATTTCCAAAAATAAAAATAAAAAGGATAAAATGCACCCGGGTGCACTGATTGGGAAAAAGGTTCCCCCCCCCCCCCCCCAAAATAATTTGGAAGATTCTCTTCTGAAACGAGAAATTGGAAGATAAACTCAACTCTGCCTGTTGTTAGAGACTGTTTTTCTAAACAATAGGGAAAAAAACATGTAGTTATTCGGCAGAGATATTCCTATTCCTATGTCAAAAGGCAAGCTTAGCTTTTGCAAACATGCCCAGATTAGAGCTTCTTGCATTAATGAAACCAACATATAGGCATGAAAGTTAAAAACTGGCAGCATAGAAAGATATGAAAGGAAAATAATCCACATTAACATTTTTGTTTTAGAACACGAGATTTCCATGGAAACATGAGAGTTGCAGCCATGGAAATCTTGCTTTCACAGTATTTAAAGTGGCAACAGTGTAGACATTTTCTCCCTGAGAAAAAAGTGAAAATCAAAATCAATCTATCCATAAAATTCCTATTACAGCCATGGTGAAATATCACATTGTTAAAATAATCTTTCTACAAATGTTCTCGATCTCTTAAAACCAATGCCATTTCTTGTTTTCCAGATGATGATAACCATCCAACTGTGAAACAAGCCAATATTAAGAAGTCGAGAGATTACCAAGTTAGGGAACATGTTTCTAAGAGGAGCCATCCGATTCTGCCCACCGTAAACCTGCCCAGATGCAACATAAATTTGAGTTTCCTTGGGATACCCCATTGCTCTGAGGATCACAGCTACTTCACCCGGCTCTAAAGGACATCTTCCTTCCTTTCGCTTCTGCAGAGCTAGCTGCCAGAGATGAGATCCATTCTGCATTCCAAGTTTCAGATCAAACATGTCAGTAGTTGTCCCTCATTTCTTCTTTTATTTTTTCATCTTTTTTTTCTTGAGTATCAATTTGTATTTTTATGCATCCATTAAACAAGAAACTGTGACACCTTATACCGCCGAGGCCATTCCTTCTGCCTATATGCTGACATCATTACTTTCTCCTCTCTTGTCCCAACAAAATCACAGAATGATAGACCCACCATTCCTTTCTCAAAACGCAGATGAAGTGCCCTGTCAGAAATGGAAGCCAAGATTACTAATGAAAACATCCCGTTATCCTATTTGAGCAAAAGCAGCAATGTAAACTAACAAGTCACTTACATGTAAGGATTTTGAGTTGCAGTGCGATTCCTCATCCTTGCTGCCAACTGATCAGACATTTCTTCTATCTCAGGAAGGAATTTTAAGGCATGATAATTTACTCTGCACCGCAGCCTATTGATTTCTGGGGGAACATTATCATACCTGAATTGTTTGAAAGCCTAAAGCAGTTAATATATAGACGTCAAAAAAGATATTAAAACCAAAAATGAAGCAGGTTTGTCAAAAAATGGCATCACGACAAAAGCAATATCTGATGCAGCAAATTCCTATCATCCATAGACCATCATGATGCTCGGATCAAAGTTAACTACAGTTAACAGTATAAACTACAAAGACAAGAGGCAAGAAAGTAGTTAAAGATATAAGATATTAGCATCCTGACTTACCCTAACCTATCCACAAAAGGCTTCAGAGCCATTATCTTCTTCTCCTTGATACGGGGTAGTACATTATCAATATAAAATTGTGCAGGAGCATACTTTGGGATGTTTTTCACGGTGCGCCTGCCATAAATAGGCATCAATATCATCAGAATGGTTGCTTAAACAGAAAAAAGAAAAAATTTCCTGTATGCACATACACACAGTGCTGGGGAGACCATATTTGGTTCATCCCCCTCAAAAGTGGCATTTGGAGCAGCCATTTTTCTTTTCTTTTCTAAGTGTTATACAAGGAAATCTTTACTCTGATTTTATATATGCATAGATATGTCCCAAGTCTCTGGCAAGGAGCATACATGGGACCACATGCTAGGAGGACCATGATAAAATATGGGCAACCATACTAATGAACTGAAGAGTCACAAGGACAGAGAACCCAAAGTGAAAAATCCATGCTGATAAGTAATTGATATAAGCTACTAAATAGAAAATGCTTGTGAAGCAACATCCTTGAATTTCACAAACCAAACCAGATGCACATAACAACATGTTTCCTGCATGATAGTCGATCTAAAGTAGATGGATGGCTTCAATTCAATGCTCTGAGTGTCAGATATACTGCAGTGGCCTACATAAAAAATGATTGGCTTCATCCCTTAACTATAATGCCTTGGGCAGCCCACTTGAATCACAAAGTGGCCTGATAGCTTTGCCCTCCAATAATGGTGTGACAAATCAAAGGGACTGAATTGATTATATGGTGTTGCATGTGGCATAGCACGCCCATTTTGTGCAAAATTATAATCTTCTGGAGCATAGCTTGTGGGGGCTGGGTTTTTGTCATGTAGAAAACTTCGAACAGGTAGTATAAACTAACATCTAGCAAACCTTATACTCGTGAAGAGCTCTGCTCTGTCTGGAAACCAATCAGGTATATCACGTACAATACGAACATCATCCTTCAAATACTCAATGAAATGGTCTACATCAAAGATGTCTTCAAATTTCCTGAAGACAAAATGAATAATAAGTTCAATGAAGGGCCTACAGATGGGTAATGAAAATTAACCATGTGATTCAGGTAAGTCATTGGAAACACCAAACAGATCTTATTTACAAAATCTCCACATTTGAAATTATGCAACATATCCCAAAAATAATGAATAATTCAGGTCCATTTTTTACTGATTACTTTTGTAAATCTTAAATTATGTTAATAAATATAAAAAGTATATAATATTTTTTATGGTAAGTATATGATATATTTTAATTGAATTCATGTTTACAACAATCCAAATATACAAAGACAAGCAATTAATCTCTCTCAGTGCTACATGCAGCTTCCTCCAAAAAGTGCTTTTCAAGACCATTAGAGCAACTCTTTTTTTCATTTCAAAAGTTGAAATTCAGAATAAAAAAAGTCAACGCAAAAATTGAAACAAAGATACATGTTTGCAAGATACGCTGTGTGCACAAACCAAGTAAAAATTCAAATCAAGTTACCCAATGCCTCAACCCATCCAATTCATAGCTGGGATGGGTTGGGTTGGGTTGGGTTGGGTTGAGTTGGGTTTCAACTATAATTTTCTAAACATAATCCAAGCTCTCACCAACATTGGGTTGGTTTGGTCAGATTTGAAGCAGAAGTCGACCCAAGTTGCACGCCTAATCAAAATGTATAAAAGCAAAATATTGATAATAAGTAGTAAGGTCCATAAAAGAAACTAAAACACAGGAAGACAAACCCATAGTTTATCAAATTCTTCCAAAATCAATGGGTTTTTCCTACTTAGATTAATATATTCAAATTTCAAAAGTGATTATCAGCTCCCATAATGAATAAGTGAGAAGACAAGGATGACAGCAATAAAGATATGAATTTGGAGTAACTTTGAACAGCACCAACAGGTACTCAAAAGGGATCAAGAATCTTTGACATGGCAACCAAAATCCACATCTAACAGAAATAAACTGGTTCAAGATGAAGAATCTAACAGGGATAGTAGGAAAGTACACAGGAATGGACATCAAAAAGCTTAGAGGTTATGCCGGACCAACTCTTTCAATGAGCATGAGTTGTAGAAACTGACTTTCAAGCTATCTTTGTGATATTTGGCACCTGTGACATGTAATTTAGAAAACAATTACAGCTCCTTTGTTCTATTCTTTGACACATAATTCAAGGATGACACATTGCAGTAAATTGATGACATTATTGACAAGGAATGAACTTTCTGCTATTTCTGGTGCTATTGAATGGATTAGGTTCAATAATAAGAACTACTCAACTAGTATCATTCACCATGATTATAATCAGCCCCTTTGCCAAACGTACGCATGTGCTAGCAAGCATTTATCTGACCAAACTAAAGATTTGGGTGACCGCTGGCCATGGCAAATGAACAGGAATGGGGAGTAAAAAAACCTTAGCCCTAGAATCTTACGTTTGATCTTTCCAGATTTGATCCTGCTTCAGCAACGGCAAAATGAGAGTTGCATTCATTATTTTTGCCACAGCAACAGCATTGCAAATCTGCATCCATTAAAAGATGGAGTTTTTAAGCAGAATGGCTACTTAAAAGCTACAAAACCACCAGCATATTCCAATGGAAACACTTGCAACCATGACATGTTGCTGCAGATTCCAAGTAAAAGCACCCAAATGCAACACAGAACATGTTTTCCAGGTAAGTTCCATTCATCAAGAAGAAGCTGCACTGAAAGTCAAACATCAAGACAATCTAGATAGCCAGAAGATTAGTACATTCAAGCAGGATGACTGGCAGCACAAGCAAGGCATGAGTGTTTAACCTAATGAGCAAACTGGACTAATGTTTGGTTATAGGGCAGTCACATTGGTGACCACTGCATGCATGGCATGCATACATGATGCATCAATGAATAAGGTTACTTGTGCTTAGCATACACAACTGGACTGTTGCAACCTGCAACTAGTGTTCTCTACTTAAATAGGAAAGCATTGCCTCAATTAGGGGTGTTGATGGTTATGGTCAACCCATCAACCCACTCGTACAACCCGTTTATAAATGCATTTGAATTGGAATTTTTGAATAAATGGTTTACAATCCATCAATCTGTTCAACAATTTAATTAAATAAACGGATTATTATTGAAATTTTATAACCTGTCAACCCGTTTAGTAACCTGTTTAACCAATTTAATCAATCATTAACCTCGTTTAACCCGTTAAAATCTAATATATGTATATATGTATAAATGTAAATCCCTTGATTATTTTCCCTAGCTGAGTCTCCATCCTATCACCTTATTTCCATTTTCTCGTTGTTGTCCTAATTCTAATTTCCGTGGCCGCCCTATTTTCATTTTTTTCCTATGCCGAAACTCTCCGTGCGAAATCATCATCTATCAAAGTTTAGGTCTTCAAATTGTCCGTTATACAATCCATTAACAACTCATCAACTCATTTATTAAATGTGTTGTAAATAAGTTAGGGTTGAGGCTTTTTAAATGAGTTAATAAACAAACTAAGGTTGTGATATTTTAAATGGGTAAGCATTAGAATTAGACTCCGACCCAATCCGTTAACACCCCTAGCCTCAATCATGAGACAGAAGAATAATAGACGATCATTTGAAGCAACACTACTCATGCATGTCAAAAGTACAATAAAATGTTCGGCAAGGGAAGAATGTGGGCCATAAGGAGCAGAAGCATACAGCTATACGTTGCTGATTTAGACCACCCTCAGCATGGATCAATATGTAGCCAGTTGTTTCATTCTCAAGAGGAAGATCTGCCATAGGACCATGATAAATAATTAGATTGGTAAAGCAAACAACAAGGAAATAGCAAAGATAAGCAGACTTACATACTGATCAACAACGGTATAGGAATACAATCAGAAGTTACAAGGATGGACATTCAGGGGGGCAAAAAAAGTTCAGCCACAGCCAAAAAGACAAGAATGCCTCTGCATGTCCACCACGCCAACAATAAAATAGTTGTCATCATCATCATCATCATCTGAGCAACTCCCAACTAATTGCAGTCAGTTACAAAGATGTTTTGAAAACCATTTAGTTGTCCACAACTTAAATAAGTTGGCAAACCTCTACCATTTCAGTTTTTCTGAGATGAAAACAAACTATGCCATGTAATGAAAATCAAACTGAGAATAACGTCTATGTAGAAGTGGACATTCGGATGCCAAAAAAGCATTGGCCGTCAAATAGACAGAAGTCAATCATTGTGGGTAGAATTTCTAGTTAATGTTTTATTTGTCGGTCTATTGTTGGGCTACGCTGCCTACGCGATTTGATTACTGGTTTCATTACCTAGTGTAAGAAAGCATTATTCACTTTTCTACTTTTCATGAACAAACTACTTGTAATTTGTCACTCAAATATAACTATCTGCCTTCAAAGAAAAGAAAAAAAAAATTTCCCTTTAATTCGAACTACAGCTTCTTCAACAGCCATGCAATGCCAACTCGTAAGCAAAAATATAATAGATATTGAACAGTTATACTTGTCAATATTTGAACTATGACTTGTAAGTAAGTTGAGAATACTTCTTACTGACAGGAAAAGGTTGCTCAAATGGGACAAAATATGAATATCTACTGTGGGAAATAGCTTGCAGGGCTTTCAGAAGCAGGCAGGAATAAAGACAAAAAAATAATTTATTGCATTTGAACTTCTATATCCTTTTTAGAAGCAAGGAGAGATTCTTCTCCAGCTCAGGATCAGAAGGAAAATCAGAGAAATAAAGTTCATTTGGGAATGGACAGAACATAATGCTTGACTGGAGGGTTCCATGAAAAAGAAAATGAAGTGTAGGGAGCAGAAAACTGTATACAGCAACTAGAATCTCCGCCCGTCCGTCGGGTGTTGACCATTAAAATTTCATTCTTGTTAAAGATAAGAATGGTTTCATGGTTGGGACTACAATGGAACAGCTATAAGCTGAAATAAATCTACATCCTTTGCTCTCAAGTGGTCATAACATTGGGACTGGCCTCAAGATCTTCTCATCCTGGATCAAGAGATATCAAAATTTTATGATCGTGATTCAGCTACTAAGAATAGCAGTTCATCATGATTCATCACAATGCAGTGGAAGCACTCAAAACACTGGCATGAAAACTTTCATATGTGGCTCCAAGGACAAATGTCGACAATGACATGTCTGGCACGTAAGAGTTCAAATTGAGGGGAAGTAACTGTCTACACCCTGAAAGGAATAAAAATAACAACTGGGAAGGAGGGCAACAAAAAAAAAAAAGCACCATCCCCTCTGGTTGACTGATCACCACTCCTCTGAGAAAGTGGTTCACATGGAATAGGAGGACTAAAGAGTGTAGATGTACTATTGTTGAATTTTTTTGTAGTCATTTTTTCAGTTCAACCCTATGGGAAAAAATCCAAATAAATCACAGAGAAGCCCAATTTCCAGTCTACTCACTTGTCCACAACATCTGGCTACATAAGAGTTTCAATGCAAGTAACTGTTTGCACACATCAGTTCACCAATGCCTCAGGAAAGCATCAGCTGCCCATCAACACAATGCTCAGTAGATAAGGAAAGAATATTGCAGATGCCCTATTTTTGAGAAGTTTTGTAGTCTTTGGTCAACTCTATCAAAAAAAAAAATCCCAATAAATACTAAAGCCATAAGGGAATCCAGGAATCCAACTTCCATGCTCTGTTTCCTTCTTTATTTGCATACGAAATTAGAGCACAATCACATCTAAACACCAATTTCCTGAAACACTAAATCAGTCATCCTTTCACTGATCACTACAGTACAAGGGTTAGGACAGCTGGAATAGCAGAGAAGGTAAAAGAAGTGGGAAAAAACAGAGTATAGAAAAGGGGAGGAAAAGAACAGAGGTAATATCAAACATAAAATCAATAAACATAAAAATAAGTAATGATGATTTTAAATATAGGTAGTAAGACTGAATAGGGAAGTTGCTGGTAAGTGAGGTAGGTAAATATCACACTAAAGAGGAGAGGAAGGGGAGAAGCCTTTTGTTCCCCTTTGCCAAGCATTCAAACAGAATCACATAATTATTACAACATATAAGGATATAAAAAATAAAGGATGATGTGCTCATTCCAATCTAGTGAGTATACTAAATGGATTTACTTTTACATCTGATTTTATTTTACCTGATATTCCACCCCTCCGGCGCTCAGCACAAGGTTTCCAAGAAGTGGTTGCAGAGTATGGATTCTCCCACAAAGAAGGAGGCTCCTTCACCTATGAAACAAAAAACACATATGCATGTAGAAGGTAAAGTCAAATGAACATGATGAAAGTTTAGGACTCTTGAAGCATTCAAGCATAAACCAGCAAGAAAAATAAATGCCTTCACATGAACAACCTTTGTATACTTTAAAAAATAAAAAATAAAAAAAAAGCTAGAATACTTAGTGTGTAGACTCTATATGGTAACGCCATGTTGAAATGGAACTTACAGGGGGACAACGGAGAACAATCCCATCTTTTGTGCACAAGTAAGGTGCATTCTGCAAGAACATGAATAACGTTAAAATAACAAACACTAAGGGCCCAGCATCTAAAAAATAAACTTTGGAAAGCATTTAAAAGGTTTGACATAGTTGTATTATTGGAATTAGCATAAAAAAGGCATAGCCAGAATATAGCCTGCTCTATAAAGAAGACATGTTGAATTAATAAATGCACTATAGATACTTCTCCAACTAGAACAAACCATCTTATGGCAGGAATCTGTAGAATAATGTAGAACCTAAAAAAAGGGAAAAATCTCCCTTTCCTTGGAACACACCTTCACGGGCTTTGCACAAGTGAAATTTATTAATCCATCAGAAATCAATACCATAATCAAAACAAATTTCCTAAATAGCGGTAATTCTTTACATCTAGCCAAGTCTTGCATTGATGCACAAAATAATTGCTTTAAATTCTTAGGTATGTGTAACTAGTCTTGTTCCTGGCAAGAAATGCTGGAAAACCAAACAGCTATGTCTAATCAAAGTAACCATAGTCTTCACCATATTTCAAAGTTGTGATTCAGAATAACTCAAGCATGTGCGATCATCTTCCCAATTCAAGTGTACCGAAAGAAATTGCACTTTCTAAGTACCACAGTGAAGCACCAAATTAGATGGTCGAGATTGGCTGCCAATCTAACAAGCTTGACAGAACACATTGCAGGTACAGCCTAAAGAAAATATTTTGGGAATATTCCTGGTTTAGAGCCTTCTTCTAGTAATTCTATTCCCATTTTCAATTTAAAACCTGGCAGTCTGATCCCATGTTTCATTAGAATTCCAGGATCAAATTTTTTTGGTGCCTTATCACACAGTCAACGGTCCAAACACAGTGAAATCCATAATTTATCTTCCCAAGCTTGTATTTTCTGGGTTTATACTGAGTTGAAAAACATTGTCGGTGATAAATGTTAAGCAATCTTCTCCTCAGAGAATTGTTGATACCTAAAGCGCAATCAATGAGTGGAAATATAGCACAAATAAAGCTGCAGCAAACTGAAGCATGGTGCAGTAAAGATTCTATTCACATTAGCTGGCGAGCGTGATGAACAAGATAGATAGTGGAAGCAATAATCCAAATCGGGACTGAATACTGGAGCTGCGGCTCGATAACTAACCAGAACAAATCCTACGCACATGCAGGGTATTCCCGGTCTCCACACAAAAAAATATACACGAGAAAAGATAGAAGCATTGGTTGCAACCAATTCAATGACTATCGACTCCCCAAAATTGGACAACTGATTCGAAAACAGCTCCCATCGTGGAACAGCCTCAGTCTGTAAATCTCACTTATAGGTCAACAATCAGTGCCAACTGTATCCAAAAATAAGTTTCCGGAAACACTTTGGTCAATGTCAATACAGGAAGTGAATTTGCACGACCGCGGGATCATGGATCATTCGATCAATCCCAGTTGAAAACGACGGTCTACGGACAACGGTTTAAAGAACTATCCAGTTCACAGACTGTGCCGTGAAGTAACCAATTTCAGCAGAACCCAGAAAATAAAATCCAGCGCACTCTGCCTAGCGAAGATTCCTCAGTTTCGAACAAATTTCAAGCCAGACCGCAAGCCGCCACGATCTTAGATCCATTTCCCGATTATCCGAAACGGAAGACGAGTAGAATAAATAAAAACGCACCAGGCGATTCCAAATGGAGGGGAAAGAAGCGAGGGCCGCGAGGAGAAGGAGAGCGATGAAGGCGACGAAGATCTTGAAGGAGGAGTCATTGCCGAGAAAGGAATGCGGAGGAACCCTAGAATCGTCAGCGAAGAAGAAAGGGCAGGCAGTGTGCGCCAAGGATGAGAGGAATCCCCTGTCTCTGTCTTTGGAAGGATGGCGCTCGTCGTCGTCCTCGTCGTCGCCGCGGTCGTGGACTTCTGCGACGAACGGCATGGAATCTTCGTCTCTCTTCATGGGAGAAGACGCGGCCCTGCTGCCCAACGAAGCTGAGTGCCGCAGCTCCGCCATGTCTTGCTCACTCTTTTCCCTCTCCCTCGCCCCTCGCTCTTGTCTGCTACCGTTTTTTTGATGGAATTGTCCGCTACTGTTGCTTGCTAGCTGTTACACTTCCCAATTGGAGGCTAGCTCAGAAGGAGCACCTAATGACGTCCTCCGCCGGTCCATTCGCCTCTGCTCGGTTCCTCGGATAATTGATACACGCTACTCCGTCGCCCCAAACGTTGCTGATCTCGCGTCAGAACTCCAAAAGATTTGTTGTTAGTTGTTACACTGTCTGCTGTAGACGCAATGAAATGAAATGGAATGGAATAATTCAACCACATTAATTATTTAATTATCTATTTTTTTATTTTTCGATTATTTTCTAAAATTTTTCATTCAACTAATTTTTTTTTTTTTTTCACAATATTACTCCTTTGTCTTTATTATATCGGATCACTTTTATCCCACTTCGCACACCATTCCCCACCATTTTTACTGGGAAGGATGCGACTGTCCTTCCCTGCTGCTCTAAGTTTAAGTGTTTAACCCAAGCAAAATATTAATGTCAAGCTATCAACCAATCGTACTAAGAAAAGTGAATGAAAATACTTTTATTAAATTCAAGAAAAAGAAAGATAGAAACACGATATAAACGGCTTGAGTTTGATGAATAAATGAGATCAGAATATAACAATATGCATTAAGAATAGAATAAATTATATGAAAATGTAAAAAATTATATCCAAATTTGAAAAAACTTTTTTTGATAACAAGAAATCTCATCTCATACACATTACATTAAAGCATCTAAATCATTTGAAACACTCTTTAACCTATATTAATATTAAGAAAAGAAATTAATAAATGTGTGTTTACTTAAATATTCAATTTGCTTTTCTTAAGTTACATTTTATTAATTTAAAGGGGGTTAAGTAATTGTTTTTCAAGTTCAAAATTACTCATTCATGTTAGGGTTTTTTTTAGAAATATTTACGTTAGGGTTTAAGGCTTGTAACATCATTTCAATCTTGTGGCAATGATTTCAGCAGTAGTTGCATCATCGGACTTCAGAACTGAATTGCCCACGGATTACCTCTAGGGAGTGGGGACTTTGGTGAGCTTATTGCTGATTTGATTTCAGGTGGGTCAGTCCGTATTAATATTTAATGGTGCGTCACTCCCGTGGATGGGTGTACACGTAGGACTAAGATTGCGTGTGCTGCATGCTGTCTGACGCATATATCTGTTTTTTTAAAAAAAAAAATTAAATTTTTTTTATAGTATTGTTAATTTATATTTATTTAATACATATATAATTTTTTACCATTTTTGAAATATTTTAGATATTTATTTTTTACTTTTAAAAACTAATGACATTTTGATTTTCAAAAATCAAAAATAAATATATAAAATACTCTAAAAATGATAAAAATTTATATACATATTAAATACACTTATATTAACAATTTTATAAAAAAAAATGTATGCGCCTAAGAGCATGCAATCGGATCCCGTACATGTCACCTAATGACCATCGATTGCATTTTCTGCTGATAAAACCTTTTCAAATACTGTTGTGTTATTTAAAATAAAGCCTATTTATTTTATTTTTCACGTTTTAATATTTATATCGTCATGCGAACATCACTTTATTTTCTTTTTTCTTTTTTATTATTCTTTTGAAAAAGCTACCACTCTGCCCCCTGTATCCAGAATTCCAGATCCCCTCTCGAAATGAAACGTTGCTGTCTTCTCAACCCATTCACGAAAGTCAGCAGATCGAGGCTAGTAGTTTGATCTAATCATTCCACTTAAATTCCCGACAGCGATGAGAGAGAAAGACCTGTGTTGAAGCCCTTATGTGATACGTCTCACACCAGTAATATTTGGGGTGGTTGGCCGTTCATAAAAATTTTTAACCAAGGTGTGTTTGTTTGAGGTAAAAAAAAAGTCAACAAAAATTTCTTAATTCAAAACTTTTCACTTTCTATAACTATTTTATTTTTTAATTATTTTTTTACATTTTTCTAAACTATCTCACTTTTTAATCATTTCTATACAATTACTCATACAATTAATCTATCTACTTTAACTTTATTCTCTTTAATCATCATCGTTACTCATATTATATCACATCATTTTTTATCAATTTGACAACTTCTACTTCGAAAACTTTTCATCAAAAGTTTTACCTCCAACCAAACACACCTCTAAAATGATTTACTTTATATAATTATCATATTTTTTAAGTATTTTTCATTTCTTCTTATATAATTACTTTACTTTTCAATCAATACTACACAATTAATTTTACAACTAATGTAATTATTTTAACACTCTTGAAGTTGGCTTTTATTCCTAAAAGTTGTTCAAATCTCTAGGATAAAAAGATGAGATCATTTTACAAATAAAAAAATTATTTTTAAAAAATAAAACATATTTTTCTATTTATAGTTTCTTCTATTCCAATGCACGTTTTCTCCTTCTCAGTACCTATTTCTAATATATAACAACACTTTTCATATAACATCTTTATTTCATTTTCATTCCATACAAGTTATAAATTGATAACAACAATTGAAAATTTTCATATGTTAATCTCATCACATCATTAAAAGTTCGTGCAAATTAGTAAATTTTCAAAGATATGAAAATCATTTTATAAAGTTAGTACAAGTGTTGACAAAACTATATTTTCCGCCTTGGTAATTGTAGTTATATATAGTGCAGTTATCCATTATAATAGACTAGAAAACACAGCAAATTGATTGATTATAATAATACAATAAAGGGCAAATTCTACGTATATTTACTAATTTTATTGCCCATTCTGCTTATATATATACATTTTTAGAAGTTTTGAATTATCCTTGTATTTTGCCCAAAATTGCATTTATATTCACACTCATATGTAAAATAACAAATATATCAAAAACCTAATTGCGAATTTATATAAAATTTTCTAGTTAAGTAATATATGATTCTATGACATTAAAAGTATAATTATATAGCTATAAATATACTAAAAATTCATGTGAATGTGAATGTGAATGTTTAGTTTAAAATTATAATTAGGATTAAACATGTTGGCCGTCCCATAAAAGGATAGTGGGTACAAATGAAATTTTTGGCAAAATATATGAGGATAGTTGAAATTTTTGAAAGTTGATTGATATAAATGAAATTAGAAATAAAATTTATGGATATAAGTGAAATCCGCAAAAAAAAAATTAAAAACGATTGACTCACTCGGTCCAAAGGCCATAAAAAAAAGTTCCCAGAGTAACAATCACGTCTGGCTTACAGTCCAGTCCAGATTGACCACCCTCCCCCTTTTCAAAATCAGATGGGTCCACTCTTAAAGATGAAAAATCTTTAGTATCCACCGCTGGCTCCCACACTAGAACTTTGGGCTGCCACAGGAATGATGGTTGATGGGTTGCTTTCAGATGAGCTGCCAGAGAAAGGATGGGTCACTTTCTTTGAAGCAGTAACTTCTACGAATGATCCAATAATAGCCTGTGGGAAGATGATTATCATCATGCGAAAAATGGGATAAGGTGATAAAATAAAAAGAAAAGAAAAGAGCCCCCCAAACCCTACAAGCCCTGTAAAACAGTTCATGGAAATAGCTGAATATTTTATGTCCACTTCAAACAGCCTTCAGTTTTCTTTTTCCTTATGATTAGACTGAAATCAACTCGAACAATCTGCTGAATCGATTCGTTTAATACTATTTCTTTTCATAGAATCTCAAGTCATCTATTCAAAACACAAAACCTACAATGGATCATATCATTCACCTTCATTGGTTGGACTCAGTCATTTCCGTAACCCAAATTCCTATTGTGGGTTATATCATTCTCCCCATTGGCTGGACTCGTTTCCCTAACTTATTTCGAATGTAAACAAATCATACGATAAGAAAATTGAATTCGAAACAGAGATCTTTATATATATGTAAAAATACCAAAATGTGAATTAACATCTGCAGTCCTGGCATAACATGCATTATGAAGCTCTGTAGATTACCACAAAACAGGGCAAAATAGCTCTGGGACTGAACACATACAATTCATCTAAATTAGGCTGGATGCCTGCAGAACCCACAACGGAATCGAAGTCCTCAGCCATGTCGTGATTCTTCTTCACTCTTCCGGCAATCACCCGGCACACCAACATGGCCCTCTTCTCCTTAGCCGGCGAGATTCGAGCAACCTCATGTGCTATTCCACTAGCGGCTGTGGTGCAAATCCCTTTGCTGCCGTTGGCTTTGAACCCGTTCCTTATAATGCTGCAAACATTGCAATCTGGGATCAAATTACAAAGATGTCTAGAGCCATTCAAGCCAATGGAACAAACGAAGGTTGCGCAGTGGAAGCGCAGGAGTTCATTCCCGTCAGCGATACATCTTGGGTGCTTGTTGGCCTTTGCTTTGATGGAATTCCGGTAATCTTCGAATCGGTTTATGGTTTTCTGGCTGTGGTGGACTTTGAGGATCCTGTCGATCTTGCAGAGTGAGAGTTGAGTTTGATTCTTCAGCCAACTGGAATGGAATATGATCTCCACAATACTTCTGCTCGTGTCTTCGCGAGCCAGTTCTGACACTGGAAGTAAGTAAAAATGGCCAGAAATTAGAATGATTTGGATCTCGGTATTTTCAATATCTTGGGGCCACAACAACACAAGCAGAGAGGATAAAATGTAGAGAGAAATAATTATCTGCAGTAAGATTTCGATGGCACAGATGCATGCAAACGTATTCGCTTCATCCACACAAGCTTTTGGCTTGCTGGGAACACGTACGCATGCATGTTTGATATGAAGTAAGTAGATTTTTACCGGCGTGCTTAGCTGATTGATGAAGCTCCAACCTCTCATTGCTTGTAAACACCTCCCCACAGTCGGGACAAGCACATACGGTGGCCCTCAGAGAAGAACCATTCCTTGCAACTGCACGCCTGGGATCAACCACCATGCGGCAGTCATAGCAACCTGCAAACCTTCCCACGTGCAATCCTTTAGCATTAATCTCATTCAAGGGTGCTTTGAAGTTCTTATAGGGAGAATCAAAGCCACCCATTGAACCGGATCCTTCCTGTTTGTTCACAGCCCTCATCTGATGTCTCGAACTACGGAGAGGCCCTGAGCTGCCCGGACTTTTGCAGGGCTTCCTCCTGTTTTCCTGCATGACATCGGTTGTAATGCGGTGGTGTTTGCATGTGAAGAGGCTTCTGACAGCAGCCCAAGAGGGTGGCTTTGGGGAGAGATGGTTTTGATCTTGAAGAGTTTGCAAGGTGATTCTTGAAGGATTTCTGGTTTTTGCCATTGGTGGGAGAATTGGCAGGTGCTTTTTTTGTTTTTAACCTGAGGTGGGATAGTTTTCTTTGTCATACAAGTCTGAAATGTCAATTGAGGAACAGATAGGATGCTTTTGATGTTTTCCTGGGGTGGATTGGTTTTAATGACTGTGAGATATGATGTCGTTGCATTTAATTAGTGAGTGAGAAGCAACTACTTCGTGTCCATCTTTTGGTGATCCCGGCCGTTAATCTGAAGTGATGGGGCTGGAATTGATTTCATGTGTAAATTTCGTTCCTTGAATAGGATGCCTAGAAGTAGAAAAAAGAAATGGGGACCGTGCCATCTGAAGAATTGGGGTTTTCGATCTGCAAGGGATCCTTCATTTTAACGGCTTAGATTGCGTGTTGGAGCCCGCATGAATTTGAGGAGAATGTGATCATGAATCTATGATGAATATGGCTAGTCAGAAGTCAGGACTCAGGACCGAGCTCCTTAACTTTCTTTCATAGACGTTCCAGGAAGCGACAGGGAGAATATATTTAACAAATTAAAGGGAAGAAAATGCTCTCTTTTTGCAGAGAATCAGATCCGGTGGGTTTTCTCATTTCTGACATTGACCCAAATCTTTATCCAGCCGCAAGTGAAAAAGATTAGCACAGGTGGAATAGATTACTAATCTAAACATGCTATTTTAAAATTGTATTTCATCCAGCAAGCATTGCATCTTTATTATAAGAGGGTAAATCTGATAGAAGATCTGTCAAAGGGATAAGTCAAATTATCTTGGATTCTGAAAGAGTTTTAGAGAGTGAGAATATGTTTACAAAGGACATAAATGTGTCCTCAACATTATTAGAGGACTTAGGATGATTCCCAGAATGTCCAAAAGATCATTGTAAGAATGTTAGATGAACCAAGAAAGTTACAGATAAGTTTCAGAAGGGACAAAGCGAAGCGAAAGGAGGATGAAACAAATCAAAGAAGGGTATGATATGAACCCCAAGATTTGGGTAAGAGGAGAAAATATCAAGAGATTGAAAAGAGACAAGATTCTAAAATGTGAAGAGTTTTTAGTCTCTCTTTTGAGTCCGTTTCTATAGGAGGAATACTTCTATATATAATTGTGTAAGGTTTTTGTTAAAAAGGAAGTATTATTGCTCTTTAATTTTAAGAGAAGTTTTAGATGATTGCTCCTTAATTTTAAAAGACGTTTTAGATTATTGTTCATTAATTTTAGAAGACGTTTTAGAGGATGTTATTAGCAACTATTTTGTACATTACTGCCTTTATTTGTAAGCCAGCTATTATTGACATGTGTACGACGAAAGGCATTCCATGTATTAAGACACGTGTAGGGTGGAGGGAGTATCCCTACATTTGTCATTAAAATTATAGTAAAAAAACTAAAATTAATAGGCAAAAATTATACAAAATATTATTTATTGGGTATTTACAATTATCTTAACTGATTATTTTTCAACTAAACTCTGAAATATTTTTACAAATTTCTTACAATATTCTAATACACAGCTAACAATATTTTTAAATTCTATACAATGAACACTCCCACATATATGGGGAGAATGATATCACCTTCTCCACTCTACGAATTTTGTACCTGCTGTGATTCGAACTTAGTACCTAGCATGTTAAGGTGAACCAAGTTTCCATGATGGCAGCAAAATTATACAAAATCTAAAACAAGTTGTTTAGAGATGCATCTTTCTCAATAAAGTGATAGTAGAAAACTAAAATTTACAGTGTAATAGGTAAAAGTTGTAAAAATCAGGACTAAATTATTTAGTGATGCAAGGCATCAAACCTCATGTATATATACGAGTGCTCTAGCATGTGAGCTACATACTTTTTTGATTGGTACTTGTACAATGTGACATCTCGTGTTACACTTAAGTACATTCATCGAAAAGACTACTAACTCTCATTTTATCATTAAGGGAGACTGCGCTCCCACTATTATTTTTTTGGGCTCAACAAACAAAGCCCTTGTATTTAGCGCTGTTCACGCTCAATCGAGCTACATACTTTCATTTTTTCAGGGACATTAATATCTATGCCAATAAAGTTAAATTATTTTTATTTGTGCTTGTGCTTTTAAAAGCTTTTTATCTGTGCAAATACTTTATTAAATTGATTTCATTCATAACAAAACTAACACTGATTATTAGATTTTAAAGTTAAATGGGCTATAAATTAGAGACATAAGCATAGTCAGTCGAAGGAATTTAGAGCCATTTTGTCTGTTCGTAATTAATTTAACTTCAAAATCTAACATAACCGTCAATGCAGTGCAACCGGAGAGACGTATCCTTGATCAGCTGCAGCGTCTTTGATGGGAAGCAGATTGTTGTCCAATGCATTGCAGCTGGGCACTAGCGAGGATGTCCTGGTTCCGTGGTATTGTCACAGTCGCCCAAAAAGATTGGTTTAAAGATGAGAATGGGGAATCGATTCAATGGAATGAATATGACCAGGTAAAGTAGCTTCATAAAGAAAAAATGGATAAAGCAATTGGGTATGAGAAAACAAACAATATATATATATATAGAAAAATATGAGAATTGGGTATTGGCTTTTACGTTACCATTGCTATTTGCGCCCACAGTTAGTGCCCATGGAATCCCGTTGTGCGGAGACCCAGCGAATGGCCCTTCATTTCCCGCTGATAAGGCCGCGAAAAGTCCCTTCTTCATTGCAGCATATGAGACAATGGCAACTGGATCTTGGTGCAAAGGCTGGCTATTTACGCCCAAGGAGATCGATATCACAAGATTTACAACACAGTCGCCTTGGTCCATGCCGGCAATGACATCGACCGTAAAGCTTTCTTCCCCACAGGACCTTGTACACAGCCACACAAACACGTGGGGCGATGCCGCTGGAAGGTCCAGAGGCGTCGTCGAAGTAGGCTGCACCGGGGACTTGGGAACCGGCTGTAGTGGTCGAGATATGCGTGCCGTGGCCTTCGATGTCTCAGGGAGAACTGTGGAACGTCAGGTTGGGTTTGTTGGCTTTCGCCCCGTCGTACCGGAATGGCTTGTGGTTTCACGCCGATGAATTTAACGCCGTACCCTCCTCGTACCAAGATTACTAAAATACGAAAATTCACATTATATATATATATATATGGAAAATAATCAAGTGCAGCGTCGCTGAAATGGGCCCCACATGATCATGAAATCATGATCTACTCCACCCATTGTATTTAGAATAATGTATTCTATAACCA
>JAXCLR010000063.1:45541270-45560664 GCA_035584095.1 Annona squamosa | reverse complement strand
GATGAAAATTGGTATGATAATAGAATACATTATTCTAAATACAATGGGTGGAGTAGATCATGATTTCATGATCATGTAGGTCCCATTTTGGGGCCACTGCACGGCTGTTCCGGTGCAGTGACGCTGCACCGGAACAGCTCCCTCTATCGCAAAACAATGGTAAAACTTGATTTATTAATTATATAATTAGGGTGAAAATTATGACAGATTATGGTGTATTCAATCCTAATAATATATCTGAACCTACCTTTTATACTAAGCAGGCATAATGTTTGTTCCACCCTCACATTTTGTTAATAGATTTGTAGATAAATTTCATCCTTTATATTGGGGCAACCAATCAAATTGATATATCAGGTCAAAATCTGATAAATTTAAGAATTGATATATTTATCAATATAAAATCACATTTATGATAAATTTAAAGATTAAATATTTCAACATTTTATTACTCAGTGAGAGTAAATTACAATTATTATAACAAAACATTAGTAAAATATTTCGTTTTGATTATTTCACTTGCAACTTGACCCTGGTGAATATATATGTAAAATTTTAAATTATAATAAAATCTGCTAAAATGTAAAATAATATTATCTATTCTTGAAAGGTACATACAACATCCATAATACTTTTTATTTCGTTAAAAAATCACGTAGAGGACATAATTTGAACAATATCTATGTAATCAAAAAATAAAAATATATTAACATAAACAAATAATGAAGTTAAATGCCCATCCACGTAATAATACTTAGGGTTATAAATTATAAAGTTAAATATATATACGTAAAAAAACTAACTAACTAGGTTTATCTAAAAAGGTTGGACATAAAAATATTCCATATTTATGTTGGGCAAGTTGGGGTAAGGTAAGTCTAGGCATGATTGACATGTCTTACCCTAAGATTTCTTGCTCTAACCTTAAAGAAGATCGCTACAATTAATGAATTTACCCACCCCAATGTCAACTCCTCAATTATACCTATATATATATCTAATTAATGGTTTTATACAAAATAAAAAAGTTAGTTGACTTATAATATTGATTTTTGTAATTATAATAATATTAATATATAAGCAAAACAATATGTAATATATTAAAATAATAATATAGTTTATTATACTATTAATATGTCACGTTAATGTGTTAATTGTTATGTGAATATAAGATAATGCAACTCACTAGTGTTCGTTAATGATACAACATACGTATTTTAGACATCGTTTTATTTGTTTGTACTGTACAGTAAGTTTTATTTTTAATAGTTCTATATTCTCTTCCTCAAAAGGTGTTAAATTTTTTTAACATTATAAATAAAAACCTGTTAATAAAAATGATAAATGATTTGGATTTTAAAAATACAATTTAAAACCAAAAGGGTGCCTGGACTTGGTTGCATTTGATTAAAATCTCTAAGAAATTAATTATATAATACATTTTTTACATTTTTATAAGTACGTATAAAATTTACGATTGCAATATAAAATCTGCTTTACCAACTAAGGGCTACATTAAATGAGATTAATATTAATACAATTTTTAAATTTATATATATACCACTTATAAGTAACCGATTAAGATATTAATAAGCCACTCTAAAATAATAATAGATTGTATAAGAGAAAAAGGTTTTTACTCACAAGTCTCCAATATTCCTGAAATGTGACTTCTTCCTTTATTTTTAGCATTACCTTTTCATTTGTGAAAATTTTGAACATAAAAATCGGAAATCTATTTTTAAAAAAAAAATGGAAATCTAGATGCCAAATAGAGTTTAGGCGCACTAAGACTTGCATTTAAGTTATTTTATACGAAGATAGGTCTCTGGACTGACTTAGTTACAGAAAAAGTAAATTGAATTTTCGAAATTATAATATTTAATGGATCGGTGGATTGTGTGCGATAATAGCATTTCTAGCTAACGAGCTATATCTCTTTTTTTTCTTTTCCTCCTTAATCGTATCATCTCCATCTCAATATATTAAGTGATTCTAAAGTAATGGTTGAATTAGCTATCACAAATTAAGTAACATTAGTTTTCATAGTCATCTTTCTTACTACAACTTTCAAGAGATCATTCAGCGGCTGCAAGATCAGGGCCGGTACATGTCTTCAACTACGTCGAGGCATTTGATCATTATACAAAATCAACCAGTTGAGTAATTACAACATTCAATTTTCTCTGTCTCTTATGTATGTATATTTTTCGCAAAATTACATAGATAAAATTATTTTCTTTTCTGAAATTCATAAAAATTCAATGATTTTTTAAGAAGAAAATTCGATGTTTTTTAGTAATAGTAATATATATTCAGCTATTTTATTTGTAATAATTAAATATGTAATCTTATTTTTTGGCTGCATATGACACTATATATGTAAATAATCTTTCCTGTGTAACAAAGCCACACCATAATGAACGGTACATTTGGCTCAAAATGGGTCCCACATATACTTAAATGCATTAATACTTTATACAATCATTTATCTATATATAAATTTTATAGTAAATGATTTACATATTAAAAAATAATTTTAAAGTTGTTATTTACATTAAACTATTTTATTAAGTTAAATTTATACCATTTTCAGACGAAATCCATACACATGTCTAATTTGGATGAAAATTGGTATAGTAATAAAATACATAATTCTAAATATAATTAGTGAAATAGATTATAATTTTATGATCATATACAGCCCATTTTGAAAAACTACACTATAATTGTGGTGCAGTGAAGCTATATTTGAATATTTTTTATATATATACCCACACACAGTCTCATTTCTATAAAACTCTCTTTCTGTGTAACCCCTCCAATTTTAAAATCTTGATAGTTGATGAAAAATCTACTTCATTCATTGTATTTAACATTATTTCTAATATCCTAAAAACCCATTTATTTTTTAAATTTGGGCCCATCTAAAAATGTGTAAAATCAATACAATAAAATGATTTAATATTAAAATACCAACTTTAAAGTGATTTTTCAACATCTAAACTATCTAAAATTTCAATAATATATGGATAAATGGTTTTATAAAGTATTGTTACATTACAATATATGTATGAATAGATCTAAACATTTTTCATAATTTACACATGAATATACATATGTTAGACCAAATATGTCCTATGCACATACTTGATTTGGATGAAACTTAGTTTTCTAACTAAACAAATCGTGTTAAATACAATGAATAGGTCGGATTTTTTATTAAAGGTCAATATCTTGAAATTAGAGGAAGTTACGTGGAACCGCTTCTATGTGACCTAGTTATACATAAGCGGAACTCATATATATATAATACAGTCTATGCAAACAAACTCCATTGTAAAATGGGTCTCACGCATATTAGAATATAATAAAACTGTAGATAATTATTTATTTATATAAAAATCATACTTTAAATAGCTTAGATGTTGAAAATATTACTTTAAACTTGATATTTACGTTAAACTATTTTATTATGTTAATTTTGTACCATTTTAAAATAGTGTGCATACGCATGTTAGATTTGGATGAAATTTGATATGCTAATAAAGTAACTAATTTTAAATACAATTAGTAGAGTAGATTTCTCATTCATGATCAAATGGGCTCAACGATGTATGGACTGCACGAATGCACTTGATTATTTTCCATATATATATATATATGGGCTCCATGTAACCCCTTCATTTATTATATTTAACATTATTTATTTATCCATAGAATCAAGTTTTATCCCAATTGATTACGTTTATAATCCACATTTGTTAGAAAATGTATATATTCATGTGTAAATTATGAAAAATGCTAAAATATTAATTTTAAAGTAGTATTTTTTGACATATAAACCGTCCAAAATATTATTTCTATGTGAATAAATAATTTTATAAAAGATTATTATATTCTAATATATATTTAAATAGATCTAAGTATTTTTCATAATTTACACATGAACGCATATATTTTTGAACAAACGTAGCCCATAAACATATTTGATTGGAATGAAACTTAGTTTTCTAGATAAACAAATTATGTTAAATATAATAAATGGATTGTATTTTTCATTAAGAATCAAAATTTTATATTTCAAAGAGGTTACAAGTGTCGGCTGGACCGTGAATGTATATGTATATATATAATTTTGATACATCATACACATATATTTTAGTTATGCGTAAACCACTTCCGATCTATCTAACTATATTCTGAAGTCCAAACATTTTTATGCTATTGAAATTAGTTTGATCATTTCTTTTATCTTAGTTCATATTTTGTATTAATGATATAATTATATTGATAAGGGCTTTTGAAGGAGAACCATTTTAATTGTTTTTAATAGATAATCATTTGTTTATATATATTATATAAGGACATGATATATGCAGTAAATTTAAGCAATGAAGAGCAGTTAGAATTAAAAAAAATTAAATGTAATTAAGTAGGCCAAGAGTATTTGGAAGCGAAGAGACAAGCAAATGTGAGCATCGAAGGGTACTTTTTTTTTTATTTGTACATATTTTTTTACATACATCTCAACACATATTATACTTGAAGATCTGAAACATTCTTACAAATCTGGGGATACACACAACTCCCACAAAGAAATCTAGAGGCACAGCTTCCAACAATCTACCGGGAGACAACTGCTCCCACTACACCTCATTTGGTCGAAATCTCGAAACGGGATTTGATCCCGCACCAGCGCCTGCCAAGGCTTCTGACGGCCAGCTGGTGACCAACCGAGCATTGCTCAATTGGTTCATTGAAGGGTACTTGAAACTAAGGAAACAAGTCTAGTCTTTCAATAATGACCCCACCGTCAAGACCATCAAGGTAATCTCTGCTATTGCATCCAGTTAATGAATTAATTTTGTGGAGACCTGCATATAGTTCACTCAAAAACCTTAAGCTTGTTTATTATTATGGGTAATTTGTATATATACTCACATAGTTTGACGCTAATTACAGATATACCTACGTAGTTTTACGAAATATATATTACTCCGACATAGTTTCACCAAAATTGCGTATTAACCCCACGTCGTTACCTACCATTAATATCTGACGTGATATTTTGAAAAATGACAAAAATGTCCTCATCAATAGTTTCACGAATTGCATATCACCTCATATAATTACACCAAAATTGCATATTGCTCTAATGAAACTATGTATACCAATGAAACTATATATAATTATGAGTGCAAAATAAAATTACTTAAAATGGTCTAACACAAATATAGATTAATACTACAATAACTTATCAAATAATTTATCAACGTAAGATAAAGACAGTTTACGAACTGTGGTCATCCTTCATTTGGTATTAACATGTTAATCAAGATAATATAGTATTTTATACTATGAATTATCGTTGATTTAGCAATGGTGTGTTTTTAGTAATTAATAAAATATTGAAGCATATGACATTTACATAGAGTACATGTATTTTTATGTTTCAAATTAGGAGAAAAGCCCAAAATCATGAGGTTAGGTGGCCCACCGCTTCCGTCTTTGGGCTGCGAAAACGGACATGGACGGATTTGCTACGGTCGCCTATATATGCTGCAAGGTTTATAGTAACATTCATTTTAATAAAGTTTATATTTCTTGTGTCATTAATGTTCTTATGATACAAATTTCAAAATGTTAATATAGTCAAAATGCGTGTAGTTATTCATGTCTCGTAGCAAGGAGAAAACTTTATGCACATCGGATTGTAAGCGGAAAGTGGGGGATTTGGAAATTGAATATAGATATCTTGAGTTTGAAAAAATATTGCTTTTAGACACTTGACAAATTTATCAAATAGTAAATGACTGGACCATGTATTAGAACTGTTGTCTAATTTCCAGACAAGTATTTCAAATCTTAAACCAGACAATATGTACGGGATTGGCGCACTGATTAAATTCCAGGTGGCTCAGGAACCCAGTTATAAAGGACATGGATAGATCAGAATGCCTTTCATCCAACTCAAACAGGTATAAGAAAAGACGTAAGGAATTTTGAACAGAACAGATTCCTGGATATCCTGTGCAGGAGGGCAATCAGTCTGACGTTGAATCTCTGTGTGTGTCTCCACGGGACGCATGGGGGGCTGTAAACATCTCCATCACTGATCTCAGAGTGCCTGGTAGATCTGCTGGCATTTCTTCATCAAAATTCAAGCTAATATTCCCATCAATCCTTATTTCTGGCTCAACTGGCCCTTCAGCGTTGCCATTCTGTGGTCCATCCCGAGCATGCTGGCCCTGCTGTGCATTTGCTGCCATGCTCATGATCATGTTTGCGAAGTCGGAAGGAAGGGTGGCACCTAATGGCATAGAAAAAGCTGCTGGTCCACGGCTCCTTGTGGAACCTTGAGACTGGCCGTTTGATTCATGACTCTGACTAGGCCCTGCATTCTACATGAACAAGAAAAAGGCACGCATTGAGAAAAAGATCCACTGAAGATGCCTAAATCATAGGAATCCTACTTTACTCTCATACTTTCTTAATAATCACTGCCGAGTGTCATGCTTAATTAAAGTAATACTTTAGATATCATACCTCATGATTCATAGTATTGAATCAATTGGTATCACATAAGCATGAATGACAATCAGATAAGTATAATCATCGTACAACTGCAAAATGCTTGCAGAAGTAATTAAATGAAGTGTATAACATGCTGTCACAATCCCAAAGAGATTATCAGTGTTTTGTATAAAAGAATAAACAGCAAACTTGCAAAAGAAAAAAAGGAAAATGAGCCAGTTACCTGGTTTCTTTCCTGCTGTTGAAACTCTTCTTTCAGCTTCTGCTCAGCAACCTAAAAGACAAACAGCTGAGATTAAAAACTGAACCCTACCAGCCATCTGATTCTTGTTCCCATCAATGGACCATGCACACAAATGTGAGACTCTAAGCACATGTAGAAATACATTCAAAATCAGAGACCCTTGCAAGCATTTGTGTGCATGTGTGAATTAAAATTGTATCACATAATCATATAGCTTGAGATGAATTTAACAAACCCGAATGTTTTCTCGAATGGTTGTGCTGTTTGGGTCCAGTTGTAAAGCTGCAAAAAGTCATCAATGAAAAACTTGTCATATTCTTAACAAAATACAAAAATAACAACAACATGACAACATCTGCGTCATTGGAACTGGATCTTGTATTACAGATTACCCATACAATCCTTAAGTTGTATGACGGGTGGCATAGTAGGATTGATCATAGCAACTGTTGTGCATGGAATTACCAGCTAGGATCATCCTAGGATGGGATGATCCTGGAATGGAATTTTGCATTTCCCAATATACCTTTTCCAATTACTAATATACTTCCTTCTCAAATTCTCATCCCATCATCATCCCATCCAAGCTCTGAAAAGCCAAACGTCCTAATTTTTTATTACCCAAAAAATATGGACCCCATTCTTAATTAATCACATTGAACAGGATAAGCAAACCATTATAAGCATAAATGAGAAATTATAATGAGGAAAGATAACAACAAGCTCTGAAATCTAAATCAATCAAAAGATGGTCATTTGTATTTGATGGACCTTTCAGGAAGCCTTTGTTTATAGCATTGCTGTAGTTCCCTTGTGCATAGTAAGCCAGGCCCAGACGACTGTATGCTTTGCTATAATTTGGATCAATTTCAATTGATCTATTGCAATCTGAAATTGCTTCACTATATTTATGAAGCTGTGTATAGGCTGCAGCCCTGAGAACATGCCACATATCGAATTATAAAATCTATGATTTATTATGACATTTCAACAAAGTGAAGCACATATTAGTGTGTGAGGGACAAAAAATAATTAATCAATAACCAAATATAAATGTCTTCGTATCTCATGATAAATAATGAATGGTCAGAATGTCCAAAATAATGAGCACCGAAAGAGACACATATGAACATGGAAGCTCCAAAGAGTTACAGTTGGGGGTCAAAAAAGAAATAATTATGAATTAAGATTCATTAGATCATGTTCATTTTTCAAAGCAACTTATATTGACATGTTGTCTCCAAAGAGTTCAATGTTAAGGGACAGCAGTGTTCACTTTTTTCCCATGGAGGTTATCTGATGTTATCAAAGAATTCCAGGATTTGGCCACTTTGAAAGCAATCACTTTACCCAAACTCTGGCAAGGAAAAAAATAATAATAATAAATAACAACGCAAATTTATTTTTTTTTCAAGCAAAGCGGGCTTCATGGTCTTGCCTATGCATTTTCAGAGAATCCACGATTGCTGTCAGAAAGTTTAGTTTTTCACTGCTGAACTTTATTAATATTTAGACCTCCTGTTCCTCGATATGTTGGGCTTCCATAAGTATTGTGCACAGAAGATGGTTCCAGTAATGAATTGAATGCTGATAGAAGTTCACTCAGTGGGAAAGATTATCCACAAATTTGTCTTCCTGGGACCTCTTCCCTCATCATCATTTAGTAGGAGAGATTATCTCGTCTCTCAAGAAGTATTTTTTGAAGAGGATGGTTCCAATAATCAATTCAATGCTGATTAGAACACCTAGATCATCATCAACATCATTTACTCTTTCGGGATCATAAGGACTGGGCTTTGCTAATTTTCTTCCTGCGATATAACTTTGAAAAGTAAGCAGATCTCAAACAGATACATCCATTCATTCTTTTGCGATCAACATCAGGGGTCAACCAGAATGTCCTGTGTGCCAATGCATGCCGTTGAGAATGTGCACTGGGTTAACGCATACAAGATGCCTCAGGCAATTCCAGTCTTATGTTCTGATTAAAATCCTCAATAAACAAATAAACGTTAGTGGCCATCCATGCATATGAGCTTTACACAGCACTAACAAGAATCGCATCAGTTCTGAGTTGGTTCAAGGCTCTTTTTCAAAAATGAAAAAAATAAATAAATAACAGTCTGAGAAGGATCCAAGAGGCCAATATGATAATGAGCCTCAAACAAAGATGATATATTTGCTGACCCCCCACCATGTTTGCTACCATAAATTACCCAATAAATTGAAATAGACGATCTACTAATTCACAAAAACAAACTTAAACACTGCTTGATCACTAACGGAGTCATAAAACCCCAACAAGCTCATTATAAAAGGAAAAAAACAGATACATTTAAAACACTGGGTAATGCAATCATGTATACATAAGCTTCATATAGTTGACATTTAAGGACCCAAGAAACAACTGCCACTTCTTTTTGCTAATTTCCATTGCCAATGGACCCATTAGAAGCCAGCAAAATAGAATAAACGGCCACATACATCTACCTCAAATTACTATAGATAAAATCTGATATTAAATACCATCAGTCTGTGCAAAAAAAATAAAAATACAAATAAAAAATAAAATACAATCTGTCAATCATAGGCATCAATAGTTACCTGTTACAGTAGTATACAGCATTGTTCTTGCAGATTGCTATAGCACAGGTATAAAGATCGATGGCATTGGAATACATCTTTGATTGCACAGCATGATTACCTTTAAAATTTAAATAAATAAAGGACTCAAGTTTAGAGGTAGCTGAATGGGAAATTTTAACTAAATTGATGTCATCGACAGCATTGGAATATAAATTTCATTGCGCAAGTATAATTATCTTTTTAAAAAAAGGACACAAGAAAGTAGTTGAAAGGGAGATATTAACTACACTTAAGTTCATCCAACTAAGCATGTGTAAATTTTCCAAGTGTTCCCAAAAACTTAGAAATCTCATGAATAAAATAGAGTAAAACATACATGCAAATGGGTGGAGCTCAGCCAAATTAATCATTAGCCAAGAAAAACTCAAATGTGCTGCTATCACATAAAGTAGGCAAGGCAGAATGCCCACTTCGCAAGCTCACGAGGTCCTTGGGGAGCTCCAATCTAAATTCCAAATATAAGTGATCTGAACCCACTTGCCCCCATGGTCATAGTTTGAATGCATCATTCCAGGTTCTTGCTCCACATCCAGGAATATAATAGAGAACAAACCTGTCCTCTTCAGTTTATGATCAACAAATGGTTCCAACCAATCAAAATAATTTCATTGTTTGACATCTATATGTACCTCTTAATTTTAATGACTCAGCCAGATTGCAAAGGTTTGCTTCTCGGCATCCAGACTTCTCCATTTCCTGTCAAAATCAGATGGCTAGTAATGAGCATGGAAGGCACAAAAACAAGGTAGATCACAGTCAGTACAAAAGAATTTTTCATATTGGCTGCCAAGTTCTACTGCACATTGTAAAACTACCAACAACTTTTTATCTTTTTCAAAATCACATGATAAATGAAATTTTGTAAAAGACTTGAGTTGTGCGTGAAAAGACCAAAAACAGTCTCCAGATTCTCTTCACGTAAAACGGTGAAGGAATTCATGTCAGTTGATACACTGGTTCACACTTTTTTGCAATACTTAAGAGAACCATTTAGGATAACTAAAAATTTATAGGCTTTCTTTCAATTGTCAGTAAAGCTTAAGCGAAATAAAAATTTGGTACAAAAATTAAGTTGGCAGTTGGAATAAGATTTTGAACATAATACACAGGTTGTAAAAAAATATTTAAAATGGGAAGTCCATAAAGATGCAGTGAGGATTGGAGTGTTCAACAAATCAATTCTAAAGAATATGGGAACTAATTTCATAAAACTAGTTAGACAGAGCAATAGATAGATAAGAGCTCTTAATCCATTACCATGTTGAGGATCACAGTTGTAAGAAACGACTACAAAACAAGGATTGAGAGTCATACATGCAAGTAGCAACTAGAAAACAATGACATCAATGGGTCAGGCCAGTGTCAGTTTATCCTTCATTTCCTTTGTACTAATGAACATAATGGTGTAGAGTGGTTAACAAAGAATGGAATGCACTGATTATATCTTAATCAAGTATGAAACAAAGGCCTTAAATAATCTGGCATTATTTTGATAACAGGAAAGCCATGTGGAAGTTAGGATAGTTTCATGTAGGCATTATTAATCAAGTTCGATTAGCCAAGAAACGTCTTCTTGTGGTTTGAAGTTGTTTGGGTAGACTGCCAAGTTGGGACATAGCCTCTATAACTTTTAAAATTTTTATCATGTTTTTAGGCGAACAGCTACTGGAGGTCCAACCAATGTCTAAATAGACCTATTTGTTGGCTCTTCTGGTTCCTTTCAAACCAGCTTGAAATGGCACAAGCTTCAAGGCTATTTAGAGAAATTATTGCTCATCTAGAACAAGACCCTTAGTTTCATGAACTACGCAGAAGGTACCTCTAATTTGTTATTTTGGGCAATATCAAGAAATCAAACAAAATATGGTTTCCAGATATTTTCAAGAGTAGATTTAGGTATCCTTGCCATGACGCATTTGATGTTGTGGTAAGTTAGGCAGCAGGCAACCAAGCCTTCCCAGCTTCGAATCCCACCTGCATGTGGATATACTGAGACGTCTCACTGGTATGAAAGTTTATACATTTCCTCCCTGTGTGAAGGTATTACAGATTTTTCCCTCCTGTGAGGGGGTGTTACATATTTCTCCCTGTGTGGGAGTTGTGAATGTACTTGCTTGTAACATTGGTTGTCACATTGTAGAAGATACCAATCAAAAAAAAAAAAAGAAAAAGATGTAGGTATCCTTGCCCAAAGAATGATTCTCTAAGCCTAGAAATGATTCATAGAATGTTTTCTTCTTCCCTTTGTTCAATTTCTATACCTGCCTTAGGTACACACCCAGAAAAAACAATACAGATTTACGGATGAAGAGATAAGATGGACTCCGACTCCTACAATCTCCAAAAAAAATCATTAGGTCTCTCAAAAGATCTTCCACAATGCAGATTTATCATACTTACTTTTTCCTTATTTAATAATTGGAATGAAAATTTGACTGAAAAAGAAAAAGTCCACGCTATGCAGAGATCATGTCCAGCGAACAGGTAATTTTCATCAATTGCACACAAGCTTGAAAGAAGAAATCATTCAACACCCATATTTCTTTCATTAAAGCAAATATCTACCAACTTTAACCATCAAATATTTTATTTTAATATTCCTTTCCATGGAAGAGAAGTTTTGTTTTAAAATTTCTTTCACCTACACGTTTTATGATATAAAATAGACTTGACATGATTCTAGTTCTGCTGAAAGGAAGGATTCAAGTATAAATTTCTGCATCAAGACTAACACATCTGAAGACTGCATAAGGATATTTTGACATAAAGAAACAAGAAGAAAGGATATATGTGAAAATTAAAAGGCAAAAATTATTAGAAGCAAAATGATGTCACTGGAAAATAGAAAGCAAATATCAGAAAAGGTATGCAGGATAGATGTGGTGTTAGCATGTCATGTAATATGTTGTCATCATCATTAAGGAAACAAATGGAACAATAACAAACATACCAATAAAGCTTCATCAAACAGATGCTTTGCTTTAGTCAATTGAACATGATCATCACCATCAGAGGTAGCATTGAAAAAGTGTATCCTCTCAAGTGCACCACAGAATTGCCCATACAGTTCATCTTTGGAAACCCCTATAATCACATAAATTATCATAAGATAAAAATATAAAGGGAACAAAACATTATCATACAAATCCGTGAATAGCCCATGGAAATCTATCCAAAACCATTATAAATAAATTAAGGCCATATAAATGGAATTCTCATTTTATGAATCGAGATACCAAATCTACCCTACAAAAATGGGATAAACCAAATTTACTCCCTGACACAAAAACAAACATGCACGGCATGCCCAATATCAACTTGTACTCTTCATATGTCACTAACATTTCAATTTTCACTGGTTGTTATCTGCAACTCATTTTATTATAACCAAGTGATGCAAAGCTTGTTGGTTCCTCTTTCCGTTTGGAGTTGATTCAGGGAATTGAAGGCAGCATTTGCCTATAGGAATCATTACCAGTCTGAACTCAAAAGTTTTTTGTCTGCTCATCCAACAATTTCTATGTTGTTCCCAATTGTTTCACCCATAGATATCTGTTTAGTTAACAGAGGCCCGTGTTAGCCCTTACTTTTGGAATTTTCAGTAATAGCAAGGCACCATTTTAAAAAAACTGCAGTGCAGGAAAAAATCCATAGATTGAATTTTGCTGCTGGATCAGATTTTGCAATGCCCTCATATCAGAGGTGCTTAGTCTGCAGTGTCAAAATAGCAAGTTTGAAATAAGAGACATGTAAGATAGCAAGATTCCAGGAGTGCAAAGAAGGCTTTGAGCCATAGGCCGCATTTGGGAATGTAAAGTGGGAAAATTTTTGAAAATTGTGATAGTAATGTGATATAATGGGAGTAAAGTGGGAATAAATAAGATAGCTGTGTAAGAATATGATTGGAGCATAGCGGTAAAAATGGAAAAGGCAGGGTTGTTGGGGACAGTTAAGAAATCAAATCATATGGGAGAGTTTGTTCACACTTTCCCCTCTTCTACATGGCAATTTCCAAACGCGCAGAATGCAATTTCCCATCATGGTCCATAGAAGACATCCTACTAGAGAAAAACCAAAGAAGATAGATGGCAGTGTAGTTCTGGACTTGTGGTTGTTCAAACTTAGAAATACGCTTATTAAATAATAAATAGCAAATGACATACATCAGCAAGTGCACCCCAAACATCTATGCATGCTAACAAAAATCACAAGACAAAGGCCAGTGCCATACCTAAAATATGGGAACCTCCAGTCCACTCGTCATTCTGCTTAAGAAAGAAAGTGAACCAACAAAATTTCAAAATCAGAAATGGCATCACAACACGAGAAAGACAGTCACCTCAGATAATATTCAAATTCTGGAACCAAGACACATACGATGATATACCATAAATAAAACAAGCAAATGCCCAGGATACATACAAAATTGAGTAATAAGAAAGACGACTGCGCAAAATCAAGGACATGTTATAACCATCAAAACTCTTTTTCACATGTATTCATCTGTAATGCCTCTTTTTTGTTCTCTTTTCTTTTCTTTTTTTTTTTTTTTCCTTTCTTTTTTGGAGGATTCTTCCATTTGACAAACAGATGCAGATACATACTGAAAATAGATACAGTCCATTTATTCATTCACAAAAATTTAGATGCAGTTTTAGTTGTAGTAGTTTTGCACATTGGACAAAAAAAGGGAGTACTTTAGAGTTCGAATGGATTTTACAGGATCCCATCAATGGAAGTTGCAGATGCTTGTCAATAGTTCTAAAACTGAAACTGAGTGAAACCTAGCCTCCAGTATTTTTGTCACATCGTCAGCACATATCTTCACATATACAGATATATACATTTAAATATACCTATCTCACATAATTTTCTTTATACGGGACTGCAGAGAATAAAACATCTAACAATTCATAAGAGTTCAAAAAAAAAAAAAAATTTCAGGAATCCAAATAAATTGGATACAAATGCAGATTAACCTTGTTCAGAATTTTTATCACAAAGTCCATTTGAAGGCTCATTTTCAAATAAACCTGGGAATAAACATCCAATCACATACAAAATAGAGAATCTCCTATTATAATCCCACCAAATAATGGTAGGAACTAAAGCAAAAATAAACTTTCCTAGAGTGTGTAGATAATAACGGTAGATCACCAAACCATAGTGAAACCATAGTGATTTAAACATGGAAAAAAAGAAAAGATAAACAACCTCAACACTTCACTAGAGACTTGACCAGTGTTCTAAATAAGCTCAACACTTTACTAGAGACTTGATCAGTGTTCCCAATTTTGTTAAGAGAAGAAAATTCACGAAGATTGTAATGAGAAATTTTTAATAATTCTGGAAGATTTGTAGATGATTTCACCTAATTATTTTGCTCAAATAAAAAAATTAAAAAATAAAGAATAAAGAATTTTCCACTGAAGCTTCAGAAAAAAAAAAAAAACAAATACAAACGCACATTTAGGATAGAAAAAAAAATTCTTAAAACACCCATGCATAATGAGTAAAGAAATTATAAAATGGTCACTTACAATCATGATAAAAATGTTTTGAGATGTAATTCAAAACAGATAGAGAAGTCTTGACAACATATTTTAGAGAACCATTCAGATATAGATGGACTGTACTATATTTATGGTGCAGACGGATGCAAAATGGGCTCTACACATATTAGAATTTTATAATATTTTATACAATCATTATCCATATAAAAAGCATATATTAGAAAGTTTAAATGTTGAAAAAACAACTTTAAAATTATTGTTTACATCAAAATATTTTATTATATTGATTTTGTAATATTTTTATATGGGGCCTATACACATCCAATTTGGATAAAAATGATATACCAATAAAGTAAATAATTCTAAATACAATTTGCAAGGTAAATTTGTCATTCATGATCAAAAGTGGGCCCCATAGTGCATGTATTGCACAGTACAATCCGAATGTACTCGAATATTTTCCCATATTTTATACATATTTAAATAATTCAAACGGATTTTTTATATCAAAGCCTAGATAAAATATCCTACTATATCTAAATAATTCAAAATATTCTATTCACAATAAATATGAAGTCTATCACATGTAGAAAATTATTTAACAAATGATATATCACATAAAAATAATAGATAAAATATGAAGAGATTTGTCACAGAATTTTTTTTTTATCAAAATTAACATTAAAAAATAACCAGAAATTTTATTTTTCTTTAAAAGTAAAAAATGATTTTTAGTAAATATATTTTTTGAAAACAAAACTCGATCATATTTACAAGCAAGATTAAATGTATAATGGAAAAAACTGTAACAAAAGCTACACTTTTAAATGATCGAAAATCAAAAAGTTAAAAAAATATTTAAAAAATTAAGATACCTATAATGCAACGAACAAAAGAAGCTTCCGGATGTTGCCTATTTCAAGTCTTCCTTTTTGCCCAGAGTAAATTTTTCTGTGTGAAATCTTTTCCTCTTTCAAAGATATTTTCCCTATCTTCTGAAAATTCCAGCAGGAAAGTTTTCTTGACATTAGCTTAAAAAATAAAAAATAAAAATCACTTAAATATTGACAATTTCTCCTAAGCAACAACAAGGGGTTTTCTTTGGTGAAATCATTTCACTAGACGAAGACATTGAAATTTCTATCAAAATTTTCCCCAAAACGTCAATTGTGTGGACACTGGACTTAACTAACTAAAATAGTCTGAAAAGCTTTCTTTGAAGTTGTAACGACACAGCCCCACCAGACTTGGTTTAAACGCAAATAATAGTCTGGGGTCCTAGACTCTAGAGTGTGATATTGTCTGCTTTGTTCTGACAACTCACCCACCCATACGATTTTAAAATGCATCACGCCAAATTTATCCTAAAACTCACATTTAAGCCACTGCTTGGAACTCTCTTCCACTTTCGATGTGGAATTCTGTTTGTCTGCTATATTAGACCCTCTGCCTTCTATAGTTCTCAAGGAGTCACAAAAACTGACATGAAGCTGATATGCTATCAAATCTTTTCCAAGTGCAACAACCATAAATATGGTGGCAAGCACAGAGAACACTGTAGATGCAGAGGAATGATAATCTTTTACTACAAACCATCTATGAGGGGTATATATAATGAGTCTGGCAGAGATGTGAGGAAGCTGTGAAAAAATACCAATGATTTTAATGTCTCAGAATGATTTCCATTCACGTTTGTTGGGGCAGAAGTCGTACAAGGTGTATCCACTGACATAGCTGCAGGGGCTGCATCATCCTGCTGTATCGTAGCTTCTGCTGAGCGAAATAAATTAACCAATAAGCCCGGTTCTATTTGAGTGTCAACGGGAGATGCACTAAGCCTGAAGACCTCATCCAAGCAATCCTTGACAACATCAAGGCCCTCAACATCAACACCAGGAGCAGGTTCAACTGTCCTAGATAAACAAACATTGTCCAAAGAGGAATTAAAAACTGAAATCAGCAGTCAATATAAATTTGTAATAGCATTAGCAGTGTTCGTGTCAATTCCAAAACACAAAGAGAAGTTACAAAGGCCCATCCACGTCATCATGTGTAAAGATCTAATAAACGCCCGAACAAGATAAAAAGAAATGAAGCTAGAAACAAGAAGAAAAGCCTTATTTATTCAGTTTACAACGATCATTTTAAACTAGATGGTTCATCTTTAGCACCTAAGCTTTTCGCTGGTTTGTTTTTGTATGAGTACGGTCTGTCCTTCAGCATTGCCATTACAATAGGCTACTGGTACAGACACTTCTGTTGTACGGATGTAAGCTATTCAAACAACTTATAAAAAAGAAAGGGGAAAAATGCATGAGGCTCCAACCAATGTAGTGTCTAAGGAATTCAGATGGAACACCCTTAATTCAATATTCCAGGCAGGTTATTTCCATAAAATGAATCCACACCACGTACCCATCAAAGACACAGCCAGAGCCTTACTGTTGCAACAGCCAATGACCACTATTCAGAGATCATGATACTTCTAGTCCTTGGAAAATGAGAGTGACACAGCAGTAGTGGCAATACCTCCGAAGAAAAGGAACTAACAACTCTACTTTGACCGCTGTTTGTAACTACAGTACTCTGATTACTACATTAACTTTTCTACTTTGTCCGAATGCAATGCTGAGAAATTACAAGTACTGAGAATCCACGGAAATATTCAGCAAAAAAAATGCGAGAAACAAATGTTACCAACCCAGATATTCCAATGATAACCATATCATCACTATCATACAGGAATGAATAACCTTTCTTATGAAGCATTTGTTTCGAATACATATTATGACATGTCAAGATTATGGTCTGATTTTGGTGCGGATTCCAAACCGAGCCGCCCTAGATTACTTCGAGATCACTAGTTGTCCCTTCTTTTAAGAATTCACAAAGCACGTAACGGGTTAAAATACTGTATTTTTGACGAGAAGGGATGGGAACCTGAATCAAGGAAGTCCAGGAAACTGCGGACGATCCGACGAGAGACGGGAGAGTCAGTCCTCAAAATCGACATTTGCTCCTTCCCGGAGGGGGAATTGGGTGGTACGCAGTGATGGAGAGCTAACGTGCACCGCCACTTCTCATCGGAATTCAGGAGAAACCGAGGCTGTTGACGGCTCCCTCGCTCTTCTGGGGACTTCGGCGCCGCTGATAAACGCTGAGCAGCGAGTATTTTCCAGGCCTAGCTGGAACACTGGAAACGACAACGAACCTACTCGCTACGTGACTTGATCCTCGAAACTGCACATCCCAGTCTATATTGATCTGATCCCTTCATCTGACGCAAGGCTGATTAACGGTTATTTCACCACCTTTCGTTAATTGATGTTTCCTCAATGTATTTATAGAAGCACTTTCGGAGGCATTCAAGGGGATGAGATTTAAACCGAGGCATTGGATTAGCATGTCGAAATTGGAAATTATGTTGGCAATCCCCGCTGGCACCAAAGCTGTGCGCAGGGGTTCGATTTTCCTACACACTATTTTCACGTCCCTCCAGTGGTGACAATTTATACGTCCATCCGTGTGTGTGGATATTATTTATTTTTTCACCTTATCAGAATTACGTATACATTGATTTGCAATATTATATAGCTTGATTTATATGTATGAATAAAAAATATATATGTTGGAAAATAAGAAATCGGAATTGGAACGAGATTTCGATAAGGAGATCGGAAGAAGTGGGGCTGTCGTATACTGCAAAATAAAAATTTTGGTTGGGAATAAAAAAGTAACATTTAAAATGGTAAAAGTTGGATTATTATATATTAAAAATAAGAAATTATATAGAAAATGGAAAAGGTCACATTAGAAATGGAAAAAGGAATTCGATCCTCGTCCCATTCCTTCCTATTGGATGCTTTCGGACAAGTGCTGAGTATTTATTTACGAATGTTTTCATTTTTATCAAAATATTTTAGCCTACTTTTTAAATGAAGAAATCATTGGCTTACCAAGCAGCAAATGTCCTGCATAAATTTTGAAGGTTCCCATTCTATCGAGATACGTTCTACCGAATGGAATGAGTAGAACTCTTTGATTTGGGCTTATTTTCGAAATTAAAATAAATTTTAGTATTATTTTTTAACATATAATAACGGCACAGTATATTTTAGTGAAAGTCTTAATAGGCTTTACTACATTAAAAGATTTATTGCCATGTATAAAATATCGAATCATTTACTTCGTCCAGTCTTAGAATCTTATAATAATTTATTCATCTACCTACCCTACTTTGTTTCGGAAGGGACAGATGTTACATCGAAAGCTTTAAAATTTATGCAATAGTCAAATGGCCTTATTAGTTTCATCTACGATAATAACTTGTGAAAAGATTTAATTTAGATGATATTAGTATTGCTAACTAGATAAATAGAGTGTGTTTGGTTGGAGGTAAAACTTTTGATGAAAAGTTTTAGAGGTAGAAGTTGTCAAATTGATAGAAAATGATG
>JAXCLR010000063.1:45520887-45535248 GCA_035584095.1 Annona squamosa | reverse complement strand
CGTGTGTGAGATGGAGATCGTGTGGGAGGGTGTTTGGGCAATTTCTCCGCTCACAGGTGCTGACATGTTTTCTTCCCATCATTTAATGCGCCTGCAACACTGCGCCTTTCCCCCGTTCAATCCAACGGTTCGCGTTCATTCCGCTCCTACCAACGGCTACGAGCGCTGGTCGTAGCCTCCGTAACCCACCGATCGGTCGTAAAAGATCATTTTTCCAGCCACAGAATAGTTTTCCTAAGGTTGTCCTTTTGGCTACTTTAAAAAAAGTGGTCCTTTTCTACGTTCACGTGTAAATCAATGCATCACTTTCTGTTGAGAACAACAGTCGCACACACGGAACAAGGAGATTTACTTGGTTTGGAAAATCCTACTCCACGATGGTAAACCATATTCAGTTATACTTTAGGGTTATCGGGTTCCACTGTTTATAATGAGTTACAAATTTTTATACAAATTACATAATCACACCAACTTGCTTGATTGTACATAATAAGCTTATTTTGTCAACACTTTCCCTCAAGTTCGGGAATAAATATTTGTGATATTCATTTTCTCCGGTATTTTCTAAAAATGTGTTCTTGGCAATGCTTTTGTAAATATGTCTATAAGTTGATCATAGCTTCTAATATATGGAGTTTCAACAATCTTTGCTAGAACCTTGTCTCGAACATAATAACAATCGACTTAAATATATTTGGTTCTTTCATGAAAACTGAATTTGAAGCTATGTGTATGGCTGCTTGATTATCACAAAACAATTTTATTGGCCTTTGAGTGTGAAAGCCTAGTTCCTATAAAACAGATTTCAACCAAATCAATTCACTTATAGTAGAGGCCATAGCCCTATATTCCGTTTCAGCACTTGATCTTGCCACAACATTTTGTTTTTAACCTTTCTATGTCACAAGATTTCCACCAACAAAAGTGCAATATTCTGTTGTTGATTTTCTATCTTCTGAATTTTTTGCCCAATCTGCATTTGTATATCCAAGAATTTTCATATGAAGAGAAACATTAGTATGATCATATGGTTTCATCTATATTCCTTTACCTGGACAAGATTTCAAATATCTGAGAATGGGATCTGCCATTTTCATATGCTCAATAGTAGGAGAGTGCATAAACTGACTAATAAAGTTCACTGCATAAGAAATATCTGGTCTTGTAACAGTGAGATATATTAATTTTCCCACAAGTCTCTGAAACCTCCTAAGATTCTCTAGTGCCTCACTTATTTTAATAAATTTGACTGTATAATCCATTGGAATATTAACTGGTTTTGCCCTCAGTTTTCCAGTTTCTTTCAACAGGCCTAAAGTGTATTTTCTTTAACACAAAAATAATCCCTTCTTAGAGTAAGCAATTTCAATTCCTAGAAACTATTTCAGCTTACCTAAATCCTTCATGTCAAATGTTTTGCTAAAATACTTTTTTAGATCTGAAATTCCAACATTGTCATTTCCAGTAATGATTATGTCATCAACATAAATCAAGACAACCACTATTTTGAGATTATTCCTTTTGACAAACATTGAAGAATCTGAGATACATTTAACAAAACCAAACTTAATAAGTGCAGTACTGAGTTTATTGTAACATGCTCTGGGATACTATTTTAAACCATGGATTGCTTTATTCAATTTACATACCAAATGCTCTCGTTCTTCTAACTTGCGTCCAGGAGGAAGTTTCATATATACTTCTTCTTCTAGATCCCCCTGCAAAAAAGTATTTTTGACATCCATCTGGAATAATGACCATCCAAAATTTACAGCTACAGACATTAAAATTCTGACTGTGTTCATCTTAATAACAAGTGCAAATGTATCTTTATAGTTAGCACCACATGTTTGAGTAAATCCTTTAGCAACAAGCCTGATTTTATATCTTTCTATAGATCCATCTTCTCTGTATTTACTTCTATATACTCATTTGCACCCTACTGGTCTTTTTTCTTTCGATAATTGGATAATTTCTCATGTTAGATTTTTATCAAGAGTTTTAAGTTCGTCTTCCATAGCACTTTTTCACTGTGGCAGGCAAATGGCTTCATGAAAACTTGTCGGCTCATTATGAGAATCAATGCTAGTTAAAAAACAGAACGTCTAGTGGAGATATTATCATAGCATATATAATCCTGGATAGGAAAAGCTGCTGCATGATAGGTATAAAAATCTCATAGTCTAAAAGGAGGTCTTGGAATTCGTGAAGATCTGCGAGAATGAGTCATAAGATCTTCATGAAGGGACACAGGGTCTTCATGAAGGGCCATGGTGTCCAACTCCTTGAATAGGAACTATTTGTCCATTAGCAACTATGATTGGAGCCATTGCTACCTTAGAGTGGACTTTAGATAAACAATTAATATTGCCACTCATATGATCAGTAGCACCAGAATTTATCACCCAACCATTTTCATGAGAAGAAAAAAATAAAGCCATACCAAAAGACTGAGCAAATGATGCAGAAGAACCGTGGGAGTTTGTAGTATTCTGCTGAAAAAAAGTTGAAGTTGTTTTGCTAGACTCTCTATTGCAGATTGAGAAGAAAGAACACTGGCACTAACTTGGGCTGCTATTTGGTTATCTGACTTTTTTCCTTTAGAGGCTCTTAAACAGGGATATAAGACTCAACAACGATCTTTACTATGTCCAGCTTTGTTACAATGATCACAATATGGGCGATTTCCTCTGCCTCGTCCTCTTCCTCGAAATGAGTTTGTTCCTTTCAGGTTAGATTTAATAGCAAAAGCATGACTTTCAATTCCTATTTTATTGTCTGATTTCATTATCCGCCTTCTTGTTTCTTCTCTTTGGATAATGGCACAAACATTAGAGAAGGAAGGAAGTAATGGGCTCATTAATATTTGTCTCTTAAGATCTTCATAGTCTGGTTTTAGGCCAGCCAGTTACTGAAAAGTTCTGTCTTGTTCTTCTCTGTTTAAAAAATTGTCTATGGTGTCAACTGGAGGATGATATTGTCTTAGTTCATCCCATCACTTTTTCAAAAAACCGAAATTGTCAACAAAAGATTGATTTGAATTTTGTTATGCATGAGCAATTTCTTGTTGCAATTCAAAAATTGTGGATGCATTGTTCTCTTGATCATACACCTTTTTGAGAGAATTCCACAAATTTTTTCAATTTTCTGAATAAACAAAAATATCATATATTTATGGTTCTATTGAATTAAATAACCATGTCATAACGAAGTTATCCATAGCCAACCATTATTCAAAATTAGAGTTTTCAGGCTTTGGAATTGGAATTTTACTATTAACATACCCAAGTTTGGATTTTCCACTAAGAGCCACTGTAACTGCTCTTACCCATGATAGATAATTTTTTTATTTAACAATGTGGTGGTTAACTTTATATTGGTATCATTATTGCTCAAAGAAGTAGTCATGTAAGACAAGAAATACCTGGCCGATGAGGATAAGCGGAATTTGAGCTGCCGGTGGATCTGATGGGTGGAGAGCACGGGCAGCCTGACGAACGAGAGAGCACGTGCGCCTGGTTCAGAAAATCTGCAATTCTAGAGCTCGGGATTTCAAGACCGATCTGCAATTCCAGAGCTCAACAGTCTTGCGGGGGGGGGGGGGCACTGCAACACTGAGAGAGATGAGCAGCTCACTCGTTGTCGCAAAGCTCGGCACGGAGCGTTATTTGAAGGTGGCTTGAAGGAAAACGACGCGAAAGATGTGACAGCAACTACAGAAGCAACAGTTTTTTTTCTTGAGATCGGTGAAACAGAGGACGCAACTGACGCCTACCGATCGTCTTCTCAATTGTTTCCTTGAAGGAAAACGACGCGAAAGATGTGACAGCAACTACAGAAGCAACAGTTTTTTTTCTTGAGATCGGTGAAACAGAGGACGCAACTGACGCCTACCGATCGTCTTCTCAATTGTTTCCTCGGATATTTCCACGGCTTCTTCTGCCACATGGATGTGTTTTCCTCAGTGGCAGCAATAACCGCAAGCTGATCGTGGGTGCTACTGATGTTGGTGAGAGAGCAGATGCGGGACTGCGTGAGAGAGCTATTGGTTTAGAATCTCCTCTTCTTCGACTACATGTGTGCAAGCGTACTTGCCCGGAGTAAGGAGGTTGAGCCGCGGACAACTTACGCCTTCATGCACGATTACGATAGTCTGGAGACGGTGGTCGGCACGTGATGTATCTGTTGCTAGGAGACGAAGGTAAACAAAGGCAAATCTCAACCCTTGATTCAAGCTCTATGCAGATCTTAACCCTTGAAGCTTTGATACCATGTTGAAAATAACATTCACACACACAGAGAACAAGGAGATTTACGTGGTTTGGAAAACCTTACTCCACGATGGTAAACCCTATTCAGTCATACTTTAGGGTTACCGGATTCCACTATTTATAATAAGTTACAAATCATTATACAAATTACATAATCACACCAACTTAATTGATTTTACATAATAAGCTTATTTTATCAACACTTTCTCTTTTTTATTGATTCATGTTTTACTTCTATTATCTTTCGCTCGTCCTCTTCCAATTCCCCAAATTATAAAGAAAGTCACATAACCTCCTCAAATCTTAAAATTTTGATTCTTAATAGAAAAAAATTAATTCATTTATTATATTTATCATCATTTTTTAGGGTGTGTTTGTTTGGGTTATAAACATGTCAACCAAAACTTTTTAATCTAAAACTTTTCACTCTTCATAACTACTCCATTTTTTAATTATTTTTTCACATTTTTCTATACAAACTATTCTACTTTTCAATCATTTCTACACAACTATCTATACAACTAACCTATCTATTTTAACTTTATTCTCTTTACTTCTCATCATTACTCCTATTATATCACATCATTTTCTATCAATGTGACAACTTCTACCTTAAAAACTTTTCATCAAAAGTTTTACCACCAACCAAATACACCCTTAATCTACGAAACAAGTTTCATCCTGATCAAGTATATTTATGGAGCCATATTTGTTGAAAAATATATATTCATGTATAAATTATAAAAAATGGTTAGATTTATTTACACATGTATTAAAATATAATAATATTTTATATAATCATTTATCTACATAAAAATGATATTTTAAATGGTTTAGATATTGAAAATACAACTTTAAAATTGATATTTAACATTAAACTCTTTTATTATGTTTATTTTCAATGGGATCTATGTATAGTGATATTAGATAAATAAAAATTTTTAAAATATTATAAATGATGCTAAAAATAATAAATGAAGTAAAATTTTCATCAACCATCAAAATATTAAAAATAAAAAAGTTACAAAAAAAAGTTTCATAAATGAGAAAAGATACACCATTCAATATAGAGAGAGAACTTTTTCTACGCAGCAAAAATTCACAATAATTAAATGTGCATTTGGCCCAAAATGGGTCTTATATGTTCTTAAATATATTGATACTTTATATGATTATTTATCTATATATATAAATTTTATAGCAAATGATTTACGTGTTGAAAAAACAACTTTAAATTTGTTATTTACTTTAAACTATTTTATTATGTTGAATTTGTACCATTTTCAAATGAGATCCATACACATATCCAATTGGAATGAAAATTAATATAATAACAAAATGCATAATTCTAAATGCAATTGGTAGAGTGGATTATAATTTTATAATCATTTTAATTTTTTAATTTTTTTCACAAATATGTAGAGTTAGGTGCATTTAACCTCTAAACGAAGTTTTAACATTTTATATGATTTTAAGTGTTTTATTTTTAAACATAGTGACATTTTCGTAAATTTCTTTGAAATTTGTAAAACAGAAATTTACAAAAATGTCATAATATTTAAAAATAAAAAAATACTTAAAATCATTGAAAAATAGTAAAATTTGATTTATAAGTTAAATACACCTAGTTGTACATGTCCATCAAAAAAATAAAATAAAAAGTATGTATTATGGACAAACAAATAGCTACCCGTATGCGACCAACCCTTTAAAATCACAATTATATATATACATATATATATGCGCGCGCGCGCGCACACACACACACACATATATATATATATATGTAGAAAGACAAAGACAAAAGACCAATCCTATGGAAACAAACTACACCATAATTGCAATATAGTCCACTGCAAAATGAGTCCCACACATTAGAAAATTAAAATAATTCATACAATTATTTATCCATATAAATAACATACTTTAAACGATTTAGATTTTAAAAATACTATTTTAAAATTAATATTTACATTAAATTATTTTATTATATCAATTTTATACCCTTTTAAAATGGAGCATGTACACAAGCTAGATTTAGATGAAAATTAGCGTGTTATTAAAATAAATAATGCTAGGTGGGGTTGATATTAATTTTAATACATGTAGAGTCAATTTTAAACGAAATGCACTATAATCAAAGTACAATCTATCTGTACTCGAATATTTTCGATATATATATATATATATATAGAGAGAGAGAGAGAGAGAGAAACGCACACACTGATAACATAACATTAGCATGAGATGATTCCACCTCAACATTTTTTTGCCTTCTCGTGATCCCTTCATTTTATAATTCACTTAGCATTATGAGAAATTTAAAATAATATATCATCATCATCATCATCATCTAGAGGTGTCAACAAATCAAGTTTGATGAGTTAAAATCTAATCTTAATCCTACCTCATTTAAAACATCTCAACCCTAATCATTTATCAACTCATTTAAAAAACTTCAACTCTAATCTATTTACAACTCATTTAATAAATGAATTAGCAAATTATTAACAAATTATAAAACAAACAACTTGAAAACCTAAACTCTAGCAGACGATGATCTCACAGGAAAACGCGAGTGAGTATTTTCGCTACATGAAAAATAAAAATAGAAAAGTAACAAGAAAATGAAATTAAGATAACAGTGGAAAAATAAAAATTAGGTGGCAGGAGAAAATAAATAAGAAAATTACATTTATATATATAACTTTAATGGATATACATTTATATACAAAACTTAAGAAGAAAATAACTAGGAATTTTATATTTACATATAAAACTTTAATGAATTAAACAATTTAAATAGGTTAGACAGGTTATTAAATAGATTGACGGGTTATAAAATCTCAACACTAATCTATTTATTTAGTTAAATGATTTAACATATTGGCAAATTATAACACATTTATTCAAAAATTCCAACTCAAATTCATTTATAAACATAATAAATGAGTAGGTTGATAGGTTGACCATGACCATACACCGTTATCATCATCATCATCATCATCATCGACTAATTTAGATTCTAAGAATTAGCCTTGTCTCCCTGATGCGGATCACACCCCTAAATTGAAGGCACTTGCTCGGTCAATAACCAGAGAAAAGGCGATTCTAGATTTGTAATTGCAAGGCCATGGACGTGATTTCTAGGTTACATGACACCCATAGTGACGTTATAAATTACTACTCAACAGTGGGAGCAGCATATGAGATAGGATAGCTTATGTGAGATTGTGAGAATGATAGGAAAACTATCGGATCGTCATTCCCTGCCCATCAATAAAATTGGTAAAAAAAAAAAAAAAGGGAAAATTACTAACCTATATTATTCACGTGTTATCAGCAATTATCAACAAATCTACTGCATTTAGTAGTTTGTGTTTTGCCCATCATTTCATTTACACATCGGCTATTAAAATAAAATTGGCATAATCAATTTACAAATGTCTCGTACTAGAGTTTTTGCACTTGTAGTATTTACAAGTGTGCGCAAAAAGTCTAAATTAATATATCTCAAACTTTCTGTCTTCGACTTCTACGAGTCATCTGGATGCATGAAAAGAAAAAGAAGAAATCAGCAAACAACTTGAGTAAAAGAGCATGCAGAGGGGAAAGAAAACAAGGGGCTCACAACATTTATGTTCTCGTCAGTAACTTCAGATGCTGTTCCAACTGTGTCTACAGAAACAGGCAGTCCAGGACGCTTCAACCTCTTCACTAACCCCCCTCATTAAAAAGAAAGTCAGTCAGTGCAACAACCCAAACGGTCTATATAAAATCTCATTGAGTACTTGGACAGGCCAGTCAACAAAAATCTGGAAGATGTTCAAGTCTTCAAGACCATTGTCATGGTCCAGATACCATTTTTACCCACGACTTCCAATTCTTGATCTGAATTTTTATGGACATACCTGAATGTATTTTGCAATGGGCACATAAGCAATTCAAAGGGGCCCATGGAATTTATCAGGGTATGCATTTGAAAAGTGATCAAAAATTGAAAACTAATCTGCTCAAATTGGGAGTTCAACACAAATTATTAATAAACCACAGTATTGAAGACTGACAGAAACCACCAGCTAAAAATGAAAGAAACATTCATCAAAATTTAGCAGGCCAAAAGTGAACAGACCGCTAACAGCTTTTTTACCAGTGAAGCATTCTTGCAATGGGAACATTGCACCACAAGAAACAACTTAACTTGCCAGTAAACAAAGTGCATTGGACCATTTAACAGTTTGCTTGGATCCATCGAAGTTTTGAGAAGTAAATAAATAAATAAATCACTTGAATATCCGAAGTAAACAGGTCTTGTCGAGAAGGCTGGATTTGTAAAAGATAAGAGGACGGGTTCTCACACAACCATCCCCAATTCCATCAGAACTTCAAATAGTTCAAACTTCAGGGTAATTGTATTTTGATGATCAAACAAATTTTCTAGTAATTAAAAAGGAAGAAAGTCTAGGATGCATCATAAAAGCACAAAAACCAGTATAAAGGAACTTATAACAATAAATCGGAATATCTGATGTCGTAAATGTGTAAACAGCTACCTGCAATAGAAGAATCGGCCTCCTTATTGGGATTCCTATTTTTCAAATCTGACAAAGCTTTTCGCCTGTGTGTGCCTTTTTCCCCAAAGGTACCAACTCCCTTGATGCTACTGACAGAAGAGCCTCCTACAGAATCACTGCAAAAATGCCATTGATGTCAACAAGCACAACTTCCAGCAATAGCAGAGGCCCCCCTGGATGCCAAACTACGAAAAAAAATTAAAAAAAAACGTTATTGCTCACTGGTTTGCCGAAGACTTTGACTGGCCATGTTTTGACTGTTTGGTAGTATCTGTTGGCTTTTGTTCCCGACAATCCCTACATATATTTTAATGTGAATACAGTCAAATAAAGTCAATAACACCAAGTTGCCATTACAGTATCAGTCACTTCCATACGTTGGGGGAACACCATGAGGTACTCATCACAGCTGCATCTTTGGACAGTAAATCAGCCCAGAGCCAATTGACTGACCTTTTAGCAAGATGAAGAAAGTAAGAAAGAAGTTGCACAACTTCAACTCTTTTTCACCTAAAGCATCCTATTGGTCTATCAAGAGCAAAGGAATCACTGTAGGACGAAGATGACACCCCTGGCGTACATGTCTACCACTCTAAAACCCTCCGAAATAAGTAAAAGTCCACATAGATAGAAAAGTCCATATAGCGGTTTCTATCCTGTTCCTGTCATAGAATTATTCTCGCTCTAAGTCACCTCCCCAGGTATTTCTAGGGATAGCAAAAGCCCAGATGAAAGATTAACAATTGCAATATTCTAAACAGGCACAACCCAAGCAATTCTAAAGGTAGCTCTATGTCCCAGCCAGTTAACAGTTTTTCTTGGTAGATAACTTATCCATCTTCCAATAAAAGATTATCTATGAAAAGAACACTGATCACAGTACCTTGTTCCATTGAGAAGTAAAAGATGAAACAGTAACAACTCACCGCACATGACAAAACTTGCTTGTATCCTGCATCAAGAAAAGGCCCTTCATGGTAAGCAAATAGAGGCCCAGGGCAGGAAACATTACAATCTAAATCAGTTTGTTTGTACCATGGACAACAGCTGGTCGCCAATAGCCTCCCAATGCTCATTAGCCAAACACAATAGCTCAACGTCACCATTATCACATGCAACCTTTCAATTGAAAAATGACACCAAGTTAGAAATCTAGTCAGTGATAGAGAATAGCACATAAAATAAATGTTTAACTAGAATCCCAGGACGGTAATCTTGAATAGCAAAGTAAGTATGATGAGAAATCTATGTTAATGATCATGATAGACACATACTGAGGGGAGCAAAGGAGAGTGAGGAAGAGTGCTAAAAAATTATTGTGAAGTCCAGTAAAACTAGATTGCAATAAATGTTTCCAAGTTCAAACTCCAATTGAAGCAAGTCAAATGCTTAGCTTGTTTTTTCACTCAATGCATAACATATCATATACATGTTAAGTTCAATGTTCATCCTTGACTATCAAGAAATTTTCACGAAGAAGATTACCATGATAGATTATGATGAGAGAAACCCCAGAGTATCTATGGAGGTGATGGTAATAACTCCAGTGCCTACTTTGTATCAAATCAGGAAAATAAAAATAACTAGTTGTTTCAATTGAGTTTAAAACCAAATAAATAAGCAATACACCATCCGTGCGTATCATATGTGTGCAGAAGGTCGAACATGAAGGTATGGCAAAATGAAAGTTTAAAAATTAAGCAGCATTGAACATCACTTGACACTGTAAATACACTGTTTGGAAGTCTAAAACTAGGACATCCTAGCACATTAGTACAGTCCACCTCCCTCTCGAGGGTTCCATCTTTGCTTGCCCCAACACTGACATAAACACTTGAATGTTCAAGCATAGTATGGTACCTAATCGGTCTAATCTCTAGGGACTGGTTTTGAAAAAGTAAAATACTGGAAACTACTCTTGCTCATCCACCACTGAATGGTGCATGACCCTTGGGAACATGTGTCAGGGTCCAGGCGAAACAGATCTCTATTTTTATTTTTATTTTTATTTTTTTTGAAAAAAAAAATTGAATCTGTCATTAATGATGTAAACTCCCAAGTCCTTGAGGTATTTTTTTAATAAATCTGCTGTAATGATGGAATCTCCATGTTTAAGGCCACCTCATTCCCAAACATGTGTAAAGCCACTTCATTCCCAAATGACACTGAATAGTGTTGCATCAGTCTTCTCCTCTTACACATGATAAGCCATTTTAAGTTTAAATAAGGACGGAATCACATAGTGAGTAATGTTGCAGAACAAAATTTGTACACCTGACCCCAGTTAGCTGCAACTAGGTTTAGACATCAGACAAATGATGACTGCAATTAACAATTGTATCCATGAGGCTGACAGCTCCAGTCATGAAAGATGGCCCCATGTCAATCTTCAACAAAAAATGGATAAGTCCAATGTAACAGCTGTTGCCAATTTGGCACTGAGATAAACTTGGCAAAGCTTATGGCTCAGTTTCCATTGCTTTCAGCTCAATTCCAGTGGCAAAGATTCAACCAAATATTGTAATGACAATTTGTTTGAAAGCTCTTAACTTTTATATTTGCAATGGAAATGGATACCAGATCTCTCACCAGCAATCCATTCCCAACCAGAAAAGAAATAATTTCCCATACTTAAATGGCATGTGCTAAACAATTTGTTAAAATGAACAAAAACAGGAACACAATCAGTAGTGAAAACAGTTAAAATAACTCCCCCCAAATTGCAGACAAATTAATTGACAAAGACAAAGTCACAAATCATCATCATTATCATGATCACGACCACTACATTCAGCTGTTTCCACCTAAATAAGGCCAGCCATGTAGATCCCATTGTGCAATTCCTATCAATCTTGGCATTATGTCCTTGATAAACCTAAGCCTAAGCATATTTTTTTAAGAAATGCTATCCACACTCTTTTCAGCTTTCCTCTAGTGTTGTTGTTTTGTGTGTGTGTGTGTGTGTGTGTGTGTGTGTGGTCTTTTACTCTGATAAATTTGCTCTTCCTTACTGGTGCAGTCATTTATCCATATTTTACATAACTAAATGACATAAGCCTACTTTCTCTAATTTTATTTAAGTCCTCTTCCTTACTGGCGCAGTCATTAATCCATATTTCACATAACTACATGACATAAGCCTACTTCCTCTAATTTTATTTAAGACCACTTTAGATTACATCGGATTACCACATTTCTAAATTTACACTTTCTTGTATTACTGCTCATGCAACTTAGCATCATCTTCTTTCATTTAAAAAAAAAAAAAAACAACTTAGCATCAGCACTTTAGTCATATTCAATTTATGTAATTAACTGTGAAAGACAAATAGAGAAACAAATTCGAAATTCAGTCTGTCTAATTGGAAATAATAATTTACCTTGTGAATACTATTTTGAGAATCAAATTCCTCAATAGTGCCTGTATAGAAACTGCAGATTGCAGAGAAATGTATTATGTTAGTCGATACTGTTCAAAATTTTCACTGCAGCAACGAAGAACTTACCACTTGTCAATTGGAGACCATAGTTTGATCCGATTGCCGGGTAACACCTTGGTAGCATCAATGACCTCCTTCCAATTTAATAACATATCATCAAACAAGAGATGTTAAAAGAAGAAATATTTCTTTCAGAAAAAAGGGAAAGAGACCTTTAGAAGAAAAAAAAAAAAAAAAAAAACACGTGCATGCGCGCGCGCGCGCACAACAAACATATTTCATACCTTGAAGCTGCAGTTAACTTCAGAACTACTTTTTTCCAGTGTTGTAGGTTCAGTCATGATTTGTTTTTTTGTTGTTTCTAGGCTACAATTCTCGGGTGGAATGCAACTTGGAGCTTCCGCCTCAGGTGAAACCAAAGAAACTGGTATTTTCATGACCACAGAACCACAAGATGAAACCATGTCTTTCTCTGGGATAGTCTCAGCATCACTGGATGCTTCTATTGCAACATTATCTACAGTAGGAGCTGAATGAATTGGTTTCACTGGTTTAGGATCACAAGGTGACGCCGGTTGATGTTTCTCTGTAGCACTGAGTTGCTGCCATGCAGTTTTCTGAAGTTCCCTACCAAGAACATAAGAACCCTTTCTTCCTTCCCTTGTGCTGCTCATTGGTGTAACTGTTTTATGCATTAGTGGCAAGTTCTTTATGGCAGGCTTCTTATCTGACAGCATAACCTCCTCTGTAGCTATTTTGACATGCTTGCCATAAGGGCCACTGGGCTGAGGAAAATGGTTTGTTTGTTGTTAGCACCGGAAGAGTAATTGACCAACCCCAAAACAGTTAAGCTAGTGATGATAGCTAAGAGAGCTTTTCACACACTACCTGAATGCTATGGCCTTCAAACATCTGAAGTACCCTCTCAACAAAGCTTTTATCAATGGTACACCGTTCAAGAAATTTTGAACTCTCCTGCATGCCATCAGTGCACATGACATTGCCAATAGTCTTAACAGCAGGCATACTACTGTGTAAACAATCTGAGGTGGATGGGAAGTATATACCTTATCCCCTTTGGTATCATTGCTAATACGATATAACGAAGATGGCAGCAATACACAGCCAGGAGTACGGGATAAAGATATTCCAGTATGGCTAATTTCTTGCGTGATGAGTGAACCAATGTTTGAAAGAAAATGCAGCCTCTGTAGCAGGAAAAGAACTAAATTGTCAGTATTCTCAGCATCAACCAATTCAGACAAGAGAAACTTCTTGATGAGATTGACAGCACTTACAGGAGTCATGCAGATGTCCACAGCATCCTCAGCTTTCTTAATAGCACGGAAAATGCTTAATAGATATAGTACAGTCCCTCCAACATCACATTTGTTTCCCTCAACAGACTGATCTTTCAGTAGTACTTGTATGATCACAAGAAGTGGACTGAGCAAAAAGAAACAATTAGAGAATTAAAAAAACTAAGCACACAAAATTAAACATTTTGCTTTGCCTGCAAAGGGTTGTGGCATTGAAAAATTGCAAGCACAAAACAAAGGCTTTGTGGGTGCAAAATGGCAATCCAATTGACATCAGCATACTAGTTTTCAAAGCAATTGCTATTCGTGACATGCAATAACCAGAATATTAGATATTTTGTCACACACTGCCTGGTAAGAAACATCACAGATACTTCTCACGCAACATGGTAAGAAAACAGCAATAAGTTCTAGGAAATGGTAAGCAGATGTTTAAAGAAGCATAGCTATGCACCCTGAAATAAGTCGCCTTCTTTAAGGGACATAAGAGTTGATTGGAGCTAGAAATGCTGTAAATCCCACTTTGATTTCTAGTTCTTCATCAAACATTTTTTTAATGATACTGTTCAAGCAAAGCCAAAGAAAATACAAAAAGGACAACTTTTATTTATTTATTTATTTATTTACGACTAATGCGTTTTTTCTGATGCATGCTGCTACCAGCAGTGTTGTCAGAACCAGACCGGACCGGCCGGTTCGACCGGTTCAACCGGGAACCGGTCCAGTGTCCGGTTCGATTACATACGGTTCGGTTGAA
>JAXCLR010000063.1:45427773-45508690 GCA_035584095.1 Annona squamosa | reverse complement strand
AGCAGACATCTCTTTTAACAAACAAAATTTGCTAACCTAGAGACAGGATGCTGCTAAACAAATAGCATGTGCTAGTAACCCCGTGCCAAAACTAAAAAGAACACAAAAAAGCAGATGAAAAAATTGTCATCAATCTAAGGCTAACGTTTCAAGCAGACATCTCTTTTAACAAACAAAATTTGCTAACCTAGAGACAGGATGCTGCTAAACAAATAGCATGTGCTAGTAGCCCCATGTCAAAACCACATCCTGACCACAATAAGAAGCCAAACCACAACTTTGAAAAACCAGCAGTAAATCAACCCAGTTGTGGTAGCTTGGCCTCTGTAACCAACACAAAAGCACAGTGTTCTCATCTTAATATATTATAAACAACATGGTATACAGTTGACACATATTCAAAGAATTGATTTATGACGGTAAAGAGCATGAAACTTACCCTGGTGGTTTGAGCAGTCAAATAAGGTGTCTGCTCATTAACTAAGTCCTGTAATAATAGGAAAATGCTGTCGTCTTTCATCCGATGCAACTCTTGAAAGCTCTCTTCAGCTTTTGAATGATCAACAAATGAAGTTGACATCTTCACAAAAAAAGCTGAAACTTTCTTCTGTGCATCTTCTGAGCTATTCTCCTATGTTTCCACCAGCAAACAGCACTTAAATCACATTTGTGAATAAATAGTAAAATAAGTTAACATCCATAAGGTTATTGCACATGCTGTGGGTTAACTAGCCAGAACTTGTGGCGGATACAATAACATCCATTACATCATAGGCAGCACTTTTACTTTGCCCATAAGGGCATATCCACAACAAATTCTGGCTAGTTAAATGTGAGACGCACACTCAAAGGACTTCTGGATGATGCACTAATACCAACAAAAGACATTAAATGATGCCTAGACATCCTACGATTTGCCCCTATGAATGACAAAATCAACCATGTTAAATGAAATAATGAAATAATATCTTGTGAAGGCTGAAACCCTTTTGGTCCGCATACCAGTGTTCTTAATATCAATAAATAACCATTTATCAGTAGGCAAGAAAAAGATATTATCATTTTTCTACGAGAATTTTGTTGGTAAAATAAAATAAATTTTAGAAAATATTAAACGCTAATGAACCTTTCTTATAAATTATGAAAAATCATAATTACCATAATTTTTTTTTCTTTTCTTTTCTTTCTTCTTCTTCTTTTTTTTTTTTTTTTTTTTTTGGGAGATCAAAATTTGATACATCCCTCCCTAAATCTCCTACAAGAGGTAGAAGAAATGAGGGAAAAGCCAAGATTAATCATTTCATTGAAAGATACCCATGCAAAGACATTTGGCAATACAACCTAGAGGTTCCCCCACCAAATGCACCCCTCCCCTCTGATTGACAATGCTTCCTCAGCTAGAAGGTCACACTGCCTGGTTTCCACTTCTCAGTACATGAGTAAATTCAAATTGTTCAAAACCAGATGCCTAACATTTAACCTCCTCAATCTGAAATCCAAGACTGGATATCATACATCCATTGCCTTTCAACTAGTCAATGCATAGCATTGAGTCACTCTCTACTTACACCTCTTGGAAGCCTATAGCCTTCAGCCATTATGTCGCCTTTAATAGTGCCCCTATTTCCATTCACAGCAGTAGGGCAATAATTTCCAACAACTTGCCACTATAAAACTACCCTTTGAATCTCTAAGCACTACCCCTAGTCCTATTACTCCATCTATCATCATACGCTCCACGTCTATGTTCAGCTTGACTCTCCCTTCCATAGCCTACCTCCATTTGACATAACTCAATTGATGTTGAAGTCCATCTTAAGAATTAGGCTGGCTAAACGACCCTAAGGTAAGAACTGCACACTCCCCCAGTTTATATTCAGGAGGGGAAACCGATAACCCTCAGCCACCAATTTGTTGCGGATAAACTATATCCACAAACACATAGTACTATAGAGCATGATAGGATAAGGGTTCGTACATTTTGAAAGTAGAAGAAGAATATCATTTATGCACTTGACTTGGCCTAATGGAAGAGAGACATAGGACAAACCCTGAAGGCATTTCTCATATGATTACAATTCCAAAACATATGCATATCCTCTTCCTTTTCCATGTTGCTGAATGGACGCATTGGACTCACAAGAATGCTGCTTCTGTTTATATTCCCCTTCATTGGTAGAGAGGTGGTGTAGAGACTCCATCCAAATATCTTTTTTTTGTTTGAATTTTAGACTTCCAGATTGCCCTCGTTGTAAGATCTTCCAGTTCTCTTGAATTTGACATTAGCCCCTTCCTCCTCATTCTCTTCTTGTGAACCTACCTGCAAGCAAACTCACAATGAAGCGACCATCCAATTCCAGCTCCAGAAACAGACTGTCCTCTTCTTTTCTTCTTGACAAAGGAATGTTATTAACATGTTCCCACCCCTGACTGCCAAGTGTCAATCTAATTGCCTTCTCCATTCAATTTTGTGTGCAAATCGATGAATTAATCAACCGTAGCTGTCTCTTCCAACCCCTCTAAAAGGGGACATGCTTTCTGAATCTACCTTTCAACCCACCTATCATTAAAAAATATTACCTGTTTGCCATTTCCAATTCGCCACTGACAGCCCATATGAAGAAGTGGGCATACGGAGGCAATGATAACCCCCAACAGGCTATATAAACCAACAATAAAAATAGTGGCGCAACTTAGGAGGCTCAAGTTGGTTACCTACTTTTCCACGCCTGACTTAAATTTAGCTTAAGTTAAGCATGCGCCAGTTGAAAGTTGCAAGTTAGGCTCAGCCAATTCTAGGCACCAACCCATACCACATAATTTTTTCCCTTTCAACAATATAACATATTATACATGCAAAATATTACAACTAAAGTACATAGTATCATATATACATATTTCTATGATTCAATCAAATTGATTGTTCTCACATTTGCAATAAACCATTTCAATTTGAGTATCCTTAACATCTATTTATTTTTATCAATGTGTTGAAATTTGAAGATCATCCCAATAGAAACCCATGATTATGCCACCACATTAAATATTATAGAAAATCATTATGTGGCCAATATAGAAATGAAGGAAGTGCTAAAATACTACAAATGTTTCAGTTATGTCAGAGAAACACTTGAGATACCATGACAAATATCTAACCAGTTTTATAATCAAAATAACTATTGAAATTTATGTGCTCACTTTCGAATGTTTCTTTGTTGTGGACTACTTGAATTTCTAGTACAGGAGATCTTTGAGAACATACCATAGTACCTAATAGTGAATGATAAATCTTATAAACATTTCATGTTTGAATGTATGATGCATTCGGAATTGAGTGAATGAAACTGATGATCACCCAAGTTAACAGAAGTGGACACACATGCATCATTGATTCAATAAATCAACAACATAAAAACTTTTGGCTTTATAATCAGCAACATCAAAGAATTACAATAACTGAAAACTGGAAAGAGTCAAAAGACAATGGTAGAAAGTGCACCCAATAGCTGTGAATGTCGCAGTCTAAAAAGGTGCGGGATATAGAGCCGTCGATAGGGGTGCAACTGAATTAGGTGGGTAGGTTGGAGCCCAACCTTAATCCTAACTCGTTTATAAAGTCTCAACCCTAATCCATTTATTAACCCATTTACAAAACATCAACCTTTATCTGTTATAACCCATTTAATTACCGGGTTAGCAAGTTGTTAATGAATTGTCTGAGTGGGTTGTAAATAGGTTAGGACTTGGAAACAAATCGTAATAAAGTGATTTATAAACAACTAGATGAATCTAGACTCATTAATGATAATACATATAATTTAATAGCTTACAAAGAAGCTTGATGGTCATAAATAGTAGTACATAGTTGGTCAAATTTCAACATTAAACAGATTTATTTAAAGGGTCAGCAGGTTATACAGGTTAAACAGGTCAATATATGGTTTGACAGGTTGGTAACAGTCAACCCTCGATTGTTTATTTAGATTAAGAAAGCTATCAGGTTTCCAGATTGCAACCCATTTAGCAAAAAGACCAACCCTAACCCATTTTAGAAGAGGTTGGACAAACAAGTTGGCAGGGTCAACCCGTTTATGTTGCACCCCTGGCAGTAGAGCATCAGAAAAAGAGTCGATTGGGTGAATAATCTAAGATCAACAACAAGAGAGCAGTTGGTTGATGAAGGAAATGGCATCTCTGTATATATGGGCCATAGAAAATTATACCTTTTGTTTTCTTCGAAGATCTAAATATGCTTGCATCTCCATCTGTAATCTGAAACAGGATAAATTTCAGTCTGCAAACAATGCTGTGTCTCAGTAAATTAGTAAACTAAAGCTTTGTCCTAGTACCTCCGTTTCTGACATAAGATGGAATTCAGTGCCTTCATATGGAGTGATGAGAAAATAGAGAAAACAGAAATCCAGTGCTTTGTCCTCTCCTTAATAGAGAGAGAAGCAGGGAACAAATCATCCGCAAGCACAAGCTCCATGTTCTGGGGTCTGAAAATATCATATAAGAAGGGAAAAAAAAAAATTTTATTTTGAATACAAGGCATCAGTTAAAATTTTGAAATGGCACATTTTTGTGGCTGGGCAGACCTGAAATCCTTACAATCTTTGTCAAAACAGAGTGCCAAAATTCTACATGGAATCTGCTCTAGGTGATCACTTTGTGTGAGAAGATCGTCCGAACACCTGGTACAATACAACCGATACAGCTCAAGAAGCTTTTGCATGGCATTCCTTCTAACAGAAACCTGGGAATTAGAATTTATCAAAATCAAGACAAACACAAAAGACACAATAACTGAGGAAATAAGTAGCAAAATAAAGTCCCTAACCTTTTTGTCTCGAAGTCGATCCATTGCCTTCAAGAGTAATCCTGCCTGAGTGTATCTCAGGTTAGATTGAGCAATATCACAGACCGTGTTAACAGCTTGTGTTCTAACTTTATCATCAAAATCCAAAAGCCTTCCTTCAAGTGCAGCTGCCATCATTAGGAAAAAGGTAAAATTTTATAACATGGCAATGGGCACTTGAGAATTTTCCATTGCAGAGAATCTTACCTAAAAGTTCAAAAGCTTCAGTTCCTGAGGGGTTGGCTGCATAGCATATTTTACAACACTCCACAGCACTAACTCTTACGTCCACAGACTTGTCAGAAAATCTTTTCAGAAATTCCACAAACAGCTGATTATATTCATGCCTGAAACGGCAACCAGATACTGCAAAGAGCTTTGCAACTAAGTTAACTGCCTTTATCCTCACATCAACCTGATCGGTCTACCAGAAAATGTAGATGATTACCAGGGGGAAGTAGTAAGTAATGCAGATCAAATACTCAGAAATCACAATTTCCAAAACATAATATGATTGCAAGCTTATTGTCTGTTCAAAGAAGAGTCATTAAACCTTCATGGTCAAAAAAGATAATAATAATAAGAATGGCCCCGACAAGTCTACTCATGTTATTATAATGAAGTAAGAGGAACCACACCACTCTAGCATGTTTTCAAGACATCAGGCAAACTAGGCATGTTGATCAAATATCATGCAGATGACTATGCCAATAATCCCAATAGTTGTGTAATCCACTCACAAGTGAAGATAATGGATAATTTGAAATAGTAGACAAAAATCAGGTCGACCTGTACATGATACATTGTGGTTAACAGAGATCAAGGTCGAGGTATTGATAGAATCACATATAGCAACATGTTGCAAGGCCAGGCTATTGCACAAGCCTACATAGAACATGCATAAGAGTATGAAGGGAAGTGCCGTGGGCTTAGCAAGCTCAGATCAGCAAAAAACCAAACACCAGTGTTCAGAGCGCCAACCCCCCCCCCCCCCCCCCCCCCCCCAAAAAAAAAAGCAATCTTCACCAGTCTTGACAGACTATAAAGAACAGTCAGCTTACTAGTAGTTCTTGAGCCAAGTTCGGGATGACTGTAACAAGCATCTGGGGGGCACATTGAAATATTTGAAATATAATTTCATGATAATGCTCTCTGAGTTCGCTCCCTATAGCATCTTTTTCAACAATGCAAGATATTAAGAAACCCCTAACAAGGGGCTGAAGCCTTTCCATGCAATTTTTTATGACTGAAACCGCGAGCCTAGAGGATGAAAGAGGCACTCCCTGCAGAAAGAAAGAATATTACTCTACATAGAGATTACCATAGGATAAAATAATGGTCTAAGAATGGCACGCATAACACCAAGTAAAACTAACTTCTAAAATGCCTTACATTGAAACAAAAAAATTATTCACTGTCACTGGATTGAATTAAGTTTGAAGCAAAAGGATCCCTAAGCAACATTATCAATGACCAATTCAATTTAGAATGGAATAAATAAAAACAGAAAGTACAGGAGTGATACTCATCCTACACAGTACGGGTACTGCCACTGGATGAACCACATGAACCCTTTCTAGAACAAGATAAGTAATGTGATAGTCTGAAAAACAAATCATGAGCCATATAAATGTATTAAGGCATGGAAGTAAATTCAAACTTTTTCTTGCAGCTTGTAGATTCAATCTTGCAATAGATAAATCATACAAATTTTAAAACGCCTAACGACATGCATGGCCATTTTGCTTGGAACTATCATTTTCATTCCAGTTGCTCAAACATGCTTTCCAAGAGGTATATGAATGTTTCATAACAACAGAGAATCTAGCAGACACCAATCATAAGAGTAAAGAAGGGCGAGACTGTGCAAGGCAGGAATAATTACCCTACCTTTTCATCCTTGAGAAGATTCCATAAAATTACATCCAAAATAGGATTAGAAACATTCTCCTCCAGAACTTGAGTCATTATAGATAACATAGACTGAAACAAACTCTGTGGATGGTCTTCTCTATAAAGCAAGAGTTAATCTTGTTAATAGCACTGCTTAAGAAACTGTGATATATAAAACAATGCATTGGCTGATAGCAAAATAGGGGGGAAAAAAACTAGAATATAGTGATTGGTCATGCTCGAATAGACTCAAGAACTGATCTGATCCCCACAAGAAATATAGTAGACAATCCAGTAATTAAAATTAAATGTAAATAGACATTTGAGACAGCTTCTAATGCTGCTCGAGGACAAATTTTCTCAAATCGAATTCTCCAGCAAGTTAAAGTTTCACTAACAAATGACAGTAACAATAGCCTAAAGCCTTCAATATCAATAGTGTATGCAATGTCCCGTCATTGATCAGGATGGGTCATGTGGCGCAATCACTGGAGGAAAGTCAAGCCATACATATGATCCCAACTGTATAATCATGGTGCGAGGGACCAACCTGAATCAAACATGGATTTGCACAAACTACAGGTTGTCTGCTCTCAGATCGGATTAGACTAATCAGATAAAAGTATCTTCCTCTTTGAAGGCATAGGCGAATCAATCTTGACAGACAATTCACAATGACTATGAATGCAAATTTGCTTATCAGTGCAATCTTCAGAGTGCATTTTTCATTGTATTGATTAGTAACTAAGTCCCATTCAATTAGCATCATTCTAGCACATCCATGCCCTAAATACAAATGAGAAAGGATAGTTCAAACTTCAAACAGATGATCTGTTATCTCGAGGACCAAAACATTATAGTTTTCCAATCCACAAGGACACCATCTAAGCTTTATCCCAGCTACTCAGCTTAGAAGAATGAACAAAGGTATTCTGGTCTACTTCATCCTCGATGATACAATCTCCGAACCCATATGTATTCAAGTGCCATATAGACCTTGAAATGAAACACTTACCTCACAGCAGAGAAGAAAACCTTGAACATTTCTGGAACCAGATCTTCACAAATATCCAGCATTAGCACACACAATTTCAGTGCAGAAATAGTCTGCAATATTTTGACCCTCCTTGTGAAGTATGGACTTGCCATATCATGAAGTTCCACAAATGTAATGATAAAAAGTTTAAAAATTTCCTGTAAATTCAGCACGGCAAGTGACAAGTGAGTAGCAGCACTACAAAAAGACAAATGCCATAAACAATTAAACACTGTAAAGTTTTAATTATTGCTAATTGACTATCCCAGATTGAAATGGTCAGAAAGTTGCTACAAGCTTGTCATGTCCATCAAGATTGAAATGTATTGAGATTTTAGTCAAAGGTATTTTGGTAACAAACAAATCGGGTGTTGTTATGTTTGGAAAAATGGTAAAAATGTGTGGCTGTATTTGCCCCTTTTATAAATCTGTAGTCACATCCGAAATAGAGGTGAAACTTATGGTTGTATATAAAATTAACCATTTCGTTTGCCTCCAACCGCTTACTGACGACAACCATCCCAACCAGATGAGACAATGAGGTTGCAATATTTTTAATCAGAAAATGTTAGCAACACAAAATACTTCTCTGTTTCCCTCATCAGAATTGTGGGTATGATCTGTGGGTGGCTTCGGAAAATTCCTAAAACCCAAAGGGAAAGGTGTTTCTCCATCCGGGACACAAAAAACTTTATTTATTTACCTTAAAAATGAAGCATTAAAGGGAGGATATAATCCTTTTACTCGGTTTCCGTGTTAGGAAATATAATGGGACTTTCTTTTGTTCAGACTGTTATCTATTTAGGCGCGTCAATTTGGGCAAGCTGAATTGGGGAACCAGGGCCCATGACATATAACCAAGACCTCATCATCATCATCATAAGTTGTTTCCCACATATGTAAGGTCAGCACATATAACCAAGACTTAAAGGATGGACAAACTCCATTTTCATTCCCATGAGGAAAAGAGAGAGAGAAAGCAAGAAGATGGAAAAGACCAAGATTTACAAATGAAAAACATAATGTTCGATCATTTCATAGAAAATGAAATAGTTATTCACTCACCAATAAAAATCACATGCAGCATAACAGAAAATAAAGTTTTGTAAAAGAGAAGAAATTAAAAGGTAAAATACAAAGACGTTAATCACTCAACTACCTTTAGCGTGTCATCACCATAAGGTGGATCAGGTGCTAGGATCCGGATAATTTCACTGAAACAAACAGCCACCAGAAGCCGGACATCGTTGTCTTTGTGCCGTAGAAGCTTATGTCCAACAAGAGACTTGTTAAGAGGCTCTATTATTTGCTTAAGTGAACGAGACTGGCCGAGTTCTGATAAAGCACCCGCAGCTTGCTGCAAGAAATAATATATAAAAGGTAAACCAATTAATATGGAAATTATAACTTGTAAAAGCAATATTCTTCTTATATTCATGAATTAAAACGTTGATTGAAAAAAGTTAGAAACTTCTAGGAGGTTAAGCCTCTTTATTCACCTATGGGAAAATACTAGTAAGACACACTGCATCGCAGATTCCTAGGACAATAACGGTTTTCTAATAAGGAGGAGCTGCCAGTGTCTAAAATGTTTTCTATCTCTAGGTTTACAATCTCATTTCTCACTTTGTAAGGATAAAATTTCATCTCTTCATCAAGTGACTTAGTTTTTCCTCTCATCGATATCTTCCTTACTAAAAGTTTTGATTCCCAGCAGAGGCATGTGGATAGTCTGGATGGTGAACATCTCCTTAATCTTGAAATTACAGGTATAAAAGAAGGGAAACATGCTTCTGTGTGAAAAACCAGCTTAGATAAAGTGCAAGAAAGAAGTTATGAATGACACCAACAGTTCAATACACTTGAGCACACAAGATTTGGGATTCTGGGCTGATTGACTTTCTGTAATTCTGTGCAAGGTGAAGGTTGAGAATTTGCATGGGCTGGGCTGCATTGAACCAATAATAGACATTCATTCTTGAGTACTTTGGCATTCAAGGCTTATTACCATTCTGAAATAGCAAATGGTCAAAGCTTTGGCCAAATATATAGAGGCACCTCTAATGGATGAATCAGAAAGAATATTCACGAAAATATTTGTAGACCCTAACTGAACATTTCGACTGGACCCATTACCATATATAATAGTCTAAACAAGTCAGGAATGGCCAGTTACCACTTCTTTCTGCTGAAATTGATTTGGAATCCTAGATACGTTTCTCCAGCTACTCCCTGGACCCCAATCGTCATTTGGATTTGCTTAGGGGCCTTAATATGATTAGTAGGGTTTTAAAGGCGCCAGAAATCAGCAGAATACCCGGAAAATCAAGAGATTACTTCTATGGATAAAACTCAACTAGACTGAACTACTTCTGAATAATCAGACATCAAAAGAAAGCGATCTACAACCGTTCAATGTCAGAAACAATGCCTGAGGGTAAGAACGGAACGAACTTCTAGAGTTCCAGCAGGCCGCACACCTTCAAAGTTCAGGAAATAAGCACAAATTTAAGGGATAATGCAGCATAGCCTATACTTCTTTAATGCACGATAGTTCGCTTGTGAGGACTGACCAACTCAAACTGCTGTTTCTCTACTTGGAAAAACACTGGGAACATCAAAATTACGAGCTTATGCTTCAAAATTAATATTCATAACAAAGAGTGTGAACAACGGTAAGTGAGAAATTCGAGGATATATTATTAAAAACGAATCCGTACCCTGAGCAATTTCACCAATGAATCTTTGTTTAAACGGGTCTGCAAGAGTCGTTTCCCGACGTCGATGAGAGATTTCTCAGCCGATGCAGCCATTGAAGAGCGAGATTAGTTCTGTAGCAGAAACAGCATTGAATTAGGAAGTCGTTTTCCAGTCCCGCTTCTTTCGCTTATTTTTCTTTTCACCTGAGGATGTGTTGCTGATCCGCTGCCAAGACGAAATGGAGGGAGAAAATGAGAAATCTCTCCCGCCCTTCTCAGGTCACGTGAAACTGCTCGTTTGGCACGTGAGGATGCGGCGAAAAGAAGGAACTGCGCGACTCTGCGAGACGAAAACTTTATGGGCCCGCTGCACAGAGGTTCGATCAAGACTCAAGAGTCCAATACTAGAGTCCGATAGTGGTTGAAATCGGTCAAGACTACAGGTGTTAACGAATCAGGTTTGACGGGTTGAAGCTTTTTTTTTTTTTTTTTTTATGATTTATATTTATATACATCTCAACACATAATACATTGTAGTTCTGAGACATTTTTACAAACAAAGAGATATATAACTTCTCTAAAGAAATCTAGAGACACAGCTCCACTAAAGAATTAGGAAGAACAGCTTCCGTCCAGTTAAAGGGAGACAACAGCTCCCACTCCACCTCAAAGGGAGGCCACAGCTCCCACACCATTTTTCTGGGCTGAAATTCCAAATTCTAATTCATTTAAAAGATTACAATTCTAATCTGTTTATTAAACTATTTAAAAATTATTAATCTTAATTTATTTATAACCCATTTAATAAACAAGTTGTTAAATTGTTAACGGTTTGTATAGCAAATAACTTGAAATACTAGACTCTAGTAAACAATGATCTTGTAGGGAGAGATAATAAGGTATTTTAGGTGTACGGAAAATGAAAATATGTCAGTAACAGAAAATTGGAATGAGGACAACAATGACAAAATGAAAATTAGGTGATTAAAAGAAGTCTTATAAAGGAAAAATAAACAAGGGGTTTACATGTTTAATGAGTTAAGCGAGTTAAATTAGTTAAACAAGTTATATGGGTTAAATGAGTTGCTAAATGGGTTAACGAGTTATAAAATCAACCCTAATCTATTTATTTAATTAATTAGTTAAACAGGTTGATGGATTATAATCCATTTATTCAAAAGTCTCGACTGAAATTCATTTATAAACATATTGGACGAGCGGGTTGACGAGTTGACCATGATCATTAACACCCTTAGTCTCAACGATGTTGGTCGTGTCCTCGGCCGTTCTACACTAGCTTCATAGGTCCACTCAATGATCATGTTACATTTATGCCCCACTTGAAGCTTAAATCATAATCAACTCTACCGTCATCCTTGATATGATTTATTTAATTATATTACCAATAAATATTTCCATCGGGTCTTAGCATAAGTGATGTCTTCCAGAGTGTGCAAAATGATCATTTCAGGTGGGCTTGACTAGTCCAAAAAAAATTTTATTTTTCTCCAAATTTTTTTGCAAAATGATTGATTTAATTATGTTTAATATATAAAATAATTTTTATTAATTTTGGAGACGAATATATATATTTTTTGGATTTTTAGACATATGAATTTTTTAGTCATATTTCAACTATTTAAAGTGATTAAAATACCTCTATGTTTGAAAATTCAAAATAAATATAAACTTATTTTCAAAATTGATAAAAATTAGTTTACAGATTAAACATAACTAAAATAACAATTTCGTAACAAAATTAAAATAAAAAAAAGATAATATATGTATTTTTTTAGACTCGTCTGGAATGTCCAAGCCTCGTATTAAAAAACATGAAAACCGATTAGATGCATTCGATAAATGCTGCAATAAGTTATGGGCCCGGTGATTAATTTGATTTTGCAACTAACGTGTCATAACAATTGATTTTATAAGTTAAATTCCATTTTCAATGTTTATTCAGTGTAAATGACCATAAGATTTTTTAACCGTCTAACCGTCGTTACTCGGACTTTTGACTAATCAGTTGTGGGTAAATAATACTACTACTTAAACACCGGCAAAGGCTATCTAATATATTCTTAGATCGTGACTTGTGCGATAATATGAAGTTCGAAAGTTGAGGCTTACATGATGAGGCATAACCAGAGTAAAAAACTTTGTTGTCATTCATAAACTTGTTAATTTAGGTATATTTAATATAAATTAAGTTGTGCATTTTTTATATATCGTAGGATTTTAAAACAAGTAGTTTTTCAGTAAATTTCAACTATTAAAAGTGGCTAAGGTATCTCTATATATAAAAATCTAAAAAAAAATATATACGTATCTCTAAATTTTGTAAAATTTATTTTACATATTAAATACATTTAAATTAATAAGTTTTATAAAAAAGAAAAAAATAATTAAAAATAAGTTTATTGTCCTAGGCTAAATAAGTCATTACTTAACCCATACTAATTAGGATCATGTCTCTTATATGATAAGTGTTATTAAATTAATTTAATAAATCTTAAATTTGTATTTATCGTGCCTAGTCGTTAGCCATCGATAACACTTGGGCAGCATGGTTACGGGGACTGTGATTACATTTGTGAAGAGAAAAAAATGGCCAAATAATTTTTGAAATAAGTATGGTAATAATGTTATATACCAAGGGTGTGTTTTGGTAGTTATAAAGCAACGTAAAACTGTTCATTTTTTTAGCCTTTTTATTTTTTTATATTCTTGTATACAACCGCCACGAGCGGAACTTGAATGAGGTAGGTACGGTTATAGTCAATTTTATCATTACTCTGTTCTCAAAATCTTATGTTATACTTTATTTTAGGTTAGGCTATTTATAAACCTATTATCATATTTTTTTTAAACACTAGGGCAGTTCTAGCTCTGATTCTAAATTAGTTTTATAAAATAATATTTATATTGTCTTTGAAAACTATAATCTTATTGTGAGTCTAACTTAAAATCTTTTACTTGCAATGATAATGATATAATTTTTAAAATATATTTATTAAAATTATTAAATAAGAGAAAATTTAGACAAATTTCTATATGTTTAAAGAATGTATTAATCCCATTTACTATAAAAGATATTTCACAAAATATATACTAAACGTTTATTAATAATTTGGGTTGGATCCAGATACTTAGACCGTATAACTTACCATACTTTAATCGAACTAATTTTTTACTTTGGGTCTATCATGTCTTGTAGATGCAAAAATAAGAATTTCGTAAACTTATCTATTCATTTCATTGTATCTAACAGATCAACTTATCTACCTTGCTCAAGTAATACTCCTAATAGTTATCTTATTTTTTAAACAATTTATATTAAAATATTCATATGTCTACTACATCTATTTTCACTTTATTATGTTTACTTCTCATATCACATGATTTCTTATATTTCAAACAAATTTTACCTCTAAAACTTTTCTTTCAAAAGTTTTACCGAACATCAAATGCATTTTAAATATAACAATTACGTTTAAACTAAAAAAACCTAAGAAATTTTTGCAAACATGCATACAAAATTTCGCCTATAATGCATATGTGTCTTCAAGTTTCCAATATCGCTAATATTAGCCCACCAAGTTACGCACAATTGCAAACATATCCCTTTTGACGGTTTGCCAAAACACTGTGAATTAAGCAATAAATAATTTGTCGTATTACCCTTGACACTGACGTTTCGTTTTTACAGCGCAACAAGGACTCGGTCTTGACCAGGGTGAGAGTAATTTCATCTCCCATTTTTCACTGGTAATATCTCGTATAAATTTATCGTCTAGTTTACATATGAAAGAAAGTTATTTTTAGTCGTCCATGCACCATTCGCGTTATTTTCTGCTCACATTTTACAAACACACTCATGGATTATTAAAATATTTGCAATTATTCCCATGACAAGTGCGAGTTTTTTTAATTTTTGAAAAATCAAATAATTTTTTTATAAATCCAAACCACGCATTGTATTTATCAATGTACACTTGATTAACATATTAAAAATCATTGTGCTTGGATATTATGGTGGACTCTAATAGGTATTAATTATTTTAAAATTGGCCAGAGCCAATTAAGGTACACAAACAATATTAGTTTTAGTATATTAACTAGATTCAAGATACACAATTTAAATTTGTTAAAAAATATTTTAATTTAAAAATAAGAAATTTATACTTGGCATAGGTACGGATATAAATATTTTAAATGTTTATAGGTGTATTGAAAGAAGTTTCAAATCAAAAACATAAATGCAACTTACTTGCAATTTACCAACGAATCAATTTCTTTTAATAAGCATATATAAGATGTTTTATTGATTTATATACATGTACATCAATCTCTGTTACAATACAGCCATAAGGCATTCTTACAATTTATAAATAGAGATCAAGCTCCATATTTATCAACATCAGGGGAATAAACACCACCTAATAAATAAGGAATCCAAAGCTTCCAAATAAATGAAAAAGATAAACACCTGCTACTCGGGGCGATGGCCTGCAGCAGCAGGTCTGCTGTTTTTCACCAGCCTTTAAAAAAACAAAGTTTCATGCACGAAAATTGAGGCGTTTGGATTCGTGCTAAGGTTTCTGCAAGTAAATCACATTTGTGTTTATTTTCAATATATTTTACAGACACTTAAAATATTTATATTTTTACCTATTCCAAGTATAAATTTCTTATTTTTGAACTGAAATACTTTTTAATAAATTTAAATTGTGAATCATGATTCTAGTTAATATACTAAAACTCATATTGTTTGGATACCTTAATTGGCTATGATCAATTTTAAAATAATTAATACTTATTAGAGCTCACTAGAGTATCCAAGCACGGTGATTTTTAGTATATTAACCAAACGTACATTAATAAATACAACGTGTGGTTTGGATTTATAAGAAAAGCATTTGATTTTTCAAAGATTAAAAGACTCGCACTTGCAATAAGAATAACTGCAAATAATTTAATAATCTGTAAGCATATTTGCAATATGTGAACAGAAAATAATGTTAATAATGTGTGGATGACTAGAAACATAAATTAAACAATGTCGGAATCAATAAAAACTAATGAACAATAATATGCAACGGTTGGGGAAAAAGTGAGAACAGTGTCCTCCTATGTTAAAATAAAAAAAACATCGAGAAGCAAAAATTTTATCTGCAATCACTTTTGTTCACATGTAAACTAATTTATATGTGACGTTACTCATGAAAAATGGGAGATGAAATTCCTTTCGCCCTGGTTGAAACAAAATTACTTGACACACAGTAAAAACGAAATATCAGCCGCAAGGGTAATTTTATAATACTCGAGAATTTTGATCCAGCGCTCCAGAGAGCAACAAGGGCGCAATGAGGGCGCAATGCTTCCGGCAATTTTGAGCCCAACGCGGTAGTGCAGTTGGTGCTCACGTCTGGCCCGGTTTCGATCCGGGTTGGGAGCATGGTCTCTCATTTCCAGGGGCGTTGCACTCCGCTGTTTAGTTTACATTTGTGGAAAATATTAAAAAAAATATAAATCAGACGAAAGAGTTGTAATACAGGAGACATCAACAAAAAATGCTTCCGGTAATTATGAACGTTAAAAATTGTGGGGTTCTATGAGTTGTTTGTTGGATATTTTGCACTTTAAACTTTATAATTTTGTCTATTTATATTTTAAACTTTGAACGTTGGTTATTTATAATTTAAATCCTAAAAACTTTATTTTTTTACATTTTAAACCTTAGTCTACTACAGTGTTTGAAATTACCTATAACTAGGGGTGTTAATGGCCACGGTCAATCTGTCAATCTGCTCATTCAACCCATTTATATATAGGTTTGGGTTAGAATTTTTTAATAAATGGGTTATAATTTGTTAACCCATTTAATCATTTAATTAAATAAATAGATTAGAGTTAAGATTTTATAATTCGTCAACCCGTTTTGTAACCTATTTAACCCATATAACCTATTCAAGTTGTTTATTTTGTTCAACCCACATTGTTTAACTCATTAAAATTATATATATATATATATATATATATATATACATGTAAACCCATTGATTATTTTTTCTCTCTAAGTCTTCCCCAAGTCACATAATTTTCATTTTTAACTTCTGTCTTAATACTATTTTACCGTTAATGTCTTATTTTCATTTCTCTAACGCCGAAAATACTCTCTCATTTCTTTCTGTGAGATCATCATCTACTGGAGTTTAAATTTTCAAGTTATTTACTATACAACCTGTTAACAACCCATCAACTTATTTATTAAAGGGATTGTAAATGGGTTAGGGTTGATGTTTTTTAAATAAGTTAATAAATGAATTAAGGTTGAGATATTTTAAATGTGTTGGGATTAGGCTTAAGCTCTAACTCATTCAATTAGATCCGTTAACACACCTACCCATAACCCACGTGAGATGTCATAAATACCATCTTTTGTGTGCGTGTGTTTTTAAAAGAAAACGTAAATGCATGAGAAATTCCAAATCCACGGCAGCGGCGAGAGGAATCCCCAAAATGGTTGCTGAATATGTTCTCCCATTGGCAAGTAGCGTGATTGGTTGGATGGAGGAGGAGATGGGGCATGGATAGGGTGATTGAGCTGTTAATAAAAGGTGAGAAATAAGATTTATGAAAACAGAGATGGAAAGGATTACTGTCGGATTTAGCAAATTTGTTGAGTGATTTACGCCAGCTACGTCGCCATTGCTGGAGATGGCTGAGGAAGATTTGCATGGTGTTGACCAACGAGTGCAATCTCTTACAGTGTTTTTAAAACCGCACCGGACCGTCGCGGTCCAACCAGTTCGATCGTGAACCGCTAATGATACGGTCCAGTCGACATGCAGTTCATATATTTCTTTGGAAACCAAAAAAACTGCGGTGACCGTTCGGTCAAACTGTAAAATCAGGTCCAACCGCGGTCTGGCCAAAAGTAAAAAAAAAATTCTTCAAAGTACCGCATGCTCCTGTCTCTACGTCGACGAAGCAATATGCTTTCCACCTCTTTAGTTGTTCCAGCATCACAAGATAACACGAGTGCATTGTCGTATAATGGAACAAAATTTCTTGATATGATTTGGTTTATTTACAAAGATTTCCATCATTATTATGTTATTCACGTTTTATATAAATTTAGATTTTACTAGATATTAGTAATTAGAACACTTAGATTGCATGTAAATTATACATATCCAATTTTGTTTTAAATCAATTTAAATATCGAATATAACTACTACATCATAATTATATTATATTAAAATTATGGTTTAAGCAACTGTTGAACCCGCTGTTGGACCGGTTGAGCCAGAACTGAAGATAAAAACAGTTAAATCCACCGTTCGATTTTTAAAAACATTGATATCTTTTTCTACTATCTCTGGGCACGAATGGTGGTGGAAACGATCGATGGCCGAGAGTTTGCAAGTCGGAGGAAGAATTATGACGTCCATATATGGTCGATTGTAATAAACCCATCTCCATTGCAGCGCTAACGAAATCCATGCTACCCATGCCAAATTTGCACCCAACCACCACCAACAGATTGTCTATGCTGCTATTTATCCTTCCAATACCTACCTCCGTCCTCCTCTTCTATAATCCAACTCTCTTGTATCTTCTCTCCTTCCCAATTTCGGCTCTGCTAGCACTTCCAAGAAGAGCAAAAGCAAGGCGTTTTTGAAACGTATTTCTGTAGCCTTTGGATTGCTTGACAGAGGAAGAGAACTGCAAACTCAGGGCGATTTTAATTAGCTCTCCAGTACTTCACTCGGGTACCCATTTCTCCCTGCCTGGCTAGCTTCTCGTTTGCCTTTTACGTGCTGTCTCTTGAAATTGCCTGATTCTGGGACGGGCCTTTCATTTCACGCCATGATTCCTTATTTGGACTAATTTTTAGGATCCTTATTTATGCTTTTAATCTACAAACCCATCAACAAAATTCCTGGAATCCAAAATTTGCTTCTTCGAACCGCAAACCCATCCCATTTTTTTTTTTCTAGTTAGCAAACTCTCGGTCGTCTATTGTTGCTACTGCCCCGTGCATCCCAGTCATTAATGGGAGAAGCATCCCACTGCCTCACGCACAATAGTCTATCCTCGAAGGTTATTTGTGTACTTCTAAAATGATCGATGTGTTCATGTGTTTAAACATTAGTTGTAAACACCGCAATAGATCAAGGTTTAAAATACAAAAAAAAATAAAAAATAAAAATTAAAATATAAATGACGAGAATTTGGTACTAGACAAAGTTAGAAAGTTTAAAATGCAAAAAAAACTCTCATTAGTTCCGCAATAGAGTTAAGGCTAGATTTTTTTAAGCTGACACAAGAAAAAAAAAGAAGTGATTTTGTTAATCCCGTATAAGCAAATGTCTTAATTTACCTCAAAAAATTCATTTATAATATTTTTTTCTTTTTTTCATACACTTATTTATCTAAGTATATTTAATATATAAATTATCTTTTACTATTTTTTGATATATTTATATATATTTTTTAAATATATGAATATTTTAAATATATATACGCATAGGTGTTTAATATCTCAAAAAAATATATACATGTATCCAAAAATGGTAAAACTTGATTTTGTTTGTTAAATACACTTAGATAAGCTAGTGTATGAAAAAAAATATTATAAATGAATTTAAAAAAAAAAACTAAACATTATTTAGCTCTGGCTAGCTAACAGCATCATTTCTCATGAAAAGACTAAACATCTTCTCGATATGCTACTCCCATGTGGCACTCTCACTTAATAAATCAATGCAAAAAGGTAGCCCTATTGGTAGGGGGTGTAACTTGGCCGAATTGAGTTCGAATCTAATTTTCAGTTGTGTTTGAACTTTCTTTTTTTTTTTTAGCCTAAACCCAAAAAGCTTAATTTATAAATATGATAGTGCTAGGAATCAAATGAATCCGAACTCAAAGAACCTAAGCTCAATTCTCATTTTATGTTTATTATAAAATGTATTATATATATAATATTTAAACAATATTTCTTCAATTTTGCATATTTATGTTATTTATATTTATATTTGAATACATGTTTGACATATTATAAATAGAATATAAATAAAATCTATTATTTTATTTATATTTATCTTTTATTTCAATCACTTACTTTTACATTTATTAAATTTATTTGTTTATCTTTTTTATGTTAATTTTTTTTAGAAATATTATTTATATTTTTATTTATTAAAATTTATATTTTCACTATATATTTTTATATTTACTTACATGATATGCTATTATTATATATTTATATCAAAATTTAAACTCACTGCTCTTAAATAAAATGTAAATTCATTAACATATATTTTAACCTGAAATTCGATTTAAACCTGATTTTTAAAAATAAAATTAGAGTTTAAATTTTACAAATAGAGTTAAAATTAAACTTAAAATTTATATTTTATAAATGGAATTAGGTGACATGAGCCGAGTTGCACCCGCACCCAGCGGTTCCTTCCGTACGTTAAACGCCGGCTCCGCCTTCCCGATAGCCGCTCCCCTCTCCTTGTCTCCAGCCGCCTACCCTGCCCTGTCCTTCTACAGTCCACCGTCCCATAAATAAACGTACTCTCCTCTTCATCGCCCTCAAGACGCTGCTACCTCCATCTCCTTCTCCCTATTTACCTTCTTCATGGTTTGGTTAGTGGCTGCCTGCCTGCCTGGTATTATGGGTAGAGATGGCTGGATCACACCCCGCCGATCACTCCTCAGCCCCATGCGCTCCTCTTTCCCGCGATGCCTCCATCAACAACCTCTTCGTCCACTGATGTATTCCTCCTCCTTCCAACAATTCAAAACCCACAACCCAGGACAAATACATTAGCATAAGCGGCATCTAGTATTTGACTGCTGGATCCATCAACAGGCTTCAAGCTCGTGACAGCTCAAACACCTACAATAAAACTAAGTCGATGAATTTTGCACTTGCCCGTGGCTGATTGTTGCCAGAAGCGAGAAAGAAGGCACTCGAAAGTGCAGACTGGCCAGCAATGACATTGGGCCCAGCTCCTTATCCAAGTACTTCGAGAACATGTTGTCAGTGCCACATGGGATGGTCAGAGTGGAGGAGAGGATGAGAAGGCCTCTCATCTGGGTTGCTGATGCAGTGCAGGAATTAGTGAAGATTGGAGCATGTGAGGTGCATTTCTTCAATTTGATTGATTGGGTGGAGGCTGGGTGGCTGGACTTGACAGTGGTGAAGGTATACTGCATGAGAAAGGAAGAAGGGGGCATTCGTGGTGTCATTAGTGCAGAGGTTCCCAATGGCTAAGGTGAATTTTGGGCGGGGAAAGCCTATGTTTAAGTAGAAACAGTATACCATTTCCCGTGGAATGGAGAAACAGGCGATGGTTTGTAGATTCTAAAATCCCTGTAATAGGATTTGTGCATGTAGGCTATGATTTGTTGACTTGAGTCCATGTATGCCGGCAATGTTTACGTTGATTTTCAGTGTCTATGATTTGTTGACTTGAATCCATATATTTGGGCAATGGTTTATTGATTTTCGATGAAAAGTGGAGCATCTTGGATTTGAATCACTTTGAAGTTGTATTAATTGAATAGAGAAAAATCAAATTCCCAACAAGAATCTGATTCTAGCTTTTCTAGTTAGAGCCCCGGTCGACAATGACGCGCTGGCTCGTTTGTCTGAAACTGAAAGCGGGAGAGAGAGTGGGGATTAATTTCTTACTTTTTGTAAACTTTTTAATGGTAGGGGAATTTTTTGCAAAATTTCTAGCTACCTCACAGTCGTCCAATCCAACCGCTGCCATCGCGCGGTTGCTTTAACTTATTTTTTAAAATTTAAATTTTTTTATATAGCCATTAATGTTTAAATTATTAAGAATATCACTAATTTTCAAAAATAAAAAACAAATATCTGAAAAACTTCAAAATTAGTAAAACTTAATATATGCGTTAAATACACTTAAATTAACACTTATATGCAAATTTTTAAAAAATTTTAAAAATTGGATAATTGCACTCCGGCGCACCTAGGCTAAGTACATTCGAGTTCTTCAACCCACTGTCATCTGCCTTACAAATATGAATGACGATTTCAAGTTGAGAGCATTCAAGTTGAATGCTCTTGGGAGCACTATATCAAATATGAAATTTATTTTATTTGGGAGGTTTTATCATTGGGGTGGACCACACTATTCCTTTCTCATGTTATCGCACATAGGGGCACATTGGTATATTTGAAGGTCTAGAGTTTAAATAAATCAAATGAAAGACTTAAATCATCAAAGTGTAAGTAGATAAAGGAAAGAAAACAAAAGATTTACATAGAAAAATAGTCCATAGACCATTAAGGCAGAGATTCTACTATTAAGGATTAAGAATAAAATGAGATCATGGATACAATGTGGGAGAAGAGATTAGGGCAATGCACCCATTGTCCCCACACGAGGATCCACGGCCCCCAAATCATCCACATCACCTGCCACCCACACCACTTACTTTGACAATCTCGCTAGCAGTTGATGTGGCTGAATTTAGACTTATACACTGTTGCTATATGACTGTGCACGGATTGCCTTGATCCTCTTTCACAAAATAGTGCTCTCTTTTTGTTAAGATCCTTTTCATAGGAAAGTCTTTTAGCTTTTATATATATTTAGCATGGAGGACAACATGTGCCTTAAGCTAGGGGCAAATACTAAATCATCCTCGTTACATTTTTCACAAGGTGATGTGTTTATTCCTAACCGAGTATAAAGCAAGGTTTGATGTGGGTGGCATATGATGAGTGAGTTGAATTTGACCTTCATAACCACTAGTGTTACATTTATTGTTGAGCAATCTCATTTGACTGAGAGTTGTTGCATTAATTAAACCCCACCATACCTAATTGGGATGAGATTTTGCATCCATTTATATTTATCTCTTGACAATTGAGGTATTTATAGTCGATCTTTCTAAATGCGGGGTGTTTATAGAATGTATTTTCACGTGTGCAAGAGTTATAAATAGAGCTAATTTGTAACATCATATGTCGCAAGATATATGATTTCAATCAAAAGAAAGTTCAACGATGCTACGGAACAAAAAGCAGAGTCAGCTTCGCCACCATAATGTTATATCCAAGGGTTTTTCTTTTAATTACAAATTAGTTGTCTGTCTATCATCATTCGTTCCCATTCAAAGGTGATCATACACTATTTTCAATGTGGAGACATTAAGTTTCATGAGTCTGTTCGAGAAGACCATCAGTCCACTGTTGGTTTTAGCAATGGGACATTTATTTTCTTACAAGTGTGGGAAACCATGACATGGGGTGGGGGCATGTTTCATGAGACAGTCATCCACTCCATTAATAATTATATTTTTTCACTTTTACTCATATTGTTTGATTATTTTTTTTATAAGCTACTACCATCAAACTTACTCATTTCAACTCTACCTTTATCCCCAATCATATCATTTTCAGAATATTTTATTTTTTATTCCCCACCCTATCTCACAATCTCAGAAAAACATCAATTATCGAACAAGTTTCAAAACTCCTGTAGTTACAAAATATATTTTGCTTTGACCCCCTTCATTTGGCATTTGGCAATAAAAGGAAATCTTATTTCTTTTAAAATTTGTACACATTTTCATATACACCTAAAATACTTTTTTTCACAATTACTATATTTTTTCAATTAATTTTTTACAAGCTTTCATACAACTACTTATATTTTACGGTTATTTCATTTACTCATAATTATTGCCTTTGTGTCGTATCAAAACACTTTATTAATTTGTTTCCCTTATACTTTTTTAAACTTTTTCTTACATTTAACAAACCCACCCTTAGTTTTAACTTCTAAAGATTGAAATGAAAGTTCTCATGCAATTCATAGATTTGTGTTCATTTTGACATACAAATTGAAATAAAATAGTTTATAATGCTAATCATAATTGGTATAATAACAAATTTAAGTGATTGTTTATAGTGGAAACTTAGATGAAGCATTAAAAGAAGGCCATTTTTTGTTTTAAAACAAAGAACATTTTGTTTTGTCTATGTCTTTTTTATTTTAATTATTATATTGTCCTAAATATTTCAACCACGGCGAAAAGTTAAAATAAAAGGTATGTTTGAAAATTGATAAAATTTCATATATAAAATTTTTTTATTTTTTATATGAAACGAAAGAAAATGATATAATATGATAGAAGTAATGAAGATAAATAAAGGTAATAAAATTAAAATAGATAGGCTAATTGTGTAACAATAATTAAAAAGTATGATATTTGTGTGAGAAACATGAAGAAATTATTAAAAAATAAGTTAGTTATGAAGAGTAAAAAACTTTATATTCAAAATTTTTTGAAGAAATAAATTAAAAAAATTTTAACTTCGAAAATTTTCCATATAAACAAACACACCCACAAATTAAAAAAAAAAAAAAAACCTGCTTTGTCCTCTGCAATCTCGCTAAAACGAGATGACATCGTCCGAAACAAAGCCGCTGCATAGTCCAATGCCAGCAATGACCGATGGCATCAATGCTGCAAGTTCAAGCTTTGTCCTCTGCAATCACGCTAAAACGAGATGAGATCGTCCGAAACAAAGCCGCCGCATATTCCAATGCTAGCGATGACCGATGGCATCAATGCTACAAGTCCATTTCCGAAACACATGCACAAAGCCGCCAACGTTTCCTTCATTCCTCATCCCTTGTCTCGACTCCGTCGCTTTTTCTTCCACGTTCATCGCCTGTAATCAGACTTGCAAAGACAGAAAGAAAGAAGGAAAAAAAGACAAGCGCGGGCTTGCAGATGGCGGAGGAGAGCGTGATCGTGGTAATGGACGCGAACCGCAGCCGCGGTAACGTGGCTGCTCTCAAATGGGCTCTCGACCACATCGTCCGGCCCAAAGACACCGTCATCGTGCTCGGAATCCTCGGCGAGTATGGGAAGAAGAGCTCTTGTTTTCCTTTCCACACGGGAATTGGCATCTCAGCTATCTGTAAGCGTTCCTGCATTATTAATTGAATTCAAGTCACACACACATCATTTTTCTCAATCCTCTCTTCTCTTCTCAACACAACCCGATTTGATCAAGTTCATGAGATCGATAAGAGTTGGTATCACTTGGATATTATTAGATGCTCCGTTTCCGGCGCAGGGGAGAGACTGGAGTTCTCGACGCTTGGAGACATGACGCACAAAGTTCTGGAAGAGGAGATCATGAAGAAGCGAGAAGAATATCAGCATGCTCTACAGCCATTCTACCCGCAATGCAAGCTAAACGAGGTTGATGGTTCGGCATTTCAACCCTACTCACTGCTCTCGAAAGTCTCAGATTTTTCATTGTTGAATGCTTCTTCTGAGTTTAATTTGCAGGTGAAGCTGGAGGTGAAGCTCGCAGCAGGTTTTTCTCCGAGAATGATCACAGTCGAAGAAGCCCAAAATGTTAATACCCGCTGGATTGTACTGGATAGGTGATCTCTCTCTCTCTTCCTTCTTACAGTCGTATCTTCAAATGGGGGCAGCTGAGAATAGGAAATTTCCCATGATTTGCAGCCAGTTGAAGAAGGAAAGGGCCTTCATATCTAGCCACGTTGCTTGCAACATAGCGGTGATGAGAGGCAGCAACATGGCAACCATAATTCCGTCGGCGACAATCACTAAATGCCGCGAACGACGACAGCCCACAAACATGAGCAGCACGGCCAACGCAGCACTGTTCGCTCCTCCCCACCAGCCACTAATCCCAGAAGGGCAGGAAACTAGTCCTCGTCTTCGAGAAGAAGAAGAAGGAATGCCTTCGTCTCCCATGTCCAGCCCTTGTTGGCTCCCCCTGTCGTGGCGGCCTGGCTTCCCCCACGAGTTCACTCTGGCCGAGGTCCAGGCCATTACTAATGACTTTGCCGACGAGAACGTGTGGTACGAAGACGAAAAGCTGCAGCTGTTTGAAGGCCTCTTTCTGGACGCTCCCCTTCTGGTAAAGTGCTTTCAACAAGGTGATGATCGGTTCTGGTCGGAGCTGAGGATTCTGAGCAGGGTCCGCCATCGCAACATTTTGAACCTTGTGGGCTACTGCTGCACCCCCACCACCATGTTTCTCTTGCACGACTTCCCCTGCAGCGGCTCCCTGGAAATCCACCTTCACGGTAATTAAGATCCCCCTTCGAAACTGTGGGATTTTCCATGTCAATTGACATTTTAATTGCTTGATAGACTTTTTTAATGATATTATTTGTATTTTTTATTAACGTTTCTTATGATTTTCTTTACCTAGAGAATCATATAGCATGAGTTATTTTCGAGTAAACCCAAACTCGAAAATCGGTTTGTATTATTTGGTTTGCAACGTTTCATTGCTTTTTCACAACGATGTTGGGACAATATGATAACAAATGATCGTTAGTCGTTATACACGTGCTCTAGACATGGTAGTAAATATACCTATTAACGCAACTAGAAAAAGCTTAATTAAATTTTTTTCAAAAACTAGCAAAATATAACTATCTTTGATAATTAGTGGCAACTTTTATTTTAAAGTCCCCAGATTACTTTTGACATGATATAAGGAGAAGCACAATGTAAAGACATTTATCATCATCATAAATTATTTCCCACATAAGTGAAGTTAGTTAGCATGTTGTTAGCACGTTGTTATTTTTTATGAGGATAGTTGCAAGTGTAATCTAATTTTTACGATAGTATAGTTTTGCTCTTGGCCAAAAATGCAAAAAATACACAAATAGTCTATTTTTTAACTAAAAATATTAATCATCAAATCGTCCAAAATTGAGTTGACGTTGGCACTATTAAACCCGCCATCATTAAACTATAAAAAATAATAATAATATAAAAGTAGAAATGGAAATAAGATAATTTTAGAAAATATCATAACGAAGTAATGTGATTTAAAAAATGATAAACAATGAAGAGAATAAAGACAAAATAAATAAGGTAATTTAATTGAAAATTGAAATATAAATATAATACTTAGAAAAAATTAGATTAGTTAGATGTTAAATTGCATTAGAAAGTGTAAAGTAAAAAGAAGTGAGAAGCGTGGTTGTTATTATTGTTGTTGTTGTTAATTATCCCTTATTTTTTTTACGTGTCACCAAAAGGACCATTGGCAAAAGAAAACTGGAAAACAGACTAATTTCATGGTGGAATTGCAGGTATTGACGCACTGGCTAGAGATCTATCGGTGAGAGTCAGATGGAACATTGCACTCACCGTTGGCGGTTGCCTATGCTACCTTCACGAGGAATGCGTGGATGGGCCTTACGTTCATCTCGACGTCACCTCAGCCAACATTGCTTTATCTCGCTGCCGCTCTGCACTGGTACTTCTCATGCTCTTCTGCTGCAGTGGATGACTTGGAGGTCTGGTTAAAACCTGAATTGCGTATGAATGACTCGGGACACGTCTCTTGACCTGACTGTTTCAGCTCACCCACTTCTCTTCTGCTAGGCGGGTTGGGGATGATTCAACAGACTGTACGAGTTCTTCTGTTAACGGGCACTCTGAGTATGGAAATTTCTTTGGCCTTCAATTCTCTAATTACCCATGTGTTTGGTTTCACCGTTGCATTGAATTCGACTATAAAACTAAAAGATTAGAAATCCTCTTTTTTCGGGCTTTGTTCATCCTGCTGATTGAAGGAATGGAAATGCTGGAGAAAATGAAGAGCTCCTACAAGCTGATGTGCGAGCATATGGCGTGCTGCTTTTGGAACTCATAACAGGACAGCGAGTCGTGGGACTGGAACCAAATGAACTTGTAGCGCTGGTTAGCCAGGTAAGTTAGCCTTTGTGGAAGGCTGCAAGATTTCAGATACTAGATGAAGTGAGGTGATCTCAACATAGCTTGCTCATAAGTTGAGGCTGGTGAATTCACTTCATAAAAATCCTACTCTTTCTCACCACTCCATCCATATTCAAACTGATTGCACAGGTGCTGTTCCACCTAGACAATAATTCTCTGAGCGAGCTGGTAGATCAAAGATTGACTGATTTGCACGATGCACTGGAGTTAATCGGAAACATGGCATCTGCTGCATTGCTGTGCCTCAAGGGAAATTCTTCTCCTCGTCCTTCTATCAGTAAGGTTAGACTTGTGTAGAAAATTCAAAGCTCGACGAACTTGGCTGCTGTGAAATTGGCCAGAAAGCTTCATTCAAACCTCTTTTTTCATCAGGTCCTGGCTGTAGTTCGCGGGGATCAATTCCCAACATCCGAATGGTGAATCTGTTTGATGGCATTTGGACCAGATCTGAACTCCCGGGCAAGTGACAATTAAAGACGGTGGGAAATTAAAAACAGTTCAGCAAGAAGTCATGCACGTTTATGTCACTTTCTATCTTCATTTTGGACCCACAGTAGTTTTTTTTTTTAATTTTAAACTTTGTAACTTTGAGTATTTACAATTTAGACCTTGGAATTTGGCTGCTTGCATTTTTAAACTCTGAAAACTTCGGTGCTTTGCAATTTAAACCCTGAAAAAGTGCTAAACATTGACATTGATGCATGCAAATTAATGCAAATACGCACTAATATTTTAAAAAAGAACTTTTTTGTATTTTAAATTCGAATCTTTGGCTTTTTCCATTTTGTCATCAAAAGCTCTAACAACAACCTCATCTCTAATACAAATTTGTGTTCATCTTAAAATATTAGAAAGTATTTACATAATTTTGCATTAATTAAGGATAAATTTTAATGCCATTATGAGGTTAGTGTTTACATAGGTTTTTAGAATTTATAATGCAAACGACCAAACTTTGAGGTTTAAAATGCAAACACATAAAGTTAGAGAGTTTAAAATGTAAAAAATCCACGCATAATATATATTAATTAATGAAACTTCTAATTCAATTTTAGTAAAAACATTTATAAGGTTGCTTGGTTTCTTATGACCGTTCAAGGTGAGTAGGTGAAAGAAATACGAGATGAGAATGATAAGTTATTTCTCATTAAAAATGGTTTCTTCATTTGCAATGTCAACCTTATTATTTTCTTTTTTTCCATTCTCATTGAAAGCCGTCACGTACAGGATGTATTTGGCAATAATAATAAGTTATTAATTTAAAATTTTTCATTCTTCCGATTTTTAAAATTTTTATTTATTTATTTATATCTTTTTATATCACTATCTTATTTATTTAAAATTTTTAATCACATTGAACTTTTATTTCAAAATTTTTAACAAATACCGAATAGAACCATAATATAAAACGACGCTTTTTCATTCGTGCTTCTTCTTGCATCCCATTCCACCATCCTTAACAGGTACCCAAGTTAAATTAGTGAACAAAAATTATTTTGCTCAGACAAAATTAGGGTTCTCAATACTATTTAGCTTGACGAATCATAAACAATGAAGGCCCAACAAATATATGCATCCTGCCGAGGCAATTCGAAATGTTTGCCGTCGCAGGATTGGCCCAGTAAAACCACCAACTGGGTCCGCTCAGGTTGTTTTACTGAAACAATGGGCTAAGAAAAGCTGTTTACAAAACCACCAGCTTAGCTGTCAACGTTTCCTGAACCAGTAGCCAATAATAAATGGATCGGCAAAGCAAAAGATAGGCGTGTGGGCGGAAATATGCTTCCGCGAGAGGAGAGACGGGATTAAGTGACGTTGGAATGAGATGGATTCCGTCGGAAGCTCATGGCCTGGGTCCGTCGGAAAGAGAAAAGGGTATTTTTCTCCTCCTTCCTTCCGATCCCGCCCATGCCATCGGATTCCGGCAGATCTTCTCTTTCCCTGTATCGATTACACAGTCACAGTTCGGCCGAAGAAGATATTTGCTGCGCGGCTCACGTCACGATGCAACTCATCAACATTAGTCAGTATTTTTCTGCTTTCGGTCGGTCTATAAATTGATGCATACATGATTATCTTCGTCGATGGTGATTTGCACGTACAGTTGGGTCGGATGGAAATTTAAATTTCATTGAGCCACGAAGTTCAAAACAAAAAAAAGGAAGAGAGGTGTGGGAGGAAAGGATTTTGTAGGATTATTATTATTATTATTATTATTATTATTATTATTATTATTATTATTATTATTATTATTATTACTACTACTACTGTTTTTTGGTTTCTTTGTATGGAAGGAAAGGATTTCGTAGGATTATTATTATTATTATTATTATTATTATTATTATTATTATTATTATTACTACTACTGTTTGTTGGTTTCTTTCGGAGGATTATTAATCTATTTCTTTTACTAGCGTTCGCATGAATTAAAAAACGAAGTGTTCTGCGGTGAGCTTTGCCCATCACTGCTGTAGCTGCAATCTCTACTTTCTCTAGGTCTTCTGCCACCCCCTCCACCTGATGTCTTCTTGGTCTCAATTATCGAGGCTAATCCTAATTATAATCCATTTAAAATATTTAGACGATAGTCCGTTTGTTAATCTATTTTAAAAACTTCAACTTTAACATTTTTACAGCTTATTTAATAAACGAGTCTGTGGGTTGTTAATGAGTTGCATACTAAGGGGGTGTTTGGCAATAACAAAAATTTTTCACTTAAAACTTTTGATTCTAAAACTTTTCATTTTCTACAATTTTTTTATTTTTTAATTATTTTTTTTACATCTTCCAACACAAACTGCACTATTTTTCAATCATTATTACACAATTACCTATACAACTAACCTGTCTATTTTAACTTTATTCTCTTTACTCCTTATCATTACCCCTATCATATCACATCATTTGACAACTTTTATTCTTCAAAATTTTTCATAAAAAATTTTTATTCATTTCCAAACACACCCTGAATAACTTAAAAGCCTCGGCTCTAGTAGATAATGATGTTGCAGGGAGAGACGAGAGGGTATTTTCGGCGTATGGAATATCGAAATTTGGCAGTAATGAGAAAATGGAATTAAGGCAATCAAGGCAACAACAACAAAATGAAAATTAAGTGAATGAATGAATACTTATAGAAGGAACATAACTAAGGAGTTTACATGTATATATATAAAATTTTAATGAGTTAAGCGAGTTAAATGGGTTGAACGAATTAAACCACTAAACGGGTCATATGAGTCACTAACCTGGTTGAGAAGTTACAAAATTTCAATCATAATTCATTTATTTAATTAACTGGTTAAACGGATTGGTAGATATATTTCATTTACTTAAAAATCTCAATCTAAACTCATTTATAAACAGGTTGGATGAACGAATTGACGGGTTAACAATGACTATTAACATCTTTAATCTTAATTTTATTTTCATATATCAGTTTCTCCATAGGTAAACCGCATAAAATCAGGCAGGCAGGTGTACTTGCGAGAGGCAAACTTATGCTGCAATTATGTCAGAACTTAGGGGCACTCATGCAAACAACCCGGGTCTAAAATTATTAATTTAAGAAATAATTTGTCACCATTTAATTCTGTCCTATTAAGGTGTTTCTTTTGAAGGGGATACGGATGCTAAGCTTCCGCTATGGCGCATACATTTATTTTTTTTTACAATAGTGTTAATCTATGTATTTTTAATTTATATATAAATTTTTATCATTTTTGGAGTATTATATATATATATATATTTTGGAAATCAGTAATGCCACTAATTTTTAAAAATTCAAAATAAATATCTAAAAATTTTTAAAAATGGTAAAAATTGATACATACGTTAAATACAGTTGGGTTAACAAGTTTATGAAAATTTTTTTTAAAAAAAAATAAATAAGGTGTATGCGCCAAAGAGCATAGGATCAGAATCCTTTTGAAGAAATATAGTTTAGCTGCATGTGTACCTTACTACTAAAAAGATTTCACCTCATCTTCATTTGAGGTTGTGATTAATTTCTAATCTCTTGTGTTTGAATTTGTTTAACATCTTCTATTTTAACTAGTCATTAAAAATTATTTCTGACAATTTTTTATGCGGGCCATGCTTGCTAAAAATGTGTATAATCACACAAATCATAAAAAATGCTTAAATAATTTCTTCAGCTTTTCAATGTACTTATTTTGTTTAGCTTCTAAGACGTTCTTATAATTTTTTTAAGAAGAAAACTATATTATGCTTCTACTTATTTACTCGGGAAACACAGACTTATACTTGACAAATTCGAAGACAAAACTCTTACCTAATAAATCAGTAGACAAAGCTTAGACAAAGCTCCAACATAATAAATATCGAGACAAAATTTCCACCAAAGTAATAAGCAATTGTAGGGGTGCAACTTGAGTCGGTTTAATTTAGATTGTAGTCTATTCTATTCGTATCTTATTTATAAAAGGTCAATTCTACTCTACTCATTTATCGGTTCGGTTCCTGGTATATTTTACTTTACCCATTACCTATAGAATCGGTTCCGATTTCGATTCCAAATCGGTTCCTTTAATACTCAAATATAATATTTTTTAAAATTTTTATGTTATTTTTAATAATGTAAAATAATACTTATTTATGTTTTAAAATCATAAGTGCATATATTATTATATAAAAATATAAAGTATGGACCATCTTGACCTAATCATTAAAACTATTAATATATTATAATCATAAGTCACAAGCGTATTTATAAGAGTATTTCGGAAGTAAATGACATACATATAAATTCATTTAAATTTATACTTCACAAGGTACAAAATTTATTTAAATTCAAATTTGTTAAAATATATGTATGCATAAGATGTCAAAGATGAAATATAATATATACTATATATACTATATAATATATTATATATATTAATAATTATGCACATAATTAATTATCCATATAAGTACCTATGCAGATCGGTTCTGGGTACTTAACGTATTTACTTTATCCATACCCTATTTGAGAATGTGGGTAATAATTTGTATTATGCTCGTATTCATAGGTAATATTTTTTACCATACCTTACGCAAATTAATGTCAAGTTAGTTGCTATTCATAGGTACCCTACCCAAATTGCACCCCTAGGGGATTGCATTCTCTCCACCTTTCAACCGTTAGTCCATTTGATGACAACCATGTAGCGTTACTAACAAGGCACTCACTCTTAACAACGGGGGAATCATATTTAAAATTATTTACTTGTTGAATATAAAGTTTTGCAACACAAGTCGAATTTTTTTATTATAGGAGTGTTTGAGAAGTAATGAAAAAATTTTAGTATAAAAATTTTGAAATTAGAGAAAACAATATGATAGGATAAGAATAATAATGAAGAATAAAAAAATAGAGTTAAAATAGATATATTAATTATACTGACAATTGTATAAAAATAATTGAAAAGTAGAATTGTTTGTCTAGAAAAATATGAAAAAATAATTTTAAAAAAAAAGGTAATTGTGAATAATAAAATGTTTTAAATTGAAAAATTTTAGTTGAAAAACAAACTCACCTTATGTTTTTTTATACATTTTTTAAACAGAGCTCATACACATCTTCAATTTACATGAAATTTTGTTTCGTAATTAAAGAGAATTGATCATGTTAATTTAAGTTAACCAAATGTCACTTAACCTACTTCAAAAAATTTATTTACAATATTTTGATTTTATTTTTTCCTTTGTAAACTTGTTTATCTAAGTGTATTTAATATATAAATTAAGTTTTATCATTTTTAGATATTTATATAGTTTTATCAAAAAATATATAATATATATAAAAATGGTAAAATTTGATTTATATTAAATATATTTAAATAAACAAGTATATGAAGAAAAAAAGTTTAAAAAAATATTGTATTTGTGTTTTTTAATGTTAGATAAGCAACGTATACGCTTAACCCAAATTAACAAGATCATTCTTCGTAATTAAATAAATTGGAAAAGATTTGGTGAATTCGATTTTGATTCATCATGAAAGTAGCCTAATTAGGTATCATCGAAATAACCAAGCCACTGAAGTATTTTGCATTTGAAAATACGTTCTCTTTCTATTTCGTATTATTTTTCAAATTCACAGATATATGGATGCTTAAACTGTCCCCGAGTCTCATCTGCTTAGCGGATGATAAGCTAGTATAATGGAATAAGTCGGCTTTGGATTGAGTTCATTGCTCGCATCCACCATTGAGCAAAGCACAGCTGGTTGAAAAAACAAACAAAACAAAACAAAAGAAGAAGCAAAATATCAACTATGAAGGCATCAGAAACTGAATGACTGCCAACATAAAGACTGTTAGTCTGGCGGAAACAAATGTTCTGCTCCGTTATCTTTTAAAACTTATTTATAATAATTTTTTTATTTTTTTTTCTTCGTACGCTTGTTTATCTCAATATATTTAATATATAAATCAAATTTTACCATTTTTTAAAATTTTTAAACATCTATCTTTATATATGTACTTAAAATACCTATATCCTTAAAAATCTAAAAAATATGTAAGCATATCTAAAACAGTAAAACTTAATCTATATATTAAACACATATAGATAAATAAGTGTACGTAGAAAAAAAAATTGTTGTAAATGAATTTTTTAAGATAGATTAAGTGGAATATTTGTTTAACCGGGATTAACAGTATTATTCCTCAAACATACCAGACAACGAAAGTTAAAATTCCTAGAATTCAAGCGTTACACGCTAAATAAACGACAGCAACCTTTATTGCAACATGCAATCAATAATCAGCGGCAGAAAATGGATCCACTGGTGTAATGACCCGGAAAACAACATCCACTTTTTAGCATATTAGGGTTAATACTTTTCAACCCCCAACCATTTACCCAATTAATTAAATGAGTTGGCCATGTGCCAAACTTGCAAAACCTGTTTATAATTTATCAGGAGTTAAAATTTTCTTAACTTTTATTTTTTAAGATATACGTTTATTAATGATGATATTGACGTTTTAATGAACATATATGATGATATCAACGTTTTAATAAGTATACATGTGAAGAATGATCCAGTTAACTCGAGCTAAACAAATATTTCACTGAGCACACCTTAAAAAATTTATTTAAAGTTTTTTCTTTTTTCTCATCACACTTATTTATCTAAGTGTACTTAACATATAAATTAAATTTTACCATTTTTAGCTATGTGTTTTGATTTTTAAGGATTTTTAAACACATACATGCACAGACATTTAAAAATTTCGAACAAATATATATATATAAACATATTTAAAAATGATAAATTTTAATTTATATATTAAAAACACTTAAATAAACAAATGTGAGGAAAAAAAATTAAAAAATATTTTTAAATAAATTTTTTTAAGTGAGCTAATTAGGGCATTTATTTAGTCCAGACTAATAGGCTCATACGAGAGATATATTCAAGTCCAGCACAATTGCGCCACTGTTACGGTACAGTTACACTAAAAATAATCCCCGCATGATCATAAAATTATAATCCACTCCACTCATTGTATTTAAAATAATGAATAAAGTAAATTATAATTTTATGATAATGTGAAGCCCATTATGGTACAATTGGGCCGTTGTTGCGGTGTAATTGTGTCGCGCCTGAATATTTCTCATACACACACTTTTATGTAAAGTTATATAGAAGTAAACTCATGTAACTCTTTCAAAATATAAGATCTTGATCTTTGATGAAAATTCTAATTCATTCCTTCATTATATTTAACATTATTTATTTATTTAGGAGATCAAGTTTCATTCTAATCAAGTATGTTTATGGACAATATTAGCAATAAAATGTATATCTAAATTATGAAAATTGATAAAATATCAATTTTAAAGTAGCATTTTCAATATTTAAACCGTCCAATATGCGAATAAATAATTCTATAAAATATTATTACATTCTAATACATGTGTCAGTAGATCTAAGTGTTTTTCATAATTTACACATAAATATATATATATATATATTTAAACAAATGTTGCTCATAAACATACTTGATTAAGATGAAACTTGATCTCTTACATAAACAAATAATGTCAAATACAATGAATGAATTAAATTTTTCATTAAGGATCAAAATCTTAAATTTTAAAGGTATTATATGAATTTGCTTCTATGCAACTCAGTTAAATAAAAGCAGCAGCATGTAATAAAAGTAGGAGAAGAGTAGCACATAGAAAAACAAGGGAAGACAACAAACTCTCAATAAATAGCAAGAACCGGTAAAACCAGCACGGACGATAGCATGCATTTTTTTTTCGAATGCTAGTGATGACAAGTTCATATATACAGAGTAACTCCCAGGTTTCAAATGATAACCATGTCCCCTATCATAGAAGAGGCATTGTTTTGTTCTTTTCTTTTCTCCCCCTCACTAGCTCTTTGCTAATAAATATTTCCTTATGTGGATGAGATACATATGGGAAATAAAATACCCGTAGAAAATAGTATGCAATGCTACATTTTTCCTACAAAAATTCCAAAACCGGGCAAGGTGACAATGATACCCAAGCAGAATTCTGGTCACAAATCTACCCAGATGCCCCAGCGGCGGCTGCTCCTTTATCATAATCACCCTGCTGCTCTTCTTTTGCAAATTCTTCTATTAGCGCACGCTGCCTCTCGGTCAAGTTCCTGCACAAAAATGGATTGCCAGGTATTCAACCCAAATTCAACAGATCATATTCCAGTACTAAAAATGCTACAAGAACATGTGAGAACCGCAATTTGAAGATTAAAAAAAAAAAAAAAACCTTACGTTGGAATGTTGACATTGAAATGGACAAATTGGTTGCCATAGAAAGCAGAGCTTCTGGTTTTAATCCCTGGAAACCGGAAATAATTTTTAAAAAATCATTAGCTTTCTGAAGTATCCCAATTTCAAAGGATTAATGTGCGCTCCTGTACCTTTCCCCTTCAAAACAACCTTCTGCCCTGGCTGAGTACCTTGCCGAACCTGAAATAAAAAAAATAATAACAATGCATCATGCTTGCAAGCAACCGGTTGACTAAGCTTCTTTATGCAGGTGAACAAACCCACTGCTTTCTTTATGCAGGGCATAAACAGTAATTTTTCTTAGAGGGATCCAATAATGAAGAAAAAAGTAGCAAACCAGCCAACCTTGAGGACAACATCTCCAGTAAGGGTTGGGACCTGAATGGTTCCTCCGAGGATTGCCTGCATATAATCAATCCAACAGTTAATAGAAGTAAAGCTGCACATTAATCTGTATCACAGAAGAAGAAGGCGATGTAATTACAAGAAGATTAGAAATTAATAGATTGCTCTTTGGATTGGTATGCCAGTCAAATTGTTAATCACCAGACTATGAAGCTATAGTTGGACATTGGCTCACATTGAACAATTGGGAATCTTAGCCTGAAATCTGACTCGCAGAAGTTTACAATTGAACACATTAAGGGTCCATTTGGTATGATGTAAAAGAGGTTGGGGGGTTGGGGGGGAGGCGAGATCCTACTCCTTCCAATACACCTTTTAATATAATTTAACATCTTAATTACCTAACTGCTCTACTTTCCTATTATTACCCCTACATTCAATCATCTTTTTCATAGTTTTTCATACCACCACCTAATCTATTTTTTTCTCTTTACACCTATCACATTACTCTCTCACATTTTAAAATTTTTTACTACAAAAATTTCCCCACTTTTTTTTTTTTAAAAAAAAAAACTCATAACAAAGGGACTCTTTAAATGATATAAAATAGTGGGATACTAGGATGCAAATAACAAGGGTAATGATCTGTGCAACCAGACGTAAAGAGCCAATTTATGCAACCAATTGCTTCTTATTTTAAAAAAAGATTATATCACATCTAAACCATTTAAAATATTTATCAACATGTATATATTTAGGATTCCTAAAAGATGGCCAATCATATGTGGCAGAGGCATGGGCCCATTTTTCTTTATTTTTTATAGAACTGTATTTTAGGTATATTTAATCTGTATACCAAGTTTTTTCATCTTTGGATATGAGCACGCTTTTTTTTTTTGAACATTCAACATAGGTAACGACTATCATTACCTGTGTTTACTATTCAAAGTGTGCTCATATCCAAAGATGAACACACTTCGTATACAGATTAAATACACCTAGAATACAGTTATATAAAAAATAAAGAAAAATGGGGTACGTGGCCAGCTGCAGTTGGCAACATACAGAAGTTCCAAATACATGTAAATCTTTTTTTTTTTTTTGATAATTCCAATACATGTAAATCTTAATCATAAATAAATAAAAACTGACAATTACTTATATCAGTTTAGATTAAATAAGACATTTTTTTGTAAATACAGACACCATGCAACGAATGCTATGGATCATTACCACAACGTCCAATTCAATTCAAAACAGAAATGAATTAGAGAAACCACCACCTGACTGATACTTAAAACAGCATCTACATGGATGTCTGAGCCTTCACGTCGGAAAATCGGGTCTTCCCGAACCTAGGAAAGAAGGTCATTGTGTCATTTATTCAGCAAATAACGATAATGGAATAGAATGACAAGGTAGATCAGTAACCTTGATCGTAACATAAAGATCGCCAGGCTGACTCCCATCAGGATCTGCTCCACCACTTCTGTATACCTTAATCGTTTCGTTATCATCCACTCCTGAATAACACAAAGAGCTGATGAAGATCTATAACCATATCATCAGTTTTAAATATCAGTAATAGTATGAAAAGTGACAGAAGTCAGCTTATTGTTAAAAAACTTCTCTTCTGCATTGCACTCTTTCCAAAAAAAACTGTCGTGCTAATTTGAAATAGACAATCGACTGACATCAGCAACTAAAATAATCGAAGTTACAGAATATCTCAGCCCCCTTTTGCTACATCGAACATAGGGTAAGGTATTATTAGACTAATGCACCTGTGAGTGCATTGTCACTGTCTATGAGTCAGTGGTTAAAACTTTGCTGTTGAGTGGGGGAAGAAAGTCAGCATCATAGGAAGATATTGAAACCTTGGCGCATATAATAAAAATAACAATAACAATTCAATTTTTTTTAAAAAAAATGACAAGTGTCTTTGTCATACTATTACAAAGGGGAAAAACAAAAAGAAAGGAAGAATAACATAAGGAGTTAATTGGCTATCACACAATCTTCTGATTGAAACCCTAATTGGTCATTGGCAAATTGACCGATCAAAAAATACAAAATCTAGAAAAAAAGCAGTCCATTCAAAACAGCCACTTCAAAGAAAGCACAAGTACCTCCAGTAAAGAAGAAAATCTGAATGATGAAAATTTTCCAGTTTACAGATTAAAAAAGAAGAAAAATTCTGTGAACATCCAAATGTTTCACATACCAGCCATCACATCCAACTTGACTGACTTTGTTCCTCTCACAACTCGGTCACCCTTGCATACCTTGCAGAAATTCTACACACAAACTACAGAAAGTTAGAAAATTCAACAAATCAACATATTAAAACGAGTAAACAAAAAGAGAGAAATTTTAAGAAAGAAAACAGAAAATTTTCATTACCATCGATGTGGAATTTTTCTTTAAGAAGTTTTTTTTTTTAAAAAAAAAAAAAAGGAAAAAGAGAAATATGAAATGTAACATGCCTAAACATGAAAAAGACAAGGATATTAAAGAAAGTTCAGCTCCTTCATGTCAAGATGAAAATAGATAAAACTAAAATGTCTCATTATGTCAGATTAGATAAGTAAAACTGGGCAAGATTAAAACAGATATTGTCATTGAGACAATATAGATTGTTGACTGCAAAAAAGATAGGCCAGATGAAGAAAAAGAACAGGGATGTATAGATGCAGACAAAAGAATGTGTTTATGATGTTTGGAAAACCAAGAAAGGAGTGGAAGGCCTTTATGAAGTACATGGGATTATAATTTTCTACCAAACAAATATGGCCAGTGGAACACAATAATCCACCATGCGCGGGTTCAATTCCCGTCGTTAGCCTATTCTAGCTTTATTTTTTAAATCATTTTGTGAAAATTATAAAAATTAGAAAACAATAATGATTGAAAAAAATATTACAAAGATTCTCATACCGTTACAGTTTTCCCAGTACCACCACAGTGTGTACAGGTGGACTGCAACCTAAATGGACCCTTCTGCATGAAGATCTGTGGATAAGACAAGGCAGAACAAGTCCATTACTGCAAAAGCCTTGTGAAATATATATGAAGCAAGTACAATACTCGAAAGATCTGACCATTCCGGAGCCTCTACAAGGTCGGCAAGTCTCTGGTCTGGTTCCAGGAGGAACACCAGTTCCATCTACAAAAATCACAACCCAATTAAAATAGCTAAGCAACCTTTATCATGCCAAACTAAGAATACATGCTAATAGAAATTTGAACAGGGTTCAAACAAGTCAGGACATCAGCTACTACCAACAAGAATAGATCAAAAGAAAACAAAAGCTATACTGAAGCTAAAGATGGAATATTTCATTCCATACCACAAGCGTCACAGGGCAATGCAGTTTGAAATGCCACAGTTTTTGTGCAGCCTTGGATAGCTTCCATGAATGATAGTTCAAGAGTGACCTACATGATATTAATATGTGGTGGATATCCAAAAAAGAATTAGCATCCGAGATCCTAATAGTGAAAAAAAAAAAACTCTGTCACTTTGTCCATAGATAGGGATGCAGATCAAGATAGCCCACAAACTATCACCATGCAACAGTTCATGACTGTAGGATAGCATTCTAATCAAAATGCTAACCAAAGCAGCATGCTAACTATACTGAGAACTGTAGTGTGGTGATAGTTTGAGAATTGTCCTAATCCACGTCCCATAGATAGAGACCTAACCTTGACATCTTGGCCTCCAAACTGCCTGCCGTTGAAAATGCCACTGAAGAACTGGTCACCAACACAATATGCAATTTCAGCCAAGAAACATTATAAAAACTAGAACAGAAATACACATTAGCAACCCCGTAGGGCAGATGAACCAATGTAAACCAATCATTGGGGTAGGAGACTCAAGTCATCATTCATACTGCATACAAAGATTCAAGAGATACTATTAATGCCACAAGAACAAACCAAGGGAGTGAACCGCATCTTAAAAATAGTGCACCATAGAATAATTATAAGAACATAACCAAAGATAGATCCTCAAGATCTCAACTAGGATATAACAGGCATCACATCCCATTACTTTTTTCAATATGTGCACCAAGGCCACATCAACTGCCTGCCTGATCATCTGTTGAAATACGAGAAACACTCATTCCTTTCTTGCATTAAAATGGGCTCTGAAAGATGCACCATCTGATTTTTCCAGGTCAATAACTTTCTAGGGGACAACTATGCAATCATACTGTCATTTGTTTAATAAAATTTGTTTTGGGGTGGGGTGTGTATGTGTTGGTGGTTTTGGTGGTGGTGGTGGTGGGGAGGGCATGAGGTTCTACTAGATAACTAGGAGAAATTTTCGGAAATGACCATTGGCCTTTCCTTGCCCAAAAGGGTAGCCATGGCAGCAGAGCTTGACGAGGAAGAGGATGGCTTAATGTTTGGTTAGTTGGAACATTTAGCAGGAAATCCTCTTCAATGGCTTCAAGTCCTTCAATCTCTGCAATTAAAGCAAACAAATTCCAATCCCTCCCATCAACACTGTTGATTATGTTCCTGCTCTGGTAGATGGCCATGGAAGCCATTGATCAGCATCCACCAGAGAGCGAAAGCAAACACGCGTGCCAGCTCATCAGCATCCACTGATCCACAGGATGACTTAGAATCTGGTGAAAAAGCTCAACCGCAGAGCGATGAGTTTGCTGAAGACAGACACGTAGGTGGTGCCAACCTTGATGGCTCAGGTGTGGTTGGTGAGCCCCACAGAGTTCTACAGCCCCATTGCATGTTAACATGGCAGCTGCTACGGCACCACGAGAGAGAATCTGTTAACAGATCATCCCACAAATGAGCAAAAGGTTGAAGGTGGTATTTCTCATTTCAGGATTGGGATGAGATGAGGATGTGTAATTAGTTCGGGGGAAGAAGACTCCTCTTCTAGAACTCCAGCAGTGTTTCAACAAATAGAAAATTTTCAACATATTATCAACATTTGGACAACATTATTTCAAATAATTTTAAAAATCATAATTTAGAATAAGGCTTTGGTTGTGTTTGGATGGTGGAAAATGTGAAACGAATATAATGAAATGAAAAATGGAAATTGAAATGAATCCAATGATAACTCTGATAAATCCATTTTATTTTTACGAGGGGTATTTCATAATTAGGGGGAGAATCTGTGGTCGTCTATGCCAATTTCCTAAATGTATGATCATGTCCGTGTATATAGGTGTAAGCCATGAACATATTTGGAATTAACCCAAAAAATACATTAAATTGCTGGTGAAATGCGTAGTTCTCTAATAGTGACCAACAACCATCCATTCAATATAAATCAAACCAAAACTCACCAGGATTTGGCCATTTCACTCTATGCCTTTATCTATGCAGTAATGGTCACTTAACTTTGGTACCCCCAAGCGCAAATACCTATTTTTCTTTTTTCTTTTTTTGAAAATTTTTTTACGCGACTGTCAATATAAGTGTATTTGACACGTGTATCAATTTTTACCCATTTTGGAGATTTTTAGATTTTTAAAAGTCGGTGACATTTTAGTAATTTTAAATTACAAAAAATGTCACTAATTTTTAAAAATTCAAAAAAATCTAAAAATGACAAAAATGACAAAAATTAATACGCATATTAAGTACACTTAGATTAACAGTTTTATAAATAAAAAAAAAAGTTTCAAAAAAAATTTTAAAATGGGTTAAATACACCCGGGGCACTGAATCTACGTGCACCCAGGTGCATTTAATAATATCCCTTGAATAAATGTACAAAAATTTTGTATGCATGTCTCAACAACTGTGCCAGAGGTCCGGAACATATGAATTACAAAACAAGGGACATATGGCCAAGGCCACAGAAGCATTTGCCAAGGCCACTCTTTTTATAGCAAAATCTAGTCCAAAAATCAGAGAGTAAAAAAGAATGTAATGCTGCCCCGGTTACCACACGCATATATGTCAATAATGATTTTTTCGCCTACTGCATTCACAGACTAAAGATGATTCTAAAGATATTTTTCAAAGGAAATTTAAAAACATGAGAAAGCAACAAATAAGCGGATTGAGATTAATGTGCCTCAGCATAGAAACAGGCTAGCTCAAAGAAAACACAATCACCATGGTGAATCAGGGATATGTCTCAAATATTCCAATCTCAATCCATCAATAAAATATCCTCATAGCAATATAGTGAGATTGTTTGTCTGCCATTGCACAGCTATTGGATGGCCTTTACATGATGTCAGATGGTAGAAAATTACAAAACAGGAGATGAAGTTGGGAGAACCCTCCAATTTGTACACCCCCTAATTATTCAAAACTTGTGAAATATATTTTTTTTGTCTGTTGTGAGTGTGTTTCAGATGCCAACAATAATAAATAGGAATGCATAATTTCGAGTATATAGAGAAAAATGACAAGCCTGTATCACATTCAATTATAAATTCAATATCTCCCTTAAAAAAATAAAGAAATCATATAACTTGGAAAAAATTGTTTGTCAAAAAAATTTTATGACGAACAGTTATAGGGGGTGTTTGGGAAATGATAAAACTCTTGTATGAAATGTTTTTAGTATAAAGTTGCCAAAATAAAAGAAAATGATGTGATATGATAATAGTAATGATGATAAGTAAAGAAAATAAAGTTAAAATAGATAGGTTAATTGTATAAAAAGGATTGAAAAGTAAGACATTTGTATAGAAAAATATTAAAAAATGATTAAAAAATATAATAGTTATGGAGAGTGAAAATTTTAAATTAACAAGTTTTATATTGACATTTTTATGTCTTACCAAACACACTCATAGAATGATAAAAATCATACTTCACCATACAAACATTGTCCAATGCCAATTCAAAGGCCTTTTATGGCACATGACCATCAATATATAGCCCTCTTGCAATAGTCAGAGGCAACAAAAACATTGATTTTTTTTAAGAGAGAGAGAGAGAGAGAGAGAGAAGAATATTGTCTGCAAAATGGAGTTAGAAATAGTTACATCATTCATTCCTCCCCTTGAAAAAATATCCTCAAATGGATTGCCAAAACCAGCACCACCAAAAGGACCACCAGGGCCACCTCCTGCTTGAGCTTGCTCGAATGCATCAGGACCAAGCTGTAATCAGCCATCAAAGGAATTTAAATATATTTTGACAAGAATTTGCTAACAAACATGTTAAAGGCAAGCCATCTAATATAATACTAGTAAAGTACAAGCCATACTTTCTTTCCTACAACTTCACTGTATTTTGAGTGTCTGCATTATCCTGTCCCAACCTATGTTCATAGTTTTGAACTGTTCCTAACTACTGCTGACCAACAAAGGAAAAGAACAAGGTACTGACATTTGTCTCTTTAGTTTGATAAACAAAATGACAAGACGAATACATCAATCTCTGCATTTTCAATTCTACTAGAAATTTATTAAGTTGTTCAAGTGCATCTAAGGAGCAGATCTTTGTATCGTTTATATATTGGTGCTATAAAGATGATATAAAGATCTTAAATGTCAGATGAACTTCACAACTTCACGTGCACAGAAATGCAGAAACTATTATTCTGAAAAACAATGACATGGTTCTAAATTTGCCAATGGCAAAACTAATTTCTCAGTAAGAAACAGGAACAACTCTAATATAAAAATGAACCAACTTCCGACCACCAGAACAGTTAGAAGGAAAAGAGCTAAGTTACCTGATCATATGTTGACCGCTTCTCTTCATCTTTTAGAACCTAAAAAAAAAAAAAAAATTAAAATAAGGAAAATTAGTTCATCCTTTCCTATGCTCATCGAAGACAACCATTAGAGCTAACATTCAGAGAACATACCTCATAGGCACGCTGAACTTCTTGGAACTTCTTTTCAGCTTCAGTGTCATCTTTGTTTGTGTCAGGATGAAGCTTCTTTGCAAGCTGCAAGCAAATTGTCATCTTAGCCATTAGATTAATGCATAAAATGCTGCTACCGGATACTATTCATGATAACTATTATAACCAACCGCATAATAAGCTTTCTTGATATCAGATGGGCTTGCATTCTTGCTCACACCAAGAACATCGTAATAATCTCTCGTGGCCATGGATTGCACTCCTAATCCAATGAAAGAAATTTTCCATCAATAAAGATGATTTCCTATAATACACTTTCACGTACTTGTGATGAAAATAAATAAATAAATAAAACCAGATTTTAACAGCCATCACCTCCGCCGCCCCACACAGCACAAAATTGCTTAAGATAACATAAAAATAACTCTTCGCTTTTTATCCATGCGTGTGGGTGCAATTATCAATCTGCGTAGCTCACATCGCCGCAGGCTTAAATTTAAACGGAAGCAGGGGAAAAAAAAAAGAAAAAAAGAAAAGGAACTTTTCGCTACCAGTGGCATGAATTGATCTCCTCACACCCAAGCTGCATGGCAATTCTCCTCTCCATGTTCCAGTCTTTCGTTTAGCTGCTTGACCGATATCACAGACAACGCAAATCATTAATCAAACAAAAATCCGCACTCCACAATAATACATGGAAAGAACATGCCACACCTTCCTCACCCCCGCCACACGTGCCCTGACGCAAATTGGAGATTCCAGTAACGTAACCGCGCGTCCACGAATCCTTGAAAAAACAGAATGAAATTAAAGGTGCACCACAAAAAGGGATTGGACTAGAGAATAGAATTGAGCAAAGGATGCTTACGAAAGTTTGATAATCTTCAAGCTTCGACGAGAGACACCTGCGGACGAACAAGCCGGCAAGCCTAGCACCGTGTCGCACCATTGGTTGTCGGCTACGATGGGGTTGGGATTCAGAGACAGAGGAGCTTTGGATGATTGGAGTTAGAAGTTGATGGACTGGGAGTTAGGGTTTAGAGAGACTAATGGAGAAAAGGAGAGGGAAAGAAGCAAATATTCGAGCCAAAAAACAGGAGGCAACGGCTCGCCTACGACAGGCATTTCTGTGCGTTCGCAGTTCGCACCGGGTTAAGAATCTACGGTTTTTTTTTTCTCCCGAAATAGGACATAAATATATGGTACTGCGATTAATCATCTGAACACTGAACTTGTTTTACGGAACAACAAGAACACGTAAAGAACAAAATTTTATACTATCATACTGAAAGACTTATTTCGTCAAAATTTGATATGGACAAATAATAAGTATTGTAATTTTTTGATTGTAAATACTATAACTTTTTAAAATATATATTTTGGGATAGTGTTTAGAGAATATTTCATGTTTTAGATTTTAGGTTATCATAAAATCTAATAAATTTTATTTTGTTGTATTGCAGTAGCGTTTATGACTAAAGTTATTTGATTTACATACTGTTAGAGATTTTGCTGGTCTTAATCCAAGCTTATAAATATGGCATTTCTATTAGATTCCCATTTTTAATCTAAATAAATTGTAGCAAACTAATGCTTCAATAATTATAAAATAGTAATGTTTCCTTTCTCCATATTTTAATTCAGCTATAGAAGTTTAAAAGTTTCGGATGATACAACCGTAATACAAGTGCAGTTATTCGAAAATTTAAGGTTCCCTTCCGTCATTGCAATTCCGTAGTTCTGTAGCTTTAGAATATAGAGCTTGTGGAAGCGTCTAGAGGAATTGCCCTAGTTTTAGTTCATTTATTTTTTAACTGTTTTCGGTTCGGTAGTCCGCTGTACCATCTAAAAGCATTTCCGTGGCCCTCCTGCCCCGCACGTGCGGTGGACGAGAAGACGGAGATATCCCTTGTCAGGGACCGTGGGATTCATCCGAAACTTTTGAATAAAAAATTTATTACTCAAGGCGACTGCATTATTTTTTAATTATTTTTAAATTATCTTTTCATATTTTTATATATAATTTTATGTATTTTCTAATTCTATAGATAACTACTCATATAATTGACTTATTTATTTTAACTTTATTTTTTTATTACCTCATCATTTCTTCTGTCACATCATATTTTAGTAATTTAATAACTTTTACGCATACAATTTTTATTTAAAAATTTTATTTTCAACCAAACGCACCCTAGGTAATAAGCAATTACTATAATTTCTAAGTCTCTCTGTCTCTAGTTCTTATTTCAAAAATGATAAAATTCACACACGCGTACGAATTTAACCTTGATTGCATATACATCACACGATTAAGGATCATCAAAATAGTCAATCCAAACACAACTACAAATAAATTACATTGAAAGTATCTATGATGTTAGAAACAATTAGCTAATGGGAAGCTGACAATGACTTAACTTTCAAAGCAAAATGTATTAATGTGATTTACGACTATACAAGGATTATGTCATCAATAATTCTTCTGTGTAAACTTATATAATCATTGGTATATCAATATACTTCTTTTTTATAGTCAATGTTTTTGGAAAATGCTTACCTATTTAAGAAACATTGGCTCCACATGGCCTATTTTGTAGTGATACTTTACCTTAGCAATATTGGCTTGATAGTAGCTTTTTTTTTTTTTTTTTTCTGTAGGGTGACTCTATTCATCCATCAGTAATTTTAATTCATCCCTTGAGTTGCTCTCTTTCCAAAGTCGAACTTATGACTCTCATATTCATTATCAAGCTCTGATACTATTAGTATAAAAAGGCTACAACCAATCATTTTATGCATTAAAAATCATTTTATTGTAATCTTTTCTAGTCACAAGTTGTATCAAGCACCATTAATTTTCATGTAAAATAAAGAACATACACAAGCCTTGATGTAATGTACAGTTAGTTCTCTATATAACTATTTTTATTTTTATGATCTTAATAATTATTAGAAAATTCATTTCATTTATTGTACTGAAGATCATTTACATTATCATAAAAATTATTTCATTTGCTTGGAATCACTGCATACAAGCTTTATTTATAAATATAAAATTAATGCAATAAAATAATTTAATACCAAATATCATATTTAAATATTATTTTCAAAATCAAAACTATTTAGATAAATAATTCTATAAAATACTATTACATTTAACATATGCAAATGAATCTAATTGTTTTTCACAACTTATGCACAAATAAATATATTTTTCAAGTAAGTGTGGCTTATACACATTTTTGACTTAGACAGAATTTATTCTTATAGCTAAACAAGTAATGTTAGATAGAATAAATATATTGAATTCTGTAATAATAAATATTTTCAAAACTAAGAGTATTATATGAATTGCTTATATGTAATTGAGTTACACAAAACAAACTCTTTTGATAATGTTATTCATTACACATATTGAGATTAATATTTTAAAATTTTACAATATCATTTCACAAGACAAATACAGCAATAAATCAATAGTACTTCATTAGTTATATAAAAAATTCACAGCGAGGAAACAAGTAGCAAAGTTTTTGAAAAATAGTATGATAGGTGGCTAAAGTCAAGTAAAGTACTAAGTTATGAATTTAAAAAGTAAATAAATGATAAAAAGGATGATTTGCAAATATACCTACATAATTTTAAAATTACAAATAACGCAACACAGTTTAGCCATAACTGTAAATAACTCATACATTGTTATGATGTCATTGCTTGATCATCGCAAGATGATGTTATTTATAATCATGGTTAAAGTATATAAGGGTTATTTGTAAAAAATGAATACATTACTTGTTTAATTACAAATACACCTATATAATTTGTATATTTTTGCAAATATAGCCACACTGTGATGATGTTATAATGGCACAAGGGTTATTTTTAATTATGATCAAACATGCAGAAGTTATTTATAATTTTCAAAACTATATGGGCATATTTATAATTATGATCAAACAAAGTGGATGTATTTGTAAATTTTCCAAAAGTAGGTGGTATATGGAGATACATGATTGATGATATAGAATATAATGACATGAAAAAATATGTATAGAATTAGGGTATATTTGGGAAATGATAAAACTTGTAAATAAAAACTTTTTGATATATAAATTATTAAATTTTGAGAAAATAAGTTGACATGATTAGAATAATGATGAAGAGTAAAGAAAATATAGTTAAAATAATAGACTAGCTATATAAGTTGCACAATATGTGAAATAATAATTAAAAGTTATAAAAGTTTTGATTTAAAAAGTCTTTGCTTTTGCAAAGATGCCCTAAAAAGGGATGCAAGAAACATTATAAGAGTAAACAAGAGCTGTCTTTTTTTTCTTTTTCTTCTTCTTTTTTTGAATTAGAACTGCATTTTTCTATTTTTTATTTCAAAAAATTGGCCACGCTCATCTGCTCGTCTTAATGCGCTCGTTGGATACTGGACTCCGAGTAGGCCCACTTGAGTTGGAGAGGTATTGGGTAGAGACTCCAGAAGCGACGGTGTCCATTCTAGTAACACCCTCAGGCCCGCACCAAAGGAGGAGGTACAAAAACAAAAACAAAAACAAAAACAAAACACACACACGTACTCTCTATTGTTGATTGGAACTGCGATGGCGGACATTCTAGTTTTCCCGTCTCGCGCCCGCTAAAAAAAATTGAGCGTTTTCATCAAAAATAAAAAAATAAAAAAAAATCGAGCGTGTTTAGTAAGGCATACAAAACGCCTAATTTAAAACCATTCACCATTTATAATTATCTTATTTTTTAATATTTTAATAATATTTATATAACTACCCTACTTTTCAATCATTTCTATATAATTAATTATGCAACTAACATATTTATTTTAATTTATTCTCTTTACTCTTCATTTTTACCCTTATTACAATGCATTATTTTATTTTATTTTGATAAATTCTATACCAAAAACATTTTCTATAGAAGTTTTATCACTTCCCCAATGCACACAAAAAACAAGTATAAACTGCTAAGTGCAATGGCAATATGCTAAGATGGATTAGTTGTGTGATTTAGAATTGAATCTCGTAGGAGCAAGTCTTCAACTTTTGCTATAAAAATATACTATGTGTATCTAAAATGATAAAATTTTTGGATAAAAAGTTTTCAATATAAACGCTGCTAAATTGAAAGAGAATGAAGTGATGTGACAAATGTAATAATGATGAGTAAATAGAATAAAATTAAAATAAATACATTAGCTGTGTGGATAGTTGTGTGGAGACAATTGAAAAAATATGATAATTATATAAAAAAATGTGAATAAATAATTTAAAAATACAATAATTATGATGAAAAGCTTTACATAAAAAAAAGCTTTAGACATAAAGCCCCGTAAAAGAAGCCCCATGTCTTGTCACATTCATCTTGATTTTTCATACTGGGTTCACTTTAATTTCTCAATTTGTAATTAAAAAAAATTTTCTCCATGTACGTGGTCCATCAATTCACCATCATGAGGATCGTGGAAGATGATTCCCTCCATTTCACTTTTTTAACAGTCGAGAGGTGCCTATGAATTGGAAGGTCCAATGGCCGTCCCAGCCCATTGACAACATGTATGCTGAAAGCCACATTCATGTTGCATGGCGCAAGTAACGTCCAACCTAGTATCCTTTTTCTGCTGGGTTAGGTCATCAGCTTCGCGCAGAATTTTTAAGAAAGGGTCATAGCTTCCAGCGCGACGGCGCCGTGGAAAAGCACGACGGGTGGACCGGGTGGTCATCAGCATTGAAAAATTTTAAAAATTGTGGTGGGGTATTATTTAGGGTGCATTTGGCATTGTCAAAAACACTTGTGACAGTTTTTCGTCGCCTAAAATACGTCGCATTATGCTGCGGCACCTATGATTTTGAAATGAAACAGCTGCTCCGCAAGACAAAACTACGGGTCGAAATTAACGCGCAGTTACGATGCGTCCTTGCTGGCGACGGCGAAAAAAAAAAATATAATTTCTCACGTGGTTAAGAAGCTGGACTTAGCAGTACGCTGGGATGACAAAAGACACTAGACAACGATGAAATTGCCGGGGTGACGGGTTTTTCCGACGCTTCCCTGTCAATGAAAAATTTTACATGATTTTATAAGATTTTGTCAATTCCAAACGCACCCTTAATTCCTCAATAATTATAAGAGTTATGCATATACTTATTTATAATATCAAATGACTTAGTGTATATATACATAAACTAAAAAAATTTATCAACTTCGTGTGTAATGTGGATTCCATATATTTACATAAAATATATACTTTCTTTATCAATTATTAAAAATGATGAGAAAATTGTTCAACAGAGCTAATTTCGATATTATTTATATATTTTTATCTTTATTTGATTTTAATTGACAGATTTTTATCTTCATAGTGTCGTACTTATAATCCTAAAGATAAGTGATTCAATATTTGCCATGCATTTACATACTTATTCTTGGTTTTTTAATTTAAAATATTCTTTAAATCTAAAACATTTATCATATTCATCCATACGCATGTGTAATTTCGAAAATTTATATATAATGCAAATTTTAGGTACTATCTTTAATGTACTGAACTTTTTCAAAAAGTTTAATTGTTATATATTGATTATAACAATGTTATTTTTTATAAGATATAAATTTTTCAATGAAAATGATTTCTGGTAGCATGATAAAAGAAGATTGCAAAATATGTTAAATGATTTAAATGTTTAAAAAATAAAAGTAAAAATAGAGCCTCAATGGTTAAGGTGAGTATAGAATTATTACTCAACCAAATGAGCTTTATTTTATCTTTAAGATTATTTTATGGTCATTTTTTCGTAATAATTATGGAAAATTTCGCTCTTGAAAAAACTACGATGAAAGCCTTCTGCCTTAAATATATATATATATTTCAAAAAAATGGGAGAAGGTTCTGCAGCTGACATACTTAGTTTGAGTTGAGAATTTATCAGAGTTTTTGGGAGGACAAAGCATGTTGCTTACATCCTCTGATACATCCACTGATCTCTTTCTTATTTAAAATTTATGCATTTAAAATTTTTAGCCTGCCAAACTAAGGAGACTACATTTTCATGGGTAGGTTAGCAGATCATCCCACGATTTTCAAAATAAAATAAAACAAAATAAAAAAGGCCATGTCACCCCCCAAGATCCCCAGTAACCACAAAAAATCCCATCCAAATCACGAGCAGGACTTGTATATCACAGAAAAATGCTTTGATGGTAGATTCGGGGCAGGAACAGGAAGAATGAAATTATCGAAACCCAAAACTCGCTAAACTAGTCAAATATCTTGAAATTTTGTCATCTTCATTCTATTAAGTGTCGTTTATGAATTATGATTATAATATCGTAATGTAGCTTGGGAGCCGTGGCCTAGTCTTCGGCTGATAGACTGCCATATCAAACTACGGGGTTGGTCGTATTTCACAATCACCACAGGGAAAGACCCATGGGCCACATCGATATGTGTGATGTAGACCAGACATTTTAGGTCCAACCAACTAGGAAACGGCCCGTGCACCACACGAGCCAGATTTTTTCCTGTCCATCCTTTTCAAATAGCTATGCCCATGTCTGAGTCGTCTCTGACCCCATCACGCTATTGACTGCTGGTTATAAGGCCACAGGCCCACAGAGAATGGTTGAATTCGATACTCTAAAACTTGTGGGCGTTTTTATGAAACTCATAGCCGCTAAAGTGCACTCAAAACGGGTGAAAAATACTTCAACGCAAAGACGAAAAACAATTCCACATGGCAAGGAGAATTTTGGGACTTGCTGTCTGTCTATATATCAAGGGACAGTTGGTGACCGGAAGCCACCGACAGTGCGCACGGACCCTTGTAGTCCAACCATGGCGGGCTTGGCGTGCTAACTTTCTCTAAGATGATTCACCAATAGCGATCCTCAAAGAGGGTGGCCCATCAAGCGCAAGGTGGTGGTAGACGGGGAGCGGTGCATGTTTCATGTTCCGAAGCCTCGTGCATTGCATGGTTCGAATGACACGATCAAACAAGCAGCCAAAGCTTTCGTCCCACACTTAAAGAAAGAGAGAGAGAGAGAGTAAATAGCATGTTTCCTTGCAAAACATAAAAACCATATGTCCTCATCTCTCTTTCTCTCTCTCATGACAGAATGAATGGCTACGAAGAAGAGAAGGCGCACTGCAATTTTCATCCCAGGGAGATCGTGGTAGGCATCTGTGCCCTTTGCTTGAGGGAGAGGCTTCTGGATTTAGCATACAAGCAGGGCCGGCAGCTTCCTCCGGCGATTGATGACGAGGACGCCCAGTTGAGATCAAACAGAATTCAGCCGCCCAAGAAGAAGCTCACCCCGGCCAGCTTCCCTAAGGTCTTTGCTTTCAGCTACTTTCTCCGTCGATCCGCATCTCGCCATCGGAGAAGAAGATCCAGCTGCAGCAGCCAACCAGACATTTCCACCAGCCATGAAGGTAAAATTCTATCAATAGTACTCCAAAACACTTGGCTTGGTTATTGGAATGAATAGTATGCGTTGCTTGGTCTCACTTAACATTTTCGCAAATATATATATATATATATATTTTGGGTAATCGTTGTTCCTTTCGATTGGAGATGAAATTATAAGGGTTACTTGAGAAAATCCGATCCTTCGAGTGGAAGATGGAATTTGGCTTCGTTTGAGTTGGGCGTCTCTTGGAACCAAACGATGCTGAGTCCTTTTCGGCGTTGGAACTCTTAACAAATTAAATCTAGTCCTTTCACAACCCCTCCTGCAATGAAGCAAATTTTTTTTTTCTGTAAATATTCCCATCACAGGAAATAACCTATAAGAACTCCACTTTCTAAGGGAAACATTGTAAATATACACCTACAACCGGCAGGACATGAACTCCTGCTAGCACCAAGCGTGCGTACCACCAACACTTGCAATTGAAACAGAAACCGAAAATTCATCATTTAGATTGCCAAATGGTTGACGTGAGTATATACGGGATGTGTTTGAATTAGAAGACTAAGGTTTAAAGTTAGGTTGAGTCATTTGTCTAGTTTCTCCGTTAATTATTTGGTTAATAGTTCATGTAAGAAAAATTAATAAAAAATACTTTATTTTTAGTGAATTTTAGTGCTTTATGTAGCATAAGTTTTCTTTCTGTATGTGCTTCGCTAAATAAAATTTAGATATAAAAAAAACTCCTTAAATTAAGGGTAGTTGTAAGTGGAAAGAAACTTCTTAAATTAAGAATAATTGTAAGTAAAAAGAAACTTCTTAAATTAAGGGCAAAATAAAAAAGAGTTGTTGGAATAAGGATGAGATGAGATTTTCTATTTCTCAAAAATGTTCTTATCTAAAAAAAATTCAATTTTAATACACGACAAGTTAACAACCTTATTTTTTATAATTTTAAATACTATTTTTTACATTCCCAATACAATTTTACAATCTCAATACACAACAATTTTTCATCTAATTTCTTTGTGAAATTCATGCTATGCTTCTTATTTGAAATTATGTTGTCAACATTGCAAATCATTTCAAAAATACATATGCATACATTACACTTGAGGTAAATTTTTAGTGAATATAGATTATCAAATAATTTTAATTTTATAATATATTATGGTATTTAATAGTGAAACTTTTGTATTTCCTTACCGAACGTGCTGCCCAATCATAATGAACGGTTTGAATTTCTAAAGTCACCTTTATGTTTTTACGTAAATATTTGCGTTCTACTACGTATCATTATGATTATTTATTTATTTGATGACAAAGTGTGATCAAATCTATAATTGTGATGTTGGATCAATGGGTGAGATAATGGTAGTTTATTTTGAAGGCATAAAAGATTATGCAATAGTTGGACAGCCATAACCGGTAGTTGTTTAGATGGCTAGATTTAGCAATAGATGGATTTATTTAGTTTCAAGAAAGATTAAACAACTGAGGTTTGCTGCGATATAGATTATGCGGCAATAATGCAAGCTAGTAATTAGTAGTGGATGGAAAGCTACGATTTAAGATCAAGAAGGTTAGATTCAGGTGAATGAGCAATTATGGACGTGTGTAGAAGGGCAAGATCAAGGGGGTTAGCAGTGATAAATTAATCAATGAAAATTAAAGAAGAGATGGATTTCTCACGGATGTGGTGGACAGTGCACCGAGTTAAGATGCGTGGTAGCCAGTGATGGTAACAATGCTTGCTGTTGATGGTTGATAAGAGAAGAGGCATGGATCGTCTTATACGGAGCACATGAGTTTTGAACAATGATTGGTGTTGTGTTTAATTTTATTTATAGTATTTCGGAAATCATTTTATTGGTTAAATAATATTTTGCATGGGTTTTATTGAAAATTAACATAATAAAATAGTCTAATGTTGAATATCAATTTTAAAGTTGTATGTTTAGAATTTAAACTATATAAAATATTATTTTTACACATATAAATAATTCTATAAAGTATTATTATATTAAAATATAAGTATAGATAAATCTAAATATTTTTATAATTTATACATGAATATATTTTTGACAAATATAACCCTATAAACATAACTTGATGGGGATGAACTTCATTCTCTTAAATAAATAAATAATATTTAATATAATAAATAAATTTAATTTTTCATCAATAATTAATATTTTAAAAATTAATGAGATTATATGATTTCGATTTTATATAAAATAATCTGATTACATAGAGATAGAGTCACGTGTGTTTGTATATATAGAAAGCCTTAAACTGTTGAAAATTTCACTCCTGCGACCTAGCAGCAGTTTGGCGCAATTTTCGTATAGAAAACTTTGACAGTAATAGCTATGCTTGCTAGGGACAGCCTTACCTAACGCTATGCGATGTCTCCCTTTCTCCATCGCTGTAGACTTTATATTTTGGCCCACGTTTCATTAATTACTAGCTAGCTAACCCAAGTGCCCAACCTAGCTACCTGTAAATAAACTATAAAATAAATTTAAAGTGGTGTAGACCTCGTAGAGCGTAGAATTTTTACACCTCTGGTTGATTAATCACCACTCGTCATTCTTATGTGTGTACTTGCACCATTAGTTTCTCAGTATTCATAGCAAATTGTTATTTTTACGAACATTCTTATAATGCCTGATCCTTCTTTCAAAATTCTAGTTCAAAATTTGATATTGAAATAAACCTCTCTGTTAGGTTTAAGCGTTGATGAAGGCTATCAAGAAAATAATTATACGAAGTATCGCTTGCATAGAAACTTCGAGCGTCACGTTTTAAATTTAAAAAAGAAATCTTTGAGCTGGTATCACTAAAATAATTTTCAAGCACACATAAGATATTCATAAGTCACCTGCGGCTAGCACAGGTGGCTGGGGCGTTCGTCACCTTAGCACAAGTCGTGGGTTCGAATCCCACGTTGGGATTTCGGCCCAGAAAATTGGCGTGGGAGCTGTGGTCTCTCTTTGTGGTAGAGTGTGAGCTGTTGTCTCCCTTGGGCTAGATGGAAGCTGTTCTTCCTAATTCTTTAGTGGAGCTGTGTCTCCAGATTTCTTTGGAGGAATTATGTATCTCCTTGTTTGTAAGAATGTCTCAGAATTACAATGTAATATGTGTTGAGATGTATGTAAATATAAACCATCAAAAAAGATATTCATAATTTTCATTTTGCATTATAAAAGTCTGTTGATGCTATTTAAAAGTGGGGCCCTCAAAGAAATCAAATAGTATAGAGCAATTTTGAGAAATTGATTTTATTTATTGTTATAGAGAGTTGATCGTAGTAAACAATAACATTATATTCCCGTTACTGCAACAAAAATTATCATACATGATAGGCTTAGCTTCTATCTAATCCCTTTACTTTTTAAAATTTTAATTCTTGATATACAATTTAATTCGTTCATTATATTTAAAGTTATTTATTTTCGATTTTTATCTTGATCAAGTACGTTTATGGGTTATATTTGTTAAAAAATATATATTCATGTGTAAATTATGAAAAATGTTTAAATCCATTTACACATGTATTAGAATGTAATAATATTTTATATAATCATTCTAAACATGGAAAGGATATTTTAGACAGTTCAGATGTTAAAAATATAACTTTGAAATTGATATTCAATGTTAAATTATTTAATTACATTAACTTTCAATGAAGCCCATGTATAGTGATATTAGATAAATAAAAAGGTTCTCAATATAGTATAAATGATGTTAAATATAATGGATAAAGTTGGTTGGACATCCATCATCAAAATTTTAAATATAAAAGGGGTTGTATAGAAATTTTTTTTATAGAAGCGGGACCGATATATATTTATATTTTTGTAGCTAAATTTTAATTTGGTTTCATTTGGTACAAAATGTAATTAGGCAAAGTTTATCATCATTTAAAGCCAAAATTTAATAAACATATCAAACATTATTTTTATTGCATCTAACGTACAAAGTTATTATATAACTAAATGCTACTGTTCAAAGAAACTAAATATTTATAGCTAAATAATTAATTATAATCAAAATATATAAAATGTTACCAAATATATGTTATATGAAATAAAAAAAAGATGAATGATCCTGTTAGTTTGGGCTAAATGTATCTTAAAAAATCCATTTACAATACTTTTTTTATTTTTTATATATTTATTTATCTGAGTATATTAAACATATAAACTAAATTTTACCATTTTTCGAAATGTGTATGCATTTTTTTGAGATTTGAAAAATTTGTATATATGTGTATTTAAAATATATACGCATAACTAAACATGATAAAACCTGGTTTATATGTTAAATATATTTAGATAAATAAGTATAGAAAGAAAAAATATTATAAATGAATTTTTAAGGTAAACTAGTACTAAAAGTATCACTTCTCTTTAAAAAAAATCGTTACCTAGAAAGTAATTTGCTGTAACATGCATCGTCCCGTCCAGCCTTGCATGCAAAGGATTGAATGCGACTAAATCCGGCGGTGGATGTAAGTGCTTGATCGGACAAATCAATTGCAGATTCCTTTATATCCATAAAGTTCGAAGAAGATGGGCGGGCCTCGTGGACCCACAAGACGAGTTCCGGGGTTTCATCGGAGCCGTTCAAACTCCGCCTCTACGAAAACATGGACGATGATCATGAGGAGGCTAAAATGCCGAAGAGCATGGTGGAATACGCGAAGCAGCACCGGAAGGAGTCAGGTTGGCGGAAGCGGATCGGCCAACTACTCCATATCATGCGATTGAGGAGATGGACGGACTTGGCAGAGCCAGGCGGCGGCAAGGCTAAGGTAGGATACTCCAACTCCAAACACAACAACTGTTTTAAGGTGGGACCAAGATGAGATCCATGATTTGTATACAAGCCATTTATGTTGACATGGATACATTCTCTACCATGCTTCTCGGACTATTTTGTAAAAGTTCTATTTTTTTTTTTTCTTTTGGATAATCGATATGGCGATAGAATTTTATGAAATGTGACAACCACGTGGAATTCGATCCTCCTACTAAAGAAAGTGTATGGGGCTAAAAACTTGGCGGCCCGGAAATTTCAATGAGAACAAGATTGCAATTTTGGAATCATTCGCCACCCGAATCAATCAGCATAATAAATGCGAGGCATTATTGTCGCTTTTGAGCCAGTTAAGGGCCCGATGGAACCACGGAATTGATTGGAATCCAACAATAGAAAATGAATTTTCTTGGTTTATTCAAGGAATATTTGATAACTGATATTTTTATGGGATTACCGAGTGGCATGACAGTGAAAAATAAAATATTTTAAAAATGGTGTAATTGATAGAAAATAATATAAGTAAAGTTGGAATAAGTAAGTTTGATATATGTAGTTTATAAAAAAAATGATTGAAATGTAATGATAGAAATAAAAAATATATTTATTAAGTAGGAGAATTATGCCCCCGCGGTTTCCCATCTCACCCCATGCCTGCAACTTTTCAAACAATCCTTTTGTATTTAGGGGATGTTTGTTATTGTGCATGTGCGAGAGGGGATGATATGAGGTAACAAACGACATGTTCGGTAGGTGTATTTTAGGGGACGTTTGGTAACGTGTAAAATTATGGGATTGTGGGGAATGAAAAAAAGAATATTTTGATAAATACGTTATTGATAGAAAATAATATGGGTATAATTGGAATAAATAAGTTTGTTGTATGTAGTTTGTAGGGAAAATGATTAGATTTAGAGATAAAAGTAAGAAAAATAATGTGATTGATAGAGCAATAATTAACCTTGGAAAATCTAATTCCATAGGTTTCTCTACACTTCGTGATTTCTAAACGTCCCCCTGAATAGGTGCTTGGGTGGGAACTCTATCCCACACTATGATTTTCCTCCATTCACAATCCTAAACTTCCTGTCTGTTTCAAAAGTATGTTCATTCGGTAATGAATTAAAAAAGAACTTCTTTCAAAAACAAAGGTGTGGTATGCTGTAATATAGTTAATAATCAAAAGTAAAGAAAATGACAATAAAGTATATAAAATAGTTATATGAAAAGGCATAAAAATAATTAGAATGTAGTTGCAATAATAAATAAAAGTAATAAAATTTGGTATTTAAAATGTCATATCACAATAGTGTGAGAGTCACATTGAGCCCGGGTCAATTGCCCTCTTGAATTTTTTAAAATTAAAAATCTCCCTTGAGTTTTAAAAATTTAAAAATATAACTTATTTCTACATTGTTGGCATCCTAAAAAAATTAGGGCCACTACTAAGTTGCCACTTTGGTGGTAACTTCATTGCCAATCATATTACTAGTGCGATTTCGAATGGCACGAGGGGCGTTGTCCCTATCTATTATTTGGGAGTTATGTCTTTTTGGTTTTTAGGTGAAGTTGTATCTCCAACTTCAATTTATAAAAAATATCTTACTGCATGATTGTAATAAAGATTAAAATAAATGTAAAATATACCAATCGAAAAAAATATTAGGGCCCCTTAATGACAAATTGTCCCCCTTACCACTGCAACATATTCACATCAAAAGTAAGTAGAAAGAAAGAATATTTTTTTTCCCTTTTCTTCATTGACAAATGAATTCTAAATTTCACTTCCATCCTCATCATAAGCGAATAGAATATGTTAATGGTCCTTGATAGGTAATTAACTAGAATTAAATAGAAAATTCGTGGTTGGGGTGACATGCATGCAACTAGCAAGTAGCAATTAATTGGAGGCCTTTCGTGGGTAGGCCATTACTGCCAGCCGAACAAGTTCGGTGGTTTGTCGTTGGTATCGGCTGTTCACTTGGACCATATTCCTGCGGCCATTTGAGGACCACTGATGGGGCCTTCCATGGTTACTTCACATTGGGCATAGAAAAGTGACTGAACATGAAGTCGCACACCGGCACATGTAAGGGGATCGAAGACAATAGAGATACTTCAAAATACCACAACCACCCCTGAACCCTGTCCCTCTCATAACAGTAACTATCCTGCATATGGCCATCAAATCATCACATGGATGTTGGAGAAGAGGAGCCATATGGTCCTGATTGTGTCAGCGATCAACTTTTATGTCTGAGTCCAAAATTCTATCCAATTTTAATTTGATTAATATTTTTGATAATGTGCTCAGAGAAGATCGAAATAGAATTAGATAAATAAATACCATTTGAGACATCCTTAGAAGTTAGAAGCTACGGGATGAGGTGGCAGGTGACCCACGATTTGAGTTTTGAGTGTATCATGAGAATGAGGAAACCTTATATAGGAGATAGGGTAGTAAAATTTTTATTCGGTAACTAGGGATGTAATAATATATGGGTGGGTGCTAATCCTAATCTAATTAACAGGCTTATTTCCACGTAACTGGTTACATTAAAGCGGTTTCATGTAACCTTTTCACCATTCGAGTTTTTAACGCTTGATGTAAAATTTAATCGATTTTATTATATTTAACATCACTTATTTAATTCGGAGACCAAATTTCTTCCAAATCAAATATGTGCTTCAGCCATATTTGCTGAAAATTGAGTAATTCATGTGTAAATTGAAAAAACAAATGCTTAAATTCTTTTACATATGTATTAAATGTAATAATATTTTATATAATCATCTATCCACATGGAAATAATATTTTAAATGATTAAGATGTTGAAAATACAATTTTAAAATTTAATATGTAACATTAAATTCTTCTATTATGTTGATGTTATACATCTTTAGATAGGTCCCACCCACAATTACACTAGGTAAGTGAATGAGTTTCCAAGATGCTATAAATAATATTAAATATAATGGATGAATTAGATTTTTCATCAACTATAAAAATATTCAAACACAAAGGATTACACAGAAGAGAGGTTTCATTAAAGCATTTTGATCTAACTAATTTGTTTTGAAAAATCTAACCCTTTACAACCCTAGTTGTTTAACATAAATGGATGAATTGAGGTTGCTAATGGGTTGGTAAAATGAGTTGAATAAAGACATAAAAAGGGATAAACTATTTAAAATTTAATCATAAATAAAAGCTCTTAATGTTGGTGATATGCTTAAATTTAAAAGTCAATTCATATTTATTTTTAATTATAATATTTATTCTTATCAATAATTATACATAACTTGTCAAATAAACATTGATAAAAGGGATAACTCTTTTTATCTTATGAGTTATAAATGGGTTTGTACAGGGTTGATGAATTAAACTAGTTGTATAATCGTATTGATGGATTATATAAAGCTTAACTCAAGAAGGACTCATTTATTTAAATGAGTTAAAAGGGTCATATCAACAAGTTGATAGGTTGAAAAATCTCAACCATAATTTATCTAAATGGATAAATTTGAGTTAAGTTAGCCAGGTTGTGGGTTTACTGTAGCCCAACTACACCCTTGTCTTCTTTTTTTAAATAAAAAAAAAATCTAAGTGCAATACGAAACACAAACAACATGGCAGCTGTTAAAAATCCGAATCATAATTTGCCTCAATTAGGATTCCGTCATCCAGGTCGTGAATTGGCCCTAATCCAGTTACACCCGTCCATAACTTGTGCCCATACTTGCAAGAAAAGCATTTTTTTTTTTTAAGGAAATAAAAAAAAGAAGTACAATACTATACGCAAACAGCATGGAATCTGTTAAAAAGGATATATACACACTATGAGATGATTTCCATTAGGGCTATTTACATCGGCCTCCCCTTGTTTTTTGTGATTTTATCTATTTACATCGGTCTCCCCTTGTTTTTTGTGATTTTATAATGTTTTCTCCATAGTTATAATTTCGTACATCATACATTATGGATATTTTACATTTGTCTATCCATTTTTTATTTTACAATCTTTGCTTCATAGTTATTGATTTTGCAAAAATGCCTCACTTCAAATGACAAAAGTGGAAATTTAAGGGGGGTCAGACTGAGACCTATGACCATCAAGATCCTGTAAAACACGACCGAAAGATGCCATTACATGGCTTTAGCAATACCTCAATAGATCAAGAAATCTGGTTAAGTTGAAGGTGTAAGTGTGTTTATTCAAAAGCAAAGTTTACATATGGTGGCATTGTTAGCCAAGTCAGCAATTATATGGCAAATATTACGGACGATAAATGAGAAGGGCCTTTCATGAATGCGGCTAATATCGAATTGTTGCGAACGGTCTTACATAGCGAGCAGCTTTATCTTTGCTAGATCAAATTATTTGCAAAGGAATACGGACCAAACAAAGGAAGGTCGCTGATACAGCACAAAAGGCTAATATATACCATCCTAATTTGGAATGTTTGATAAGGAAAGATGAGGGCGGCATTGATTCATAGGAGGCGCATTCGATCATACTCAAGACTAGTTACATGCTAAAGGGCCATCAGATTCTGTAGCAAGACACCAGCACAGCATTAATTTTGGGCCCTTCAAGGCTCACGTTCCAGAACATCTATAGCATTGCGTTTAATGACGGCGAAACCTACGATACTAGATACAGGAGAAAGAGAGAAGCTTAGATATGGATCGCTATTAAGCTTGAGGGGCCGATATCACGAAATACTGAGGTTGGTTTTTAAGGGGGTTCAGCAATTACTTTAGCCCACTGAGCTATTGGTTTGCGTAACATTTTTTTGAGCATGCCACTACGAAGAACCCTGTTCTCATTCAGTCACTTCTTGTCGCCTCAATCAATCTCTTGATTTCATAAGCATCAATCATTGTCAAGCCCCTAGAGAGCAAATACTTTGACGCTCAAATTGCAAGAGGTAAAAGCTAATCTTCTGCTCCCAAAACAAGCCCAATTGATGGACTGGGATGCAACACAAAAGCCCCAAGCATTTGATAATCTTCGAATTTCAAACGTTACAACAGCCACATTTAATTAGGCTGTTGTTTTCCACGATGAGCTAGCCCCACAATTGGATGCACAGCTGAATCAAATGATAATGGTAGATAGGGTCGGAAGATCACATCCACATAAGCACCAGTGAAATTAGGTCACCAAGGGCGGTTGGATCATTTCCACTCTGTTAGAACTGCGATTCAATCCAATGTTCACATCCAAACACAACATCAGGTTGTCAAACAAATATAGTCAACTATGAAAGTACACCATAGTTTAAGGTTGACAAAAGTCAGTCTCCCCGTCATAGTCAAGCTACCTGCAAGCAAAGGAAGCAACACCATGAATTTACAGCTCTAATACAAAGCAAGAATTAAAAAACAAGAAAATTAAAAAAAAAAAAAAAGTTTCATCATCCAGTTTCTTGCCTCAAGAAACTGCCTGATCCATGGGGACGTACTCATCAAGTTGAGAGCATTTGACACTGACAATGGCATGGACAACTTGAATTCAAAACATATCCCTACCAACATATTTCAGTAGACAGGTGAAACAAAGAGGGCGCAAAGAGACATTAATAAACCAACTTCATTTATCAATTATGGACACTGGAGGAAGCATGCCTCTGGCTTGAACCGTGGATGCCAATTGATTAAGTAATATTATTTAGAGCCAGGAAACTTCCCAAGGATCCCCTTGTAACGGAAGGTTGAAACAAAGTAAAAAGCATAAAATGGAAAAAGGAGGAAAATCATGTGAGATTTTACAAAGAATCCGCCAGCTGAATTGCTGGCTGTTGCTGCTAGCGCAAACAAAAAGTTCAAATGAACCGACCGAGTCGTGCTCGGTTAGTCACCGCAGGTCTGTTGGAGTGTTGCAGGCCCTGGGGTGTGGGGTTCGAATCCCGTCTTCGGGATTTCGGCCAGAACAAAAAAATTGTTAGTGGGAGCAGTGGTCTCCCACTGTTGCTGTTACCGCAAAAAAAAAGTTCAAATGAACCAACCGAGCCGTGCTTGGTTAGTCACCGCAGGCCTGTTGGAGTGTTGCAGGTGCTGGGTGTGGGGTTCGAATCCTGTCTTCGGGATTTCAGCCAGAATGAAAAAATTGTTAGTGGGAGCAGTGGTCTCCCGTTCGATTGTTAAAAGTTGTATATTTCTAATTTTTTGGTGGAGCTGTGTCTCCAGATTTCTTTGAGGTGAACTGTGTTTCCAGATTTATAAGAATGTCTCAAAACTTCAGTATACTATGTGTTGAGATATGTGTTGAGATGTATATAAAGTATACCAATAAAAAAAAAAAGTTCAAATGACAAACTCCAAAATCAAGTCCACTCTTCTTTCCCTTCTATTGTTTACCTTCTTAGCCTTTCCTAAATGATTAACATGTCATGATGTATGCTCATATGTAGACTAACCCTAATTCCAAGCCAAAGAAGCCCAAGGCCAGCAAGCGTTGAACTTTCCAGCTAATATTTTCTTGTAATTGAATAAAATGGAAAAATGTGATTCATGCGGTCAGCCACAGACACACCTACATGTTGGGCTTCTGTCCAGCAAGGATAATTCAATCCCAGTTTATCTGGACCTCAATTGCTGATCACATGCCAGAGATGTACAAGATAAGGTCCTATGCAAATGTAATTCTACTGGAAGTGAAATGGGCGACCAATAAACAAATGATTGCAGAATCAAAAGCAGCTTCAGTGATGGTCAAATGAATGAAGAGGACTATACCAGAAAAATCCGTTGGCCGAGACTTAGGTCCTAACTCTGCATGATGACTACTTTGTTTAGGCGAAGGGCAGACAGGCAACTGAGGTCCCATACCCGTTGACACTTATTTGAATAATAATGTGCACCTCAGGTTTTCCATCACTTCAACGAATTCATTTACATGCTTATTCTTGACTGCACACCATTTCATCCATTAAAGGCAAGCTAGGTCTTGCCCCTCTCAGTCGAAGGATATTTCATATACTTTGTTTCAGCCCAACTCATTTAAAAATCTTTTTTTATTTTTTTATTTTTTTATTACATCAAATACAGGGGATGAGGGTTGAACCCTCAACCAAGTAGCATCATGCCACCATGTGTTGCCATTGAGGCAAGTCCATGGACACAACTCATTTAAAAATCTTGATATTCCAAATTAATGTAAATAAAACTCCAAAGTTCCATATAACTCTTTCTTCTTCTTCTTCTTTTCTTTTTTTTTCCTGACGGACGGACTAGAGCCCAGCGCTCATGGCCATGCGTGCAGTCAGTGGGACTTGAGTCCTGGACGTGATGAGAAACCAGCTGCCCATGGCAGGGTTAACGAGTTCCTTAAAACTCTTAATATCACCAACCAACAGTGTTGCACACAGAACATACAGGTCCTCTTTCTATAAATGTCTCATTAACTTGCTGAATACTAAGCTTTGTTGAGAAAGTGCAAAACCCTCGATATCTCTATCAACAATCATCTACCATCCTATTGATGATTGTTTCTTCACAACATCCATTAGTTCATCAGTCCAGGAAGTTGAACACGTGCTTATCCCAACTCAATAAAGACCATATTTAGATTGTCTCCTAGCAAATTTATCCATGAGCCATGCATTGAGATTTGAGAATACACATCTGAATGGCACACTGCTCAGACATGACTTGCTTTTGCTAAATTTCTTTTCAGTTTTGAAGTATATCTTGCATGAATTGGCATCCTACACCCATAATTATCCCCCTTAAAGTTCCATAGAAGACCGCATTTTTCCCTATCCCATCTAGATTTGTAGGTAAGCAAATAAATGGACAAACAGCATTGTGTGAGACAATGGAAGCAGCCTGATGGGGAAAGAATATGGAGATCCTATGATAAGCCATAGAACCATGGAGAAAACAACCAAAAGAAGAATCATGGGTACCGAACTCTTCTTTTAATCTTTCACATCTATGCTACAAGACATGTCAAATCTCCTACCAAAAGTAGGAAAATAGATCTGTGATTTACCACCAGAGATCTGAGAGGGGGGGGAGGAACCATCACATTCACACGTTCTTTTAGCAGAAATTTCTCATCAGAATATGAGCTGAAAGATTGATACTTTCCAAGGAAGCTGGATGTGAGAAAAACAAAACAATTGCAATTTCTTCAATCAAGCATTGTCATGCCACAACATCTTCCACACATCAATACAGATGAGCAAAAACAAGCAATGGCAAATACCTTGTGATAAAATATTCTAAAATGATGACTTCTTATCGTAGCTTTATATTCTTACAATAGCAGCATCCACCCTAGAGGAATCCTCATTGTCTACTCATTACCCACCAACCCTTTTCATTCCCCAAGTTGACCATATTCACGTGATGTAATTTGGACTGTGCATGCTGATGCCCATGATCACACCTTCATAAGATTTATTTGTGCACATGTTTCATGAAATTAACTTGGTGTGTTTAGAAAATGATAAAAGTTTTGAATGAAAAATTTTCAATATAAATGTTTTTGGATTGGAAAAAATTGATGTGATATGACAGGGTTAATGATGAAAAATAAAAAAAATAAAGTTAAAATAAATAAGTTAATTGCATGGGCAGTTATATATAAATAATTGAAAGGTAGGATAATTGTACAAGACAATGTGAAAAAATGATTAAAAAATATAATAGTTATGAAGTGTGAAAAATTTTAATTTGAAAATTTAGCACAAAACAAACATGCCCTTTACGTGTTCATCATTTATCAATGAATCACTGTGATTGTCAGCTTGTAATCAGTCTTTGGCTGCTATTGGGGTTTTACTGTTTGAAATTGTGGCAAAGAAAATGATTTAAATTTCATTTTTAAAATAGAAATTTTGCAATCAGATAGGCACATTTGCAAGACCAAACACAATAAACTGAGTGTAGGAAGTCAGCCAATGATAATGGTGGTGATAGCACTGCACATGCCACATCGAATAAATGTTGTAGGCCATCAGCCTTATCAGATATCACTAAGCTTACCGGAATGTAAATTTTTGTTTGTAATACACAGGATATAAGAAAATTCGGATTTCCCATACCTTTCCAACATGATGCAGATACTTCTCTGTTTATAAAGAGCATGCTTCCACCACTGGTGTGTTTTTGAACTGGGTATCAAGTTGTCCATGCAACTGCTTGTATGGAAAAGGCAAGGGGAAATCATTCAGCACGCCCACTCCAGCAATCTTGCTGTGTCCCTTGACACTGTCTAAATGCACCCTACTTACAGAGTCTCCACCTTTGGAGTTTTGTTTGGTATGGATTACTTGACCAAACAACAGGAAAGAAGCACCCACATCCTTTATAATTGATCTGCTGGTCTGCTTACTCAAAATCTCCTCCTCATGGAGATGGACACTGCTCTGGCTCTTTGGGGATGAGTTCTCAGAACGCGATGTGCTCCCAATGTTCAATTCCGTGGACACACAACTTGCCTTTGGCGACAAATTGTTGAAATGTAAATTTTCAAAGTATGAACGATGGTGTTCAGGTAGGAAGTTGATCTGACCAGAAACACACATTGGATTATGCCTGGCTCCCTGCATGCCCACAGGAGAATTATATTGCAGAAGTGATGGGTATGACTGGTCCACCGAAGTAATCGTTAAGCCTGTAGTTGGAATGAACGGAGGATCTTCTACATTAGTTGGAAATTCAGAACATTGGTGCAGTCTGACTTTCTTCATGGGGGGACATGGAAAATGCAGGTTTGGTGCCTCAGGAACCACTTCCACTTGCCAAGGGCTTACCCTTCTGACATTTGGTAGAACATCTGGTTCATCCCATGTGACCTGATGGATAAAACAGCTGGATTAGTCAAACAATCTTGGCTGTCACCAATTTTCGTTGAGACTTGAGAGCTTGCAAAATAAAATAGGGGCATGAATAACCAAAAGAGGCTGCCGACCTGCCATATATAGGTGGGCCACATCTAAAAAACCCACAGTAAGAATATGTTAATGGTCCAACTGTTCACCGGGTAACATTTTCAGGGAGATCATATAACAGCCAACAGAGCCTAACCCTACAACCTTCGACCAACTTTGTGACGTATACCAACGGATCTACAGATCTCTCCAATATGTGCATGGTGCAGAAGCCAAACAAAATTAGAAGACAGCCTCCCAAGAAAAACATTCTAACAAATTACCTCTAGAGTAATCAACATGTGTGAATCCATCTGAAACCAGTTCATTAGTCTGAAGACTCAACTTCTCCAAGATAAGAAAACATGTGACAATTTTGTTACATTCCAAATGTACACTGCAGATGTCATATTGCTCATATACTCCAAATGCAATGGAAGTAGCCATTAAGGAGCAAGTTTACTAATATCCCATCCAAAAATAGGTGCTCGAACTAGAAAGCCTAGCAAGATCAATTGAAACAGAGAGACTACAACAGCAGCCAAAAGAAAATAAAATGAAAGAAAGAAGATTTATCCGTTAACTGAGTAAAGCATCCAAAATGTAATAACCACAACTGGATTTGTTTCTCACATATCCTGGTTGTGTTTTAATCAAATGCAGGTTCTCTTGATTCTGTAATTTTTATATGCTAACCTGTTTGGCAATGAGGGAAAAAATCATATACAAAAATTTTGAGAAAAATAATTAAGTAATGTAATTTGACAAGGGTAACTACTAAGAGTGAAGAGAATAAGGATAAAATAGCTATGCAGGTAGCCATAAGGAAAAAAAATGAAATAATGACTGAAAACATATGCAATAATTGATAAAAACTGGGTTGTAATTAGTTAGAATGTCAAATAACAACAAAAAGGGTAAAGAGAGTAGTGGAAAACTTTTTCCCGTTTTTCTGATCACCAAACAGATCGTAATTTCACCAAAATAAATCTGAATCTCATCATGTGCATTTATCATTGTGATAAAATGTAACACAAACGTGTATTTGGATAATCTGTTGCACATGCTCAATCTAACAAAACATGAAATTAAGTAACTAATACCAATGATCCTTTGAATGCTGAATGTTAATGGACCATGCCCATGTCACTGCTACCTCATCTCACCGACAGGGTGAGCTACAAGATCAAGGATATTGTAATCCGAAATCCTTCATTGAATCTAAACACGGTGTCCTAGACTGAAATTAATATGCATAAAAAGGCAACACAGCCCAAGAGTCGGTGTACTTGGTAGGCCCATGACAATAAATCGGAGTCTGACTGGACTCGTTAAGACTGCTAAAACAGTCAAAGTAACTCCTGCAATGGAAAATTCCTCGACCTATCGATTCTATGTTGTACAACTTCAAAACAATTGTCAGTGTTTTAGGACAGTAACGACAAAAAGCATTTACGGACCTGAAGCATGCGCCATGGGGAGCATCGCCATGTTCCGTCAGTACTTCCAGCTCCAACAGACGACACTATTCCTTGATACCATGCCATCCGTGACGAGTCCTCGGTCTCCACAGCCATTTTCACCTTCATCCCCACCGTCCAACGCACCTTCATAGCATCCTCTACCGCTGCCGCCCCCACCACAAAGTCCGCAGAACCCACCCTCGGATAATACACCACTTCAAACGGCCTCCCTCTCCTGGCCTGCTCCACAGCCTCCGCCGCCGATTCGGCCGGCGACATCGCCTTCCCGCCCTTCAGCAGCCCGTCCTCCCCCTCCTGAAAGCTCCACCTGAAGCAACCTCCAGCGATGCAAGACCGCGCGGTTCGGCGCACCCCTATGAAGAGCTCCCCGCTGCGGCAGCTCCGCATGAAAACCACCGAATCCCCTGCAACGAGCTTCTTGCTGTTAACGAAGCGGCTCCACCCCGTGGTTAGGAGGTGCCGCCGGGGCGTCCCCCGGTAGATGTGCCGGAACTCGTGGCGGACGCCGTGGACGTCCCTGACGGCAATCGTCTGCACCGGCGGGTCTGCCTTGAAGTCGAGAGGAGGGAAGATGGAGTCGGCGCAGAAGCGCGGAACGGAGAAGCCGCCGCCATTGTTGGCGTCGCTGGGTGTCAGGATTTTGGCAAAGGAGACGAAGGACTTCTCCGGCGCCGGCGCATTGTCGGAAGACGGGAAGAGGGGGAGGGATGAATTCGGGAGGGGCTGGAGGCGGGCATTGACGAAGATCTCATCGGTGTTGGGGTCGGAGAGGAAACGGACGGCGAGGATTTGACAGGGGATTAAGGAAGGGAGAGAGGAGGCAGTAGCGGAGGAATGTTCAGCGTGGCCTTGAGGGAAGTAGTAAACGATCGAATGGACGGCTGGGATTCGAAAGGAGTTGCCGGCGATGGATTGGAAGATCTGGGGGTCGAGGTAGGAGAGGTGGGCCATGGAAGAGCGGAGAGGGGATGGGAGGGACCAGGGGGGTTTTGGGAGGGGGTTTGGTTTTTGAAGGGAAGCTGGACAGGCATGGAGTGGGGGAAGAACGAGAACTGACTAGGTGAGTCGCGCGCGGGCAATTTTGAAGAAGGTATTCGCAGCACACCTGCCAACATGGCGCGAAATACGTGTAGGCGTTCGAGGATGCTTGCAGGGATTTCCCAACTCCAACGACGAATCGCACGTGAGAAGGAAATGGGTCGATGGGCTGTCGGCGGATAACGATCATCTAACAAAGGAAGAAAATAGCTGCCGCAACGTGACCTTTCATTTTGAGGATTTTAATAAAAGATTCTCCTGGATGGATGGAAATTTTTTGAAAAATAAATATTAATCTAGATTGTTTTTTCATGACGCATTTTTCTTTTTGAATCCAGAGTAATGAACAGTTCCGATTATTAGCTAGGAATCTGGATCCATGCTTGTGCCTTTCATCGTCTTTTAAGGGACGTTTGGTACGGCGCACAATCATGGAAAATTGGGAAAATGTGTGAAAAATTGTGGGAAATAAAAAATAGAATATTTTGATAAATATGTAATTGACAGAAAATGATTAGAAATATAATTAGAATAAATAAGTTTATTGTAGGTAATTAATAGAAAAAATAATTAACATATGGGATAAAATTGAGAAAAATACTGTAAGTCATCTCTTGAGAAACCAAATCCATAATTTTCCACAGTTGCCACGAGGGGGAGATCAATCTCCCCGCGCACGAAGCTCCTCGGCATTTGCTGAATCAAACGGACAGCGCCAACGGAGCAAGTCCAACAGCAACGAAGAGGCAGCCAAACCGTTCCGGCGCATCTGTCACGCACCGATGAAGCCATGAGGGGAAGTTCCAAACCGTTGATCACGAAAACCACGAGGGAAATATCACCTGCTGGTGCGCAACACGAAAAGAGTCCATCCACATGGGCTGCCAAATGAGAGATTTTCGTTTCTCAGCCCACCTGACGAGCGTCACATTTCGTTTCCGTGGACATGACCTGAATAAGCATGGGTATCGATTTGTACGGCGTCGATTAGTTGATGTGATTTGTGCAAAATAGTCTATTTATTATGCGGTGGAGTACACTCATGTATATGCTAGCGTAGTGTACCAGTACTCCACGACCCCGCTTTTATCCGCGTTCCAATTTCTTTTGCTAGTCAGGTGTTCCGTGTTTTGAACTGATGTGACAACGCTAACACTAGCTGGCGGCTTCAAATCTCCCCCGGACGGTAGGTTATGATTATATCCGATGAATCCGTTCTGATGCATGAACGTCCGGAAAAAAAGGACCGGAAGGCCCGCTGAAAATAAATAAACGAGGGCGTGTTTGATAAGGAGAAAAAAATATTAATTAAAATTTTTTAATTTAAAATTTTTTACTTTCTATAATTATTTTATTTTTTAATTATTTTTTTTATCTTTTTCTATACAAATTATCCTATTTTTCAATCATTTCTACATAACTACCCATACAACTAACCTATTTATATTAATTTTATTTTCTTTATTTCTTATTATTACTCCTATTATATCACATTATTTTCTATTAAGTTGACAACTTCTACTTCAAAAACTTTTCATCAAAAGTTTTACTTTCGACTAAACATACCCTAAATAAATAAATACTCCCGATGCTATAATATTGTTTTTAATCGTTCTGGATTTTAACATCGAGGGTCGTTTGGAAGGATATGAGGAGCTCAAATTGTGTGAAAAAAATGAGATGTAAATGTAGTCATATGTTTAGAATAAAAAGATATATTTAAAATGTGAAAAATTATTCCAAATAAAAAGTCGTCAATACTCGTTCAGTTCAAGGATTTAGAATCTTTGGAATGAGGAAGAGAGAACGAGGAATAAAAAATTAAACACCCAACTATTCTGCTTTCTTTCTATTTTTATTATTATATTTCAATCATTTGTATACATTTTTCATACAATTATGGACATGTTTATTTTTAGTAAAAACTTTTTAAATTAAAATTTTACACTTTCCATAACCACTACATTTCTAATTATTTACTTACATCTTCTATACAATAATTCCATTTTCAATCATTTTTACAATAGTATTACTCATATAATTAATTTATATATTTTAATTTTTTTTATCATCATTACCTCTGTCATATCATATTATTTTTTACCAATTTAAAAAATTTTATGCCAAAATTTTTATCACTTCTAAAGTACACCCATAAAGTGTGTTTGTTTTAAAAAATAAAAATAAGAAATGGCAATGCAAAAGTCAAAACCCAATTATCTTATTGTTTCATTTTTAACTTGATGTTTCGATTATTTTCTTATTTTTAACTCATTTTTTCATATTTTTCATGCAACTACTCTATTTATTTTTTCTTTATTCTTATTTTATCCCTTACATATCTATTTCATTTCCCATTCTCTTTTTTTATATTCCAAACAAACTCTTATTTTCTTTATTCTTTATCACTTCCTTTGTTATAATTTCAAAAAATTCATCAGTAGTTTTATTGATATTAGTATTTTACCTCTAGTGAGAGGGGAAAAATTGTTGGAAACAATAGTTAAATAAAAAAATAAACTGACCAAAGCATAAGTTTTGATGATTAACAAATATAAATTTGAGTATGATATGATTACTAATAAATTTAATGAATGTATTTAAGGAATGAAAAATCAGCCCAAGTCGACTCCAGCTTCGACTTAGGCGAAGTCGATCCCGAAGTCGACTCCACAAGCAACTTCAACAGGTACTTTATAGACAACGTTGAAATTGAGGAGTTGAACAATCAAACTCGCAGATGAAGTCGACTCAAGTATCGACTTGAAGTAACATTTTCCTTCCAAAGTTGATTTTGGAAGACGAAACAACCGAAGTTGCAGATGAAGTCGACCTTAGAATCGACTTGAAAAAATATTTTCGTTTCAGAGCTAAAATGTGTAGCAAAACTTCTAAAGTCGCAACCGAAGTCGACTCCACATGTGACTTGGGTAAAATTGCAAGCAAAGTCGACTCTAGCAATCAACTTCAACATGATAAGACAGATTTTCAAGCTCAAGTCAAAAGCATAAGTCCACTTCAAGATGAAGACAACTCAAGTTTCTCAAACTTGAGTATATGAAGACTAATTCAAGTTTAAAGCAAGCAAGACACATGGATTCATTCATTCCAAATCAAAGTTGGATTTGTTCATACAAGATTCAAGTTCTTCAAGTTCACGAGACTTAAAGCTAATTCTATACAAATAAGCTTCTAGTATTGAAAGATAAAAGAAGAAGAAGAAGTTAAACAAACAAGAGATATATCAACAAAGATCAAACTGACTTAGCACAAGGAAATAGGCAAGTCGCACACCAAGTCGACTCCAAGATCGACTTGAAGCCAAGTCTCAAACCAAGTCGACCCAGAAGATAGACTTGGAAGCTGAAGAACAACCGAAATCGCACACGAAGTCGACTCCAACATGCGACTTGGGCGAAGTCAACTCCACCTGCGATTTGAAGATATAACGTTCGAATTTTTGAACGTTGGGACATTTATTACGCGCCAACCAACTCTATAACGTTCAAAATTTTCTCTCCTCTATATATAGACACTCAAGCAAGTATGGAAACATACAACAAAGAGCTGAATAAGAGGAAAGAAGTGCTATTAAGAGCTTTTATCTACTTTTCTCTATAATTGAGTAATCTATTCATTTTCAAAGGAAGAATAAGCTTCAAAGTTCTGGTTTGTTTCAACGTAATACGATTTGTTGCTTCTACAGATTCTTCCACGAGCTGAAACTTGTTACACAAATCAGTAGAGTGTAAATTTCTTCTATTTTCATATTGTTGTTTGTTTTTTGTGCTTGGTTTGAGTTTGGTGGTTCAAACAAAGACATTGCAAGTAGAGTTGTTATTGGATTGTAACTCATCACCCACTTGTGTTGATTGTATATGCCCCATAGAGCTAGAATCTATAAAAAAGCAGAGGCTCTGGTTATATTTGCCCCATAGAGCTAGAATCTAGAAGAGAGCGGAGACTCTAGTTGTATTCGAGGAATACATAGTGGAAAGCTTAGAAGAGTGGAGTAGAGAAAGGTTGCCCGAACAACTATAAATCTTGTCTACTGTCTTTCATTATCGTTTTCATTATCTTATTGCTTTCTATCTGTTACATTCAAGGGGATTAAAACTTTAAAGGGGTTAAGTTTTGATTTACCAAAGAATTTTTAAGAACCCAATTCACCCATCCCCTCTTGGGTTTTGCCATAAACTCGGGACCAACAAAAATGTCAACTCCAAATAAGCTAATTTAAATAAATATATTTTGCTGGAAGCCATAGATAAATGTCTAAAAAAATGGATATGCTAGACATGTCATTCCTTAGATGACATACATCCATGTTCAAATCTCACAAATCATATCAACTTACTGCGACTAGCATAGGTGGTTAGAGGCCTTACCTCAATTAGGCTATATTCTAGTATTAAATCTTAGTTTACGCCGTCTGGGAGCCGTCTCCCCATTAATATTTAGGAGTTCATGTCTCTTTGATTAATATTTGAAAGCTCGTATCTAATCAATTGATATTTAGAAGTTTGTTATCTTGGTTTATTTAGAAAATTGTAAAAATTATCTTAAAGTTTCAATATAATAAGAGTTGAGGTGTGATATAAATATTTTGGGATCAAACAAAAAATTTAGCAATTGGGTTTGTACATGATTCTAGTTTTCCCTCTCTCAAATTTGAGAATAAAGTACAAATATAATATTTTTACTTCCCACCTTCTCCAGCGACACACGCGTAGTTTATCATAATTATGATATAGAAATATACTTTATTTGAAGAATCAAATTAAATATTGAATTTTAACAGTCTATACATAATAATTATTTTATATTAATATTAAAGTTCAAAATAGTTTGAACCACTGGTTGAACCAAACATAAGAACATTTAGATTCCTCGTTCAATTTTGATAACATTGCTTGAGGTGGAAATGTTATGGATTCTAATTCATCATAATCTCATTGGTTGTTTCTATTCTTCCATGATTGGTTTTCATTAGGAGGAGGGGTGTAAGCGAGGCAAGTTTTACACAACTCGGACTTGGTATCTATATCGGTACTACATAGTCTAGTCCGGGTCGAACTCGTTACCACAAATTCAAGTTCAGATCAAAGTAAGTCTGGGTCAAAAAATTAGTATTCGAAAAAATTAGAAATTTTCCGCGCTAGGTTTTAGAATGACCTAATAAAGAAATCAAGAAAAATATTTTTTGATATAGTTTTTCACACTTTATCTCTATCATATTATATTATTTTATCATTTGAAAAATATTTTCTTCGCCACTTTCCACCTCTCTTTTCTTCTAGAGGTGCAGACCGGATGAGTTTTACCTAACTCACACCTAGCACCTATTTTGACTCGATGTATTTAGTTTCGAGTTGAATCCGTTACCAAATCTTGTAACATCAAATCCGATTTAAAGTAGATAAGATTCGGGTTCGGTTTAAAAAAGAGAGTTATTTTTTCAAATTAACTCAAATAATAAACTTAAAAACAATTACATGCATAATTTTTCCATAAAAAGCGAATTTAAAATAATAATATAGAGAACATTTCCACAATAAATTTAAAACATAAAATATGAAATAATTATATTAAGAACATTTATACAATAAATTTTAAAATAATCATACAAAAAGTTTATATAATAATTTAAATTTATAAATTTCAAAATAAGTACACGGAGAACATTTCTATGATAAATTTAAAATGAATTATATTGAGAACATTCTACAATAAATTTAAAAATAATTTTATTTGAAGAATATTTTTATAATAAATTTATAATAATTGTATAGAGAATATTCCCACAATAAATTTTCAAATGATTATATAGAAAAAAATTTACTATAAATATAAAAATGGTGGTAGTGATGATGATCTTATTACTATTGTCGCATTTATGTTCGATATTAATTTCAACCTTATATATTCCAATTTTTGTTGAATTTGATATTAAACTGTTTCATTAATTCATGTTCCGGTCAGAGCTTGTTTGGATATGGTTAAAAATAAAATTATTTTTTATTTTATTTGTTTTTCATATGACGGACCATACTACATGAATGCTCCAACTCTTGCCTGTCATTTTAATTACAAACCGTTCTTTTAAAACAAACAAAAAATATATCTATTTTAGTAATTTTTTATAGAAAGATGGATATGAATAACATTTGTGGCCTCCAAGAGAAAAATATAGGTTTATTTTAATTATTTTCACAAAGAAATATGAGATAAATAGCATTTATTCTTATATTTTAAAGCCTTTCGTATCTACATTGCAAATATGTATATAAACTTTGAAAATAGATATGTATATATCCTGTAAAACTTTCTATTCTTATTTTTTTGAAATCTCAAACAAGTACATATTTGTAAATACTATTATTCATGAAGATTTTATGGAATAAATTATTTATTTTAATACAGTAAAAATCATTTTAATCAAATTCTCAGATAAGTTATTCTTGGTTAAAAATATATATAATTATGTATATAATGTAAAAAAAATACATAGATTCATTTATAAATGCATTAGAATGTAATAATAATAATAATTTGAGGAATCATTTATCCCTTAGGAATAATATTTTACACAATTTTGATGTCAAATATATGAAATTGGAACTGATATATAAATCAAATTATTTTATTACATTGATTTCATATATTTTTAAAATAGCCCATGCATATTTTTTATGCAGATGAAACTCGATTTCTTACTTAACTAAATAATTCTAGACCGATTAGGTAAACTAGATTTTTTAAAAGAAGCGTGGATCATTCTTATTAAAATAATTTGAATTTTCATATCTTTTAAGTTATTTGATACCATAAAAAAATATATATATTTTGTAAAAAAACTGTCTTTTAATGGTGTAAAGAGGGTGGGACTGGAGCTAATAAACAGAAAATACTTTTGTAAAAATCTTGAAAAAGGTGCTGGGTTGGGTCGGGAAAACCTGCCCAACTTGCACCTGCAATTAGGGGTTGTGCGAGTGACGATTTTAAAAAATTTGAAATTAATAAACGAGAAAATGCAAGGAAAATGAGGGGACAAGATCAAGAAAGGAAGAAAAATAAAGTTGTCATGAGAACTTTTCTACAGCAAAACGAAATTGATGAACACTTTGAGTAATTTATATTCATCTTACATTAATGAATACCTTTAGCGGAAGATAATTTGATAAAAAAATTTCTGGTAGCATCGACACTACTTGTAAAATCTTTTTGGATGATTGATTGTTGAAGGGTGGTAAATAAAGCGTCCATTGTGAAAATGTTTCTCAAAAATGAACATAAAGCAACAAATTCTAAGAGTATGTTTGAGAATAAATAAAACTTTTGTTGAAAAATTTCGAATAATAAAAATTGTCAATTGATGTGATATGATAGGGATAATGATGAACAGTAAAGAGAACAAAGTTAAAATAAATAGGTTAGTTGTGTAAGTAATTGTGTAGAAATGATTGAAAAGTAGGGTGATTATATAGGAATATGTAAAAAATTAATTAAAAAATAAAAGAGTTACTGAAAATAAAAAATTTTAGATTGAGAAGTTGCGCCAGAAAATTTTTCTTTATGGCAAGGATATAAAATAAAAAAAGGAGAGATATAAAAAAATACTGGGGGACTACGTGACGAGAAACATCTGCAGAAGTTAATGGTCGTAGCTGGCATGCATTGCCGAGTTTACTTGTGCTCAGAAGGTTCTGACGATCTCCAAGTTCAGGCAGTCGTCGTCTGTTACTTATAAAAATATTACAAGACATTATTTTTAGAATTTTTCATAAAATTTTCATCCTCTAATATTCACGAGAGGCATAGAAATTATAAATCATATACATTGATAAATGGCATAATAAATATTTCTTATTATTCAGTTTAGGAAACCTTCGATTAAAATTTTCTTTTATTATTACTCTAATTATTCAGTTTACGAAATCTTTTGGAACTTTTCTTATATCAGGCATTTTTTAGTTTCATAACTATTATTTTACTTTCTATCGTCAATTTAATTAAGATATCTTAAGCCAAGCTTTCTATTTAGATTATTTTTATTTTTAATTTCATTACAGTGGCAAGCATTAAATTGTATATTTTTATTATATTTAATCTTATTTATTTAGATTTTATGTTTTAATAACTATAAAAATAAAATAGAAAAATAGAAAAAACTTACAGAGCGATTTCTTGAGAAAATTTAAGAATAGAAAAGAAAATTTTAACCTTTCATTTCTTAAATTGAATAATAGCTAGGAAATAAAAATAATAACTATATACTAAAAATTTACATTTAATAAATAAAAATAAAAATAGAGAATAAGAAAAAATAATTTAAAATCTCTTTCTCTTCTATTTCGTGTATGAAAAAAAAAATCACTTTAATGGCTTGAGGCTTATAATACTCTCAAAATTATAAGTACTTTTCCAAACATGACTACCGCTAAAAAATCAATTCTTATATTTCTTGTGCAGTTTTTTTTTTAAAACTTAAATCCAGCAGAATATAAGTGATTCTGAAATTAGGAATCTAGAGTACAAGATATTGAATACTTAATTCTTAAATTAATTTTAATTTGATCGGTATGTTTTTATAATTGCTATTTTATCATAAATAATTTATTTAAGGGATGAAAATTTTATAAAAATAAACCAAGGTTATGGTCTAATACAACTTGTGTCCATACACCCTTTTGCTTTTTAATTTTAAATTCTTTCAATACCTGAACCATTTATGACATTCATCAACATGTATTTATTTATAATACCTAGAATCACGTGTATTAAAATTTACTTTAAATTATTTATATTTATTTTCATAATTGTGTATCCACTTGCACCCAAGAAGGGTGTTAAATTGTTAAAACATATAAGTTTTCGATAAAAGTTAATTTTTGATGTCATATATAAATACGTTTTAGTAGCGATAATAAATGGTTTAGATTTTAAAAAACAGTTTTAAAATTGAAATCTTGCAGCATTCTCAGGTTCGGACACTCAAGGGAGTGTTTTAAATGATACAATATTCTTAAATTGAATATGTATTTGGAATAATAATATAATTATGTGTACCGATAATAAATAAAGTTATATTATGAACAAACAAAGCTGGGTTGAAAATTGAAAAAATTATCTTGAGTATTGAGAATTGTATAAAAAATACTAATACAGATTTAACGCTAGAATCTTAAATGGTCTGCAACAAAAAATTTAATACAATTTACTAGAAATAAGAAAAAATAATCTCATAAAATATAGCTGCCTCGGTTGTATGACATTGCCCCATTGAGTTGGGTGCCGTGGCTTTGAAGCATGCCAATAGCATGTCATGTGGAATAGTAGCAACAACAGTCGTGGCATTATTTCTTCCCAAAATTTTGGGAGAGTATCCATCAATTGGAATATTTAAAAAATATTGTTAAAAAAATTACAATATTGGTAAAACACGAGTAGAATATTCTCGTCCATGCTAGGTTAGCTGCTATCGAGATTTTATGCTGCGATGCCATAGACGATCCGGAATCTTCTCAAGCAAGTCAGCACACAGAATTTCAAACTACCAATTATAAAATTAATTGTCGTACAGGTCTAATATTTTTTTGATTATTTGATGAGAAAATTTCAAATATTTTTATGGCTACAGCTCTTCTTCTCACGTGTGCTTAATTTGGAAGCATAAGAGTCCTACTAGAAGAGGTGAAAACCAGAGAATGAATCAGTCGTTAGCAAAGAGAGATGTGATGTTAACGCATCAATAAACTAATAATTATTAGGAAAGAAAGTAATGATAAAATAAATAAGATAGTTAGAATATGAATATGCATAATAATAAAAGGGCTTTTCCTATCAAAAAAATAAAAGGGCTTTAATAGATGTGATCTTGTATAATCTTTTCCATTTGAAGATGTAGATGACTGATGCAAAATTCAATTTATTTATTATATTTAATATTATTTATTCCATTAAGAGATTATATTTTATTAAAATAAAAAATGTGCATATCACATTTTCTCAAAAATAAATATAGCGGTATATAAAATACTTAGATTTATTCATGAACATATAAAATATAATACTATCTTATAAAAACATTTATTCACATAATAATAATATTTTTGATAGTTTAAATGTTTAAAATACTACTTTTAAAGTTAATAATTTTTTAGCATTAATATTATGTTCATTTTACTCATTTTTAGTAAGGGCTATGTGCAATGATAATAAATAAATAAAATGATTTTTGTGATAATATAAATGATGATAAATACATTAGTTTGAGTGACTTTTTTTTTTTTTATCAATCATCGTAACGTAAAAAATCAAAAAATTTACATAGAAAAGGATTTCACAAAAGCATTTTCAATAATAGAGAAGAGCAAACTCTACATATACTTATAACTTTTGCACTTAATTTCAAGTGCACTATCAAACATTTAATAATCCCTCTAATACCTACATATTTTATCTAGCATTTCATTTATACCCATGTTATTAGAAAGGCTACCAACCTACAAATGATGAAAGTAGCTATTTCCTGCATTGACAATTTATGTCATGTCATAATTTCTCTTCAAGCTTTAATTTATATTCAAATGAAAATAATGATCAAAAAATTGTAAATTAAGGTAGGATTTAGATTGTGGTCAATTTTAGGTATGAGATGAATTATTAAAAAATTGTGAATATATTTGGAATTAAGTACAAAAATTAAAGATAAGATTTAGGGTTTGCCATACATAAACGTAATTAAAACATTAAGTCATATCAACACTTGAGAAAATGTGCGAAGGTTTTTTTTAATATGAATTTGGGAAGAGAAAAATGCGAAAATTTTGGTAATCTTTTTTTTGAAATCAATAAGATTACGATGTGATATAACAAAGAAAATGATTAATAATAAATTAAATAAATTAAAATAGTTTAGATAGTTATATGAAAAATGTAAAAAATAGTAAATTATAATAATTATATGAAAAAATACGTAACAAATTAAATT
>JAXCLR010000063.1:45400774-45427346 GCA_035584095.1 Annona squamosa | reverse complement strand
CTGCCCCTCATGCTGCTGCAGTCTGTTTTCGTCTTCCCAACAATTCGGCAATGTCGGTTGTGAAAAGCTGTAATTCGAGAGCGGCCTCATGCGAGCTTGCACGACAAAATGGCGTAGAATTGAAGAAATACAATGGCTGGCGGCTGGCGTATTATCAATCCGATATCAACGGCATCCAAAAAACACCAGCTAATCGTTAGACCGGGCCGCTGTGAAATGTAGACCCTTGCTAACTGGATGTCGACCGTTATCCCGCATCCCTTTCAAGTATCCAAATAAAACAGCATAAATACTTTTACATTGGCCGGATCTCTGAAGCCAGATAGACGGTTCGGATTATCCATCGTCTCTTAGATGTATCTTCCATCTTGGTTGGCAACTTTCAAGCCCGGCGAGAAACATGATAGGGCAACCAGAGCATGAATGGCCGTCGAGATCACTGAGGGGGTGCGCACGATCCGTCTGACAAAATTTGTCTAATTTCTGTCCTGGACAGAATGCGAAAACAAGGAGATACACATGGGCCGGGTGAGAACGAGAATTGAGTGATGCGAAATGCATAAAGTTAACATTATTAAATATATTTAATTATCTAATTTTTCTAATTTTTTTACTTGGGCAAATTTCATATGTACTAATGAATTTTACCCATAATTTCACATATACCCATGAATTTGCATAATAATTCTACTTATACTCATATAGTTAGGGTTATGTCGAATGTGACATTAGCTTTCTTATAAAATGACAAATATGTCCAAGCTTTAATATAACTTAAGGTTACTTCGCTTAACGTTAAAGATTTTTTTTCAAATTATATATGATTTTATAGTTATAAAATTATTAAAAATTTATTATAATATAAATTTTTAGCTATGAAAACATAAATAGGAATGAACATATTTATCATTTTTTAAAGAGTTAATGATCTCCTTAACGGATCCCTAATTGTGTAGGTATAAATGAAATTAGAATGAAAATTTATGGTATAAAAGGAATTTTTGAAAATTTACGGGTATAAGTAAAATTATGGGGTAAAATTCGTGAGTAGGTAAGAAGTTCAGCATTTTTACTTTCCATTTTAATTATTTTCTCATGTATTACCCTACAATTATCCTATTTATTTTTAATTTATTCCCACATTACTCATTTTTACATTCCATTTTATTCCATTCCCATTCTTAACTTATCCAACGACACTTGAAAATATAAAATTTTCATAAATGGGATGAAATGGGATAATATGAAAATTTTAATTTCAAATAAATAGTTTCTTTTTGCCAAAACATAATAACATAATTTTGTTATTTCTCATATAAAATTTTTCAATTTTCAATATTACCTTTCTCATTCTTAGCAAACAACCACACTTCTTTCATTCCATCAAATAGGCCCAATAATGAAAAATGTAAAATCTACTGAAGCCATTAAAAGAAAACAAGGTGTTATATTAGAGCGTGTTTGTTAACGAGTAAAAATTGTCAAGTTAAAATTTTTAATCTAAAACTTTTCACTCTCCACAACTATATTATTTTTAATCATTTATTCACATTTTTCTATACATTTATCGTACTTTTCAATTATTTCTATGCAACTACCTACACAACTAACCTATATATTTTAACTTTATCCTATTTACTCTTCATCATTACCCCTATAATATCATATCATTTGACAACTTCTATTTTCTACAACTTTTCATCAAAAGTTTTATCCATTCCCAAACACACCTTTAATCTAAAAGTCAACTATGCTTCACTTAGAAAATTTGCAATGACTTTTTATTCTTGGGCTTAGTTTGTTAGGCGAGTAGGCCGATGGTTCCATTAAGTAGAGTTTTAAGGAAAAACAATTTTAAATTACTTTCTCAAGCAATATTTTTAAAAGCTATTTTGTGGCTTTGATTTATCGCATAATATTTCTTCATCTAAATACAAAAGCAATAAAATGCGCTTTCATATGGTAGTCCATGCCGACAAATTAAAAAATCCTTATGCCCCCAAAGAGCCTAAAATCTTCCCCATCAATCCATTACTTAAACTTCTCAGCCTAGCGGAAGATTAATGATAATGGTGCAAAGCAACCAATCCATGGCGGGACCAAAGAACCTCAGATGGGCATTGCAGACGTTGGTTCTGTTTGGAAAGTGGACCAAGTGGTACAGTTCTGATGCTACGGCAGGGAACGGGATTTTCTACTGTCCTTGCAGACACTCTTAACTAACGAGATTTTGGGTCGGCCCAGTAATATTTTTCTGACAACACAAATATCATTCTTTGAAAAAAAGGAACGATACAAGATCGCCGTATTGAATATCCGGGCATACCAGATATATTCTCAAAACTAAGAGCAGTATGAAATCGGAAAGATGCATAAAGAATTCTGCAAAAGCTGGACTGTTATTCGGCCTAACCAAAAGTAAAACAACAAGCCAGCCGGTAATACAACATTGGCGCTGGCATGAAAATACGTATCGCCAGTACAGGAAGATTAGATTCGAGAAATGGGCCAAGGAATTAATGCAGTAAGACGAAGTCAAGTGCAGCATGCCATTTCTGCCCCAGGCCTCCAGCGCAATAAAGGCCAACAGGATTTCTTGATAAAAGAAGCAACTGTCCGTGAAGAACAATGATTTATCTGGGTTTTCAAAACCAACGCAAAAGCAGGATTCTAATTCACCATTAAGGATTAGTGGTGACTCCCTTCTCATCATTTTGCTTTCTTGTTTAAGATCTAAGCTATTTGTAATACAGTTGCTTTTCGTTTCTAGTGTGTCATTAGCACGTTATTGGCTGCCATATTAATGATTGCGTGTAGTTCGAAGTGATAATCTCTGTTTTTTGCTGTAAATATGTCGTTGGATATATAGAAAATCAATCTGCGTTGAAAATGATGTAGTTTTTAGTCCTTATTTAATAGCATGCCTGACATCCTCTTTGACGGGGAAGGAAATGAGTAGGTAATTGCATACTCAATTTTTTTTCTTTTTCCTTTCTTTTTGGCAGTCATTTCTCATGTGGAGAACACCGGGGAATTCATTCAGTTATTGTGGTGGCCATGCTTGCATTGCAAGCACGGGAGCAGGAAATTATCCATAACCGTGAAAAACAAAAAGTTGCAGTGTGGCTAATCCCCAAACATCAGGACAGAGAGAAATCTAAATCCACTGGATACAACACACCGGGGATCCCAGGCATGTGAAAGAATAACATACACCATCGTTAGGATTCAACAGTTCCTGGAAACGGGGCTTGTCCAAAACAATGACGTGAAAAACCCAACCAATCCAGGTGATTCATATAAATCAGGGTCCAGGGAATTCACTGACAACGAAAGAAACGATTAGTTAGGAGAGAGCAAAAAAAGAAGGGTGGATATATGGATACCATCTTTAGTCTGATCAAAATATTGGATTATGAATACATAACTTGTACTTGACATCAATGTGCTTAACTGCAACTGGTGATATGAGAGTTTATATTTATTGAAAATAGCAATTCGCACACACTGCTAGCTGCAAACCTTCCAATTAAAAATACAGTTATATTGGAAGTGAAGAACAGTGACATAAGCAGCGTAGGAGTGTTATGATAGATGAGGGTATAACCATCATCAAGCGATCGACATGACCTCAAATGGAAGACTTAGTGGCTGCAGTGTAGACGATGGAATTCCATGATGGGTTGCGAGGGAGAAAAGTGTCCTGCAGTCAGAAAACTTGGCTCAGTTAGGCAAATTGTTCTGCAGGGAAAAATTTTGTGACTTATGTTTGCTCACATGCGAAGAAATTGCGTTTAATTCTAATTAGAGCGATATATATATCTTTTTTGAGAAGTTGACTTGGTAGGCTGAAAATGGACTTGCTGCGGGCCAAAAGAAATAAAAGCTAATAGCATAAGCTCAGTTGTGGACAACAAAGTGTGCACTCCAGGCTCAAAATTATGATTTAACAACAGTCGTAAGATGCGAAAAGGCGAAAAATCGGTATTTTTACTTTAAAAAGGCAATATGGAACAAGCTCTCTGGATGAAGGGTTTAAAAGGGCTAGTCCAGTTGATGTCACCAGAAATCCCCAGAGAGCAGAAACGGATATTTATCATTACATGGGGGTTCCTTGATTCAACTAGAAATTCGCTCAAGAGTGCGAACCCAAATCCATTATGTAAATGGGTGAATGATAACAGCTGAAGAAAACTACATAAACCGGAACCCGACTCATCGATATAATGGTCAGAACAACGGAACGATGAAAAGAGAAGGGGAGAGGGTGTGCGCGACTCACTGAGACGTAGGAGCATGTGGGGATGACAGACATGGAGCGCTCCTTGGCGTGATTGAAGGCCGCGATGCAAAGATGGGCCGCCATGCCCAGCCCCCTCTTGCTGCTTGGCACGTACGTGTGCACAATATCCATAACCTTCCCGCCATTCCTGAGCTGGTAATCGAGGAACGCTTCCTTGTCCTCCGTCTCGAACCGATTCCCGCTCTCGTTCCACACTATCCTCGGATTCCCGTCGGATCCAACAGTTGAGGATGACAACGGAGTTGCGGCCATCTCTCCTTCTTCCCCTCTTTTTCCTTCGCGAATCCGTCTAGTTGGTCGCCCCAGAGTTGACAGCGTTTGCAGTTCGTACTGTAGCAAGCAGGGCACCGCGTTACCGCTGCTTGAGCGCGTGGATGACACGCGAGCGGACGTGTCCCAACTCCCAACTTCAACAAAAGCACGAGAACGGAACGACAACGTGGAACATTATAAGAAGTCAACTCTATTAGTAACTAGATTATCTTATTTTAAAAATTTTTACTTATATATTTTCATTATTTTCTCTCGCCTTTTCATACGGTTACTTATTTATTCTAACATTATTCACTTTTTACTTCTATTATATGATTTATATAGATTCCATTCTCTCCCTTTACATCTCTCACCAAGCAGACCTTTACAAATATTTGCTGTTGGTGCAGCACCATAAAAGTGTAAATGCCTGCTAAATGAACGTAATCATTCATGAATACTAACATTTCTTTGTGAATACTGTCCTGTAATTATCGTATAAAGGGAAACGATATTCGAAAACAAAAAGTAATCCTTTAAGATTTATAAAGAGAAAAATACATAAAGAAGACGAATTCTTTCTTTTCATTCTCTTTTATGAGACTGATGAAGAAATTTGTCGATATGAATTTTTAAGATATTTGTATCAAGAAACAAAGCTGTCACTTTTTCACTGTTTTAATTTACTACTAGCGTATTATTTTAGAAATGACAAAATAAAAAACATTACGTCTTATTGACTACATGATACTGATCCGAGTCATTCTTTTGTCGCAATTAGCAATCACTTCTCCGATTGAAATTTTTGAGTCACTGACTCAAGGGAAATCCCTTCTACTGATCCTTTGGATTCCTGGAAAGAAGACTCGTCCAGCCATTCGACCATTGCACGGCATAAAGGCACTCGTTGATCAAGATGGGAACGCCGACCTTCCCATGCTTATGAACAGAAATTCCTTGGAGGGAGGGAAAGTTGAAACAGTAGTTCTGTATCCTTCCTCTCAGGATTTTTAGGAAACTACAGGAGTGATCTAAATTCTTACAACTCTTATGCCCAAAAGCTTTTTCAGGGAGCGAAGCGAACCAGGGGAAAATTACCATGCAGCCGTCTCGTCTTTCGCCACCAAAACCAGGCGTCCTCTTTTGGGACTGCATGTTGGATATTTTTTCTTGTTTTGTACTCAGTAATTTTGCTGCTGTTCGTTCCATATTAGTCCCAAAACTAATCCTAGCATTTACTGGGAAGAAGATTAACAACATAGCATAGCACGCTATAGGCACATCAGGTGGCAAAGAATATAGATACTCCATATACGAGCTTACATTGTTCATAACATCTCTCCAATGGAGAGATGCCGAAGAAGAAATTGGGCACAACCGTTGTGGAAAGAGAGAAGGGGAATAAAAATCTCAAGGAACTCCACAGAGAGCAGCTCCTTGAACCATCATAAACATAGTAGCAGCTAATTCGGTTACAATCAATGTTCTATGCAGGCACACAAAGCGTTCCCAAAATGCCTTGAGGCGTAATTTCTCAGTCTGCCCGAGATTGACCAGCTCGAGAGGAGAGAATGATCCCAACAATCAGACCATATAGAGCAAGTGCTTCTGCAAAGATGAGGATCAGAATCATACCCACGAATAGCTTTGGCTGCTGAGCATTAGCCCTGCAACAAGAAGAAAAAACAAGTCACTAAACTGGGTGAACTGTATAGAAGACCCACTCTAGAAAGCACGAGTTACTATGGCTGTGTTAACTGTCTAGAAGACCTACTCAAGTGCTAAAGCAGCTTTTGGGCGTTTATACGCATTGCAGCCAAAAGAGAAAAGACAGTCCGAGGTATAACCAATTTTAGCACTCATAGCAAGTACACAAAACAGCAACATCATGCACAATGATAGAAAGATTCTATCCAATGAATGAATTGGGATGAGATAGGAATTGAGAATAATTCCCCTCTGGTCCAGGAAGGACTTGTATTCAGCCATTCAAGAAGCACAGACTACACATTCGGAAGACGCAAGTATTCCTGAATTGAGGATACAACATTTATCAGTTATGAACATGAAGAAACAAATAATTTTCAATATATAAGCGACCAATTTGTCTTACAGCACAGAATGAAGACATCAGATATACTGCCTCGAGGCCCAGAGGGTAAGGATGATGTCCTCCCGGTCATTGCTGTCAAGCTAATATGGTTTCAGAACCAAGCATTTGCACTCATTCAATCACTAAAACAATCAAAATATAGAGGCCCAAACTCCAAAAATGAAATTCTGCCAATTCACAGGCCTGTTGGGCCTGGGATAAATTAAATGGAAAAGAGCATGGAGCATAAATGGCTAATTGCTTTCGCATGTGCTTTGTTGTTCGGACCCTTCTTGCGACCGCAGCTGTAATCTCCCATTGATAAACAATTTTAGGCAGTTTAATAGCAATGTATGAATCACCTTGAATAATAATTAGAAGCAAATTGATGTTTTTAGTTCTGATTTCAATGGCAAAGTTGTTGCTCAACACCATTAAGCTGTTGGAACTCAATATTAGTTCCTAAACTATGAATGTAAATCTGTGATGCAGAAGAGTAGTAATGGAAGCATCCCTCTGACCAAATAAAGGACCATTGTACATCCAAAGAAACCAGCACGTTTTTTTTTTAAAAATGAAATGGCACACGGAGAAACCAAAAATCAGTTTGCATTTACTGATATTCCAATCATTAATGCCTTCGATATGGAATTCATTTTCTTGTGACCAGCAAATGAAACAACAGATAAGATGAGAATAGGTAACAAGACAGATTGACTAAGGATCTGTTTGCCTCTTATACAAATCACATTGTCTCGCCGAAATCCCCTGTTATTAGTCAAGATTTCCACTTTTGCGGAAAGCTAGTGGTGGACGCTTTCTGCAAAAGTGTTGGTGGTGGCAATTGGCTGTGGTGATGACACTAGGCCAAATAGGCCCTAAGTGTCACTGAAAAAAAAGCACTTAAAATATAGGGATATTCACATAGTATAACATGCACTCAGAATATAGGGATATTCACATAGTATGACATGCACTTAGAATATAGGGATATTCAAATAGTACAACATGCATAAAGATGTTCATTATTATCCTCCAAAAACTTGAGTGTCAACTAACATTGAAAACTGTGATTTGTCAGGCAGCAAGTCCCTGCTTCAGGATCATTTTCAAGCCTGGTTGTTTCTTTTTCCCTCATATTCACTGAAGTGGATTTATAAAGGGGTATCAGCTGTTGAATCATCTATGAATTTTCCAGAACAAGAAACGGTTAGTCAATTCTACAATGTCCGCTGCATCAATTGCACTATATTTTGCAACAACAAAGGACCCCCATCAGATTCAGTCTACATATTGGACCATGATCAAAGAGCATAAATAAAATTCACTAAATTTGGGATAGTATGCCAATTTCCTCGAATACCAGGATGAAGATACAGTAAACCCATTCCCTTACTTGAATTTTGTGGAAGCGAGTTTTAGTGATTTAAGTATGCAATCATCTTCAATGCAGTGGCCCACAGTCAGAATTTGTGAAGTCTTCCTTTTCTCTTCTTTCCAAATGTACATAATTCGCGTCCTTTAAACATAAATCATTAACAATTTAGCAATGCTCGCTGTTTGAAAATTGCTATTTTCAGTAGATATGCCCTAAAGATGTGTCATCAAAGTCTGCTAGTAGTTCTAACATCCATCCCTTGTTGATCATTTTGGCTTTTAAATCACCTCAACCTGTTATCATACCAAAAGACAGGTTTCTAAGGTCCAAACTTTTAGTCTGCCTATTAAATGTTTCACAACCATAACCATTATCTATCTCATCAGATTTTAATGTTAAAAGCAATTTATTATGGTCTCGCTATACCAAAGTAAAGACCATATCAAGGAACATAAATCAGATTTCCAACTTACAAATTAGTTTAAAGGAAGCAATATTAACAGAAGAAAAGACAGTAAAACTCAATTTATAGAACTATCAGATAATGAAAATCTTAAAAGATACAAAAGCTACTCAGCCACGTGATTCACGATCTAATCCGCAAAGGAACGCGATTGAGAAACATTAGGAGGTATTACCTGACACCAGCATCACCAACAATTCCAATTGCCATCCCAGCTGACAACCCGGCAAGCCCACAGGCAAGACCTGACGACAAATGGGCATACCCATCGAAAAGGTAATACGATTTCGCCCTTGGGTTGATCCCAGTGCTTATAATAACAGCAATAATCAAGCCGTAGATACCCAAGACACCAGCCATGACAACGGGCACTATCGACTTCATAACAAGCTCAGGGCGCATCACTCCCATGGAAGCGACGCCCACGCCGCTCTTCGCGGTGCCGTAGGCCGCCCCCATGCCTGCGCACGAACAGATCACGGCGGATGGAAGAAAAGAGGGAGGGAGAGACATATACATCAGGAGAGAGAATGGAATAAAAGCAGAGAGGGAAGTAGGGAAGAAAGAGGATGCTTACAGGAGAAGACAAGGGCAGCAGCGGCGCCGAGGAAGCCGAAGAAAGGCGCAGTTTCGTCACCGCTGAAAGAAGAAGACATCCTTGTGAGCAGTTTCTGCTGCAAATTCAAGGGTTTCAGGGGAAGATCTGCTTTGCGGCGAATCGAGGGTTTCCGATTTCTCTTGCTTTGTGGAGGGGGTATTTGGAGATGATCAGAGATGCGTCCGGATGCGGCTTTGGTCGAATAAAATATACAGAGCGAATATAATTCTTACTAATTAGACACAATGGCAGCCACCAGCAGCAACACTTTTTCTACTACTATTATTATTATTATCATTACTGCTGCTGCTGCTGATGCTGCTGACCAAACTGCATATTAATGCATAATTTTGATTTCGGTCTATAATCACAACATTTTTTCAACAGATTTATAATTTGTTAATTATTTGGGAATTTTATAATTTGTTAATTATTTGGGAATAGGCCTATTAAATATTAATTGAATTTTAATCACTTAGACTTATAACTAGCTCAATTTAATCGTATGAAGTCACCACATAGAAATTTGGTCAGACCTCACAACATGGTTGTTTTCGCTAACTTGTTGCACGTTCTCGCAACTCAATGGTAAATAATAATTTCATCAAAAAAATAGTAAATAATAATAATAATAATAATAATAAAAGATCGTTATAAAAATTTCATAAAAATAGGAAAAAAGATAAGGAGGTAAATGCAAATAGCCCTTAAATTTAAATTTATAAGGTCTGCGTGCAAATTTACAGGGGACCGTAGAAAATAATTTTCTATTTTAAATATTTTTTTAATAGATGTATCCGTAATGTAATACTTAACAAAAATTCGAATTTATATGATATTTTTATTGTTAAAAATAATATTCCAATTCCTTTATTTGCTGGTTTTCAAAAATAAAAATACTAATTTGAGGTCGATAGATTATGAAATTAGTGGAAAATTTAAATAAGACACATTTAAAAAATTCTTTTACGTATTTTTGATATGTTGACGTAACTTATTTTTGGAATCGCAAATTGTATATGAGCTCTCTCTATGGAAGTTGTTAAATGTTAATTGCCATATGCTTATTCTGAATTGTTAATGAAGTAATTAACTCCCATTACCCATCTGTTTATGCATTAGGTGAAAGCTCGTGGAATGCCAAATTTATGCATTAGGTGAAAGCTCGTGGAATGCAAAAAAAAAAAAAGAAAAAAAAGAGAAAATGTCTTACGTCTATAGATGCTTTTATGTGTTTTTTGTATGTTGACAGAGCTTATTTTCAGAATTGTGAATTGTACATGAGCTCTCTCTGGAGGCTGTTAATTCCCATATGTCTGTGCTGAATTTTTCCTGAGCTCTCTCTATGGAAGTAACTAATTCCCAAATGTAGCGAATGAAATCAAGAAAGCATATTTTTATATTCGTTTATTATTTTTGATTTATTAGTAATTTTGATTGCTTTGGAAAAAAAAAAAAAAAATTCATGGTTCGGTTCTGAATAATCAAATCTTTTCCCATATAGCAAGGAGGGTTGCAACTTGCAACCACTTCCAAAAAATACAAGATAGAAAATTGGAAATGATAGTTCCAGAAAAACTTAATTTGCATTCTGCACTCCTTGAGCAAAACTGGGAGTTCCAGGATTGTCATTAAGGAAACTAGCACACCGACATCAACATAAACTAACATCATTCACACTCCAAGCAGAAGGGGACTGCCTTCCTTTATTCAGGATAGCTATAGCACTTCTGTCTTAATTAATTTACAGGGCCATCAAGATGCTTCTTAGCACTAGACCTCATTGTCCCACAGCTCTGCCACACTCCTGAAAGGACCCTCGCTGCTGTTCACAAGTACTTCTGCACCATCCACCTCTCTCTTCTGCGTCAAGTACAAAACACAAGGTATAAAACCAGAACAATACAAACAGATGGGCAGAGATCCAGTAATTATGAACACAGAATTCCAAAAAAGAAATCCTGATTAGTCGGTCCAAAAATCACAAGTTCATGGTGCACACTCCACAATCACTGGCTTATATCTAGCAGTCCCGGATTTAAAAGGCTTTCATGTACCTGGTCAGGGAAGCTGCTCAAAGCCCGAAAATCCTCCTCGGGAAGTTCCCACCCAGCAACCATAATGTTTTCCTTGATTCTGTCGTCATGTGTGGATTTGGGGATTGTACTTGTACCTCTCTGAAGAGCCCATTTCACCAATACCTGAGCCGGTGTTTTATTCAGCTTTCTTGCCACCTGATTTATGATACATAGATAAAATAAGATAGCATACGAATTTTCATCAAAAAAAAAAAAAAAGACAGCATACGAACGAACAAGCCCCGGATCATAGGGCAGTGACCTCAGATTGCAGGCTAGTCCACCATGCGTTTTCCAATTGATTGTGAAATTTTGATTTATTTTTCTGTTTTGATGATTCGAATTACTGGGTGTTCTATTCTGAGGCCAGGTTTTTGCACTTGAGTGTGATTCATTCCACGAATGTGGGCGCCAGATGAATAAAAGCAAATCCGGAAAAAAAAAAAAAAAAAACACATTTATCCATGTGTTTCCAGCATGTATGGAGAAACAAGTCATGACTACTCTGACCTTCTGAACAATAGGATGATGGATCAGATCTCTGCCTTGAGAGGAGGAACCCAGGGGTGAATAAGCCTGCAAGTAGCAGCAAGGGCAGATTCATCAGTTATCTTTGGTGAAACAACACAAAACAAAGATTATAATAAGGTTAATGATTTTAGTTTAACATTGAAAGACGAAGGGAAAACAACTGTGGCCTTCTGAACGCCTCTTGTTTCAAAATATAAAACCGAATGAGGAAATTTGCTTGAAAGGTCTAACGCGAATGACTATACATTTATAGAAGAGTGAAACAGTAACATCGATGACTATTTAATATCTAGTATGAATTTCAAAATTAAGTATAAATGATTGAACGTGTTACATAATTGATCTCGGATGAAGATTTGTAATACCTAGGTCTTCCACATTTCTGCAAACTATGATTTCCAATAGTTAAATTACTCTCAGTTCAGACAGCTTACAGTAACATGGATTCCATTCCTTCTGCATGCTTCTAACATGCTGTCATTCCTCCAACCAGGGTGCATCTCCACCTATATCCGCAATAACACAAGAATCCACAGAATCAAAATCTTTTCATGTAAATAAAGCAGAGGACATCCAGAAACCATCTATCTAATCAACTTTTGTAATTGAAGTGAAAAGAAGCATGAACTTTCATGGCTTGATTCTGTCTTGGACTACATTGATGCGATACAGAGAGACAATTGGAGGATATACTAAGATGTGGGTAATTGTACCTGACACACAGATGGCATGGTTTGGGCGAACTTGAGCAGCTTTTCTAACTTTGGTACAGCGTAATTGCTAATGCCAATGTCCCTGACAAGATTATCTCTTATGAGCTTTTCCATTTCTCTCCACACACCTTCCATGTCAAAGTCCAAGAAGTCACTTGGTTTTGGAGGCCTTTGTGCATTTTCTTTTAGGTGAAACGGCCAATGAATCTGTATTGTCACAGCGTCAGAAATGGTGATGACATATGCAAACAACTGTATCCAAAAGGTCTCAAATCTAAACTAGTTCAAAATTATAAGCGTGCTGATAGATAGACAGACAGATGGTTGGTCTGCGGTCAGTTATAAATGTCGTTATTCAAAATGCTTAGCATGTTGGCTAGCTCCGTGTGAAATGCGAGTCATGGATTAATGGGTCAGGCATAAAACTGAGCACCCCAAAATGGCAATAGACTCTGAGATTGCAACTCTTGGCAAACACATCCAGACAATCAAACTGTAAACTGTAACCCAGTATGAGAGTTTTTATGGTGTCGGAGAAGAAATCTACAGGCAGCCAAGGATTCATTACTTTCAAGTTTCAAACGTACCAGAAGAAGATCGAGGTAGTCCAGTTGCAGGTCTTGGAGGGTCTTGATCAATCCCGGTCTAACTCTTTCAGGAGACAGATCTGTGCACCTGAGTAAATACAAGCATCATCAGATAGAAGTTAAAGAAGTCATGCAAAGTCTGCAGACAAGTCAAGGAACCAAAATTCTGATTTAAATTGGCCCTCAGTAAACGAATAATGAACTTCTCTATTACAATCCATACCACAACTTGGATGTGATGAAGAGCTCTTTCCTTTCTACCCCCGCCAGCATGGCGGCCTGCAATCCTGTTCCGACCTGTGATGCAAGAAGACAACATACTTTCGGACAGAGAAAAGTTAAAGAGAGAACACATGCTGGTTTCTTATGCGAACTGAAGATCATTCCATACATTTTTGGAAATTTTCATCCTCCAAAAAATGAAAACCATTCAAGTGAATATTAACCACTGAAATTCTCAAGTGGGAATATGACCTGCATAAGCTTCCGGTATATATGATCTTTCCAGTCATAAATAATTATACAATGATAACACCATGATTGATTTGGATCTAACTAAAACATTATTCTTGATAGAAAAAAGTTAAGTTCCCATGTATGAGTGGAAAATTGTCAGAAGAATCAGGAAACATTTACCTCCTCTTGCACTCCGTATTCAGCAGCAGTGTCCACATGCCTATACCAAGCCTGAAAATATAAATTTTAAATGCTTGCATTTTGATAGCCAGTTAGAGAACTTAAGAGCCTTGCATATATATTCATTAAAAAATTCATCCTACCAACGGAAAAATAGAAAGTTGTATTACCCAAAGGAATTCCATCCCACAAGAGCAAAACAAAAATGTTCAAACAGGTACAAACAGTTGTGCTATTGGCTGTAGGAGTTGGACAGAGAACCCAGAATCAAGAGATCATCTAAATATTTTTTCTTTCTTAATTTAAAAAATCCGCTTTTGTGCTTTTGATCAGTTGTTCTCTTCCACTCCATCGGATGGTTTATTGGGGCCCTGAAGGACATAGCCAAATCGATGACAAAAAGCTAGCAAGGCGGTGTACCTCGACTATTGCTGTGAAAACAGAGTTTGAAACTTGTTGGCCTGATCTCCAAGTGCCTAATCCAACGGCTGGGATGGATTGGCCACTGATGAGCTTAAAAGATCCCGTTTCCACATTTTGGGGAGGGCGTAGCTGCTGGGCCATCTTCCTTTCCTAGTGCCAACACTCTCCCGGCAACAAAAATTAATCAACTCGAGAAAACCTTGTCCCCTTGAAAGGACATATATATGCATTCACGGGAGGAGGGATTGTAATTGTCATCTGCCTGCATTGAAACGTGTCCCCTTCGAATTTAATGCCACGCATCTCATCGCTGCATGTTGTGGAAGCGTCAGGCACGTGTCTCTTCTCTGCTCTGGATTTCATGCAGACCTTGAGACGAAGTCGAAAGGGCCTTTTCAGATGTTAAAATTGGGTGGGATGGTATGCGAATCAGACGAGGGGATTAGATGAAAGAGGGTTAACGATATGGATAATGACTTAACTACTTACCGTAAGAACAGAAGCTTTGATTTTCTAAATTTTAAAATATATTGTTTTTAGATTTAAACTATTCATGCACGCAAGGCCCCAAATTAAAGGGAAGTACTGTAGAAAGTATATGCATTGGAAAATCACGACCCTCGATCTCCCTTGTTTTAATCTTTGTCCAACGCTAGAGTCGTCGAGCTTAGAAAACTGAAAAACGTACATTGACAGCAACAGAGGGAGAGAGAAGTACAAAGATCAAACAGGTAACATCTACGGTCCGGTCCTAATTACAAGTAGACCTGCTTTGGGCCTGATTTCCGATTCTCTGAAGAAAAGAAATGAAAATCGTGTATTCATGTGGTTGGTATTTCTTCCAGCAGGCCATAACGTGTCCTCCTGGCTGCAGCTAGTCATTCTTGAGGAGATCGTAGAAAACTTTTGGCTTCCTGTAGCTTTCAGCCAGCAAACACTAACACCAAAACCGAGGATCAGATCCTTGTGAATTGTTAGAGGAATATGATAAAAAATTAACAACCTGTAAAGGAATTAAATTTGCTTACCTGTGTTGCAAAGGCTAGGTGGAGCAATGTTGCTTCAGACCACTGTGGGCCAATGAACTGGAGGCCAATTGGCAATCCCGATCTATCATATCCAACCTACAATGTTGCAGACAGATTAGTCTGTGATGAAGCTGTTGTTAATCATGCTAGACAACAACTGAAGGTACAAGGGGTTGTACTGGAATAGTTATTGCTGGCAATCCCAGAAAATTCCCTGCTATCTGGTACCTGACAAGTGCAGCTGCAAAGTAAAACATATCAGATCATCATATGAAGAACAATCCCATGATTTTACGAAGAACATGCTTCTAATCAGACTGATTCAGGTATGAGGTGTTGTTTACCGCCATTTATATAGTCAAGTTCACCGTACTTGAAAACATCATTTTTTATGGAATATGCTGTGACACTGTTAAGAAGGAATCCACAAAAGAAAATATTTGTAAGGATGAGGTTGTAGTGATTGGCAAAGCTGGCTTACCAAGCCAGACGGATACCGTTAAGGTAAAATTACAGAATTTACAAGCCCGACGGATGCTGGAAACGAATAAAGACAATTTGTGGTTGTCTAGATTAGTCAATTTCACCAGATCAAATATTTAAAAATATATATATATATATATATATATATATATATAAATCTGAGATAACTCGTTTCATAGCTCACAGTACTGGGTGTAAATGGAGGTACCCGGTGGTAGGTGTAACAATAACATTTGCCTTCTTAAAAATCTTTCTATGGAAGCGCATTTGCCGATTCCTGGAGAAAAATTACATCCTCAAATTAGTCCCCCCAAAAAAAAAAAATCATATAAATGACAGAATGCACAGCAGGAATCAAATGAAACATATTGACAAAAATTGGAATTTGCATTTGCTTGGAGCAAAGTAAAAGTGCATAAGGGTATAGAAGCATGCAATATCCCATACACATGAAGAGTAAACAATAAACGAACAGAAATAGATATCTAAAACTGTTGAAAATTTCCATTAAACAAAAAAACTGTTGAAATTAGAAGGTTGCCGCGAACTGAAACTGCTCCTCTTTAGTTGATCAGGGGAATACAATTTTATTTGCCTTGCTGTTTTACTCCAACTAGGCCACGGGGGAAGTGGGTCTTAGTTAATTCCTAGCTGCATATTCCCATGAACAAGTTGAGCTGGTTAATTAAATTATGGGACTTTTGTGTGCTTTGTGTTTTTATGTGTGTACCAATCCCAGAGTTCTGATATCACAAACCACCAATGCATTTTCCATTTCTTTTTGTGTAAATCATTGACCTGCATTAACATATCTCAAATCTTCAATGGTTGCAGCTGCCATACATAATGAATAATAAACTAAAACATGAAAATACCTAAGCCGTTGAGCATTCAGATATTCCTTGCTGCTAAAAGAATCATAAATTTTGAGAGCTACTCTTGCATCCCATCCTGCTTCTGAGATATCACTGATTTGAAGATAGTTTTAGTTCATTTTGAAAAAAGGTGCAAAACAATAGGAGCATTGAATTGTAAACCATAACATGCAATGAAGATAACATACAGCTTCTCAAGAAGAGGACCCAGCGAAGCTGTGCATTCCGAGGCGATAGTTGAATAATGGGCTAGACGCATTTCTTCTATTTCTGGCACAGTCACCTCCACAGTCTTCCCAGTAGAACAGTCATTCGAAGATTAGAAAATAGTAGATAATTTATCTTATGAACTAATGTTGAAAATTTATACTATCTATTGGATTTTGATCCCCATGTTATGATTCTTTACAAATTTTTCCATTCAAGGAAAGGAAAGGAAACCTATGGAAAGATTAGTGCCAATGCAATAAGCAGCCAGTACCTTCCATCCATAATGCTTGCATAGTTGATCTAGGGCTTCATCACAGCAGGTTCTAATCTCGACATTGCTATCATTAAACCACTATTTCATCCAAAAAAAATGTAGAAGTCTAGTTGTCAAACAAACTGAGTGATTAATTTGTAAAAATAAAACAAATCGCAACATCCAAATCTTGTTGAGTCATCCAAATACTACGCAGATTTGGTTTCTAAAGCCATAGAACAAACCTCCCCATATTTTGCAAGCTTGACATCCAAAAGAGAGCGTGATGACTTGAGAATTGGAAAATTCAAGGTACGCTGGTCCACCATTCAAAATGCAACAAGCTTAAGTCAGCCCCAAATTAAGTCAGTAACTATACATTGCACGAGAGAGTCAAACAAATCCTTTGATAAAGCAAATATTCTTGTGGTTGGTTGTGGGGCACAAACACAAAACGCCTGAACTAAGACTAAGGCTTCATTGGGGGCTGCATTGCATAGCAACTTTTGCTTTTGATAAATTGAATGAGCACATTTTATGAAAGCGATATTTTTATGCTTTCGTAATATGCTCTTCCTGATTGTAATTTTCCTTAGAAAATCGGGAAAAGCAATGCTTAGAGCTCGGCCTCATCCAAATATTTATCGCAGCAAGATGGTGATAAGCAGTGATGGCAGTGAAAAAGCAATGCCAAACAGACCCTAAGAATTTGATTATTCGACTAATCTATTGCCTTACAATGTTCTACTGAGCTGAAATAAAATGTGACTTATGGGATCTAGCATGTGTGACAACTGTTGACAGATGTTATATATAAATGAAAAATGACAGAAAGTTAAGCTTCACGCCATGAAAAAAATGCCAAACCATTGATTGAGGAAAATATCAATAGTGACAAGTAAAATTGACTCACTGGAAAAAAAGCAGGGCGATCTGATGGAATGTCTCCACTCATGGCTGCGTAACTGGAAGAAAAAAAAAAATGCTGCTCACCATCTGACTTATACTCATGAGTCTAAAAATGACAGGAATGTGCAACAGCAATGTATTTCGGTAAAAGAGACCAACACGATAAGTGCATCTTCAACTGTTGCCGCCAATATGCCAACCATTCCGACAGTCCAGTTAAAGGGAAGAACACTGAAAAGGAATAGCCCAGTTTAGAATATAAATAACCATTAATTCTTGCTATATATATATATATATGTGACTTGGGATGCAACTAGGGCTTCAGCATGACCAAAATTTTTTGTGTTAATTAAGTTAGGCTTTTGAGTTGAAATCATTAGGGTTGGACTCAATTCAGTTGCAATTTTGGGCATTAAGAAATCTAACGAAAAATTTCAACACGGGTTTGTGCAGTGCCAGATATAATATATATGTGCATATAAGTCTTTTTTTACTATAAGTTTTACTTTCACGTAGGCCATTTCAGGTGGCTTTGTTACTCCTGCTTAATATTTTAAGCCATAGGTTTCTCCATTTCTAAGTCACATGTCTGCACTCTTATATAAGTTTCAGTTAATGATGAGCCTGTAGAAGAGAGAACATAAATTTAATTTACTATAATCATTTATAACTTTTATGTTGTACTTGATATACGTGTCTTTATTATATAAGTTTCAGTTAATGATGGGCCTGTAGAAGAGATAACATAAATTTAATTTACTATAATCATTTATAACTTTTATGTTGTACTTGATATACCTGTCTTTATTATAAGTTTTAAATGCTATTCAATTTCTTGGATTAGTTCTGAACTAAAATTTCCTTCGAATGGCTACTTCAGGTCAGCTTTTGTTATTTTTGCTTCTATTTTTTTTTCTTACACATATAGTTCGAGGTCATAAGTTTATATTCTTACAAACCTTAGTTAATATTTAATAACACTTATCACCTATAAAACAGAAAACATTAATTTTATAATAATAATTCACATATTGTGCTGCAATAAAAAATGATCTTTACTTGTAGTTAAACAGAATGGATTAAAAAAAAAAAAATCAAAACTACATAATAGCTTTAAATATAAAATTTCTCTCCAAATTCAATGAATTTTGAAGGGTTAGGTTTAAGTTGACTGCAGCCAGACCTAAACCAACTCTAGTTGCACTCTTGTTTATAGAATGAGCAATCCAACTTATATAATGGATCAAATTAGATTCTATTTACCCTGAATGTGGGATGCGATTGAAAGTTGGCTTGAAGCCAACAACACCGCATAGAGCAGCAGGCAGTCTCACAGAACCTGGAGAACATAATGAATAACATTGATTCAACAGTTCTTACAGTTTCTCATAAAGTTGTAGAAATTGTGTGGCAAAAACTTTCTGCATTTGTTATGATGCTTGGAGCTCCAATGTTTTTGGGAAGAATGTATCTTTATAAAAGCATATAAGCAGGGTAACCCAAATCATATCAAAGAATTGGCAGCTTGTCAATGAAGGATATGAGAATCCTCTGTCCAATATTGCTGTTTCCATGAACAAGATGTTTTAAAGGATACAGATCAGTTTGTAGTATATCCAGCCCAAAGCAATAAAAGATGAGAACAGTTTAAGAGATGGTGTATTCTAATCTTTCCTTCCTGTGGTCATATGTGGCAGCAATGCACACATAATATGTTCACCATTGTGTAAAGGCAGTAACTCAAAAACATATGAAAAAAGGATGACACATTTTGTTGATATGGAAATGACTGTTTCCATCTACTTCAAAATAAGAAATGTCTACCTCCTCCATCAACGCCAAGAGCAACGGGGCAAAGCCCTGCAGAGACCACTGCAGCAGATCCACTAGAAGAGCCTCCAGTCACCCTACCAGTATCATATGGATTTCTAGCAACCCTGCATCATCACAAACTGCAAATTGTAAACTGCAAATAAAAAGAATTAAGCCTCTCTTAGTTGGCTTTTCTTAGTGTTGCTAAAGTAAGGACTTATAATGAGGAAGCACCATGTCATGAACCCTAACTACATATGCCCTTTTTTTTTCAAGTATTAATTTATGATTAAAAATGTTGACTCGATGCTAATCATAGAGGATTTATGTCAACGTAAAATTAATCTGAGCTAGAATGATCTTATAAAATCTTGTCATTTTATTAAATTACAGCTACATATTCTTGTAAATCTATTTGCAATAATCAAGAGATTAAGATAACCTTATGTGATTCTTTTACATCTAAGGTACACCTTATTTGTTCTAGAGATGAATGAATGGAGCCACAACATTAATGCAACTGATCGCAATTAGTTAGGACCTGATAGAAGGCTTTGTTAATTATGCTGCTGCCATAATATCAAGGAATAAAACAAATGAAGAGTAGAGGTAGAGACCATCAAGAAAATTTTTATCTACACAAGCGTGTTTCGAAAGAAAAGGACTATACTTTGTTAGTCTCAATTTTTACCAATAAGTGGTACCTGAGTGAAAATATAATGCAGCTTGCTCCCACTTAGATATATAAAGACAGTGGTTTCATTCGTGACTCATATTGATATTTACGTACAAAATTGTTATAGAACTCATACTGGAACTGATTTCACATACCAGGGCATGGTAACTCCCTGGGGATAAGAGTTTTTTACCCATAATGAGGATTAATCCCACTCGTTCCAAGACCCAGCTCATGCATGTTTGTTTTCCCAACAATTATTGCTCCACATGATCTCAGGCGTGAGATGCAGCAGGCATCATTTTTGCAAGTTCTCATCTTGTGCAGCCACTTGGAACCGCCTAGAAGAACCATTACAAGAAAGGTTAAAGCAAGTAGAAAAAGATCCTTAAAGAAGTGTTAAAATCTGGATAAGGTGTGTTTGGGAAATAATAAAACTTTAGATGAAATGTTTTTGGTGAAAATGTTTTTGAATTGGTAGAAAATGATGTGGGGTAATGATAAGAAGTAAATAAAAAAAAGCTAGAATAAATAGGCTAGTTATGTGGGTAGTTATGTAGAAATGATAGAAAAGTAAGGTAGTTTTATAGAAAGACGTAAAAAACAATTAAAAAAAATAGGGTAGTTGTGGAGAGTGAAAAATTTTAATTAAAAGTTTTTGTTGTGGCCAAATATGCCCTTAATTCACAACTCTTTTATTTGGGCTAGTGATATTCAAAGGTCCAGGATGGTGTATATTAACTTTTCAATTAATCAGAGATGTGTCTTTTAAATTTTTTGTCACATTGGTATAAGTTAACCAAGTCTATGAAACATCAAATTTTCAATTAGTCAGCAATGTGTTTTTTTAATCTTTGTCACATTGGTATAAGCTAACCAAGCCAACGAAATATCAATTCTAGTTTTGCTCTCATTTTCTTGGACATTATGATGAAATATCATCTCCCTTTAGGGATCCTTCAAATTTCCAAGTAGCAAAGTATTTTAAAGAAAAAGCCTAAGAAAATAGAAAATAGAATTGGAAAACTTCAATCTCATGCAAATAGAATATAAAAATGAAATAGCTGCTGTCAAAAGGATAACTAGATCACCAGTAGTTGGATAGGGCAAGCAATCTATCTCATCCTTGGCGGCAATTAGAGTTCCATCCAAAATTGAAATTGGTTTTCCTGTAAAAATGTAAAGTGAGAACTTCCAAATTTAGAAATTAAGCATACAACTAAGAAAAGGAAAGAAGGAAAAAAAAAAAAAAAAAAAGAAGAAGAAGCTAGCTTGTCAATGAAGATGCAAGAATAATCCCTTGGATTTTGGCTGCATTTGGATAGATAATTAGATGCAATCACGAGGAAGGTTGACTCTAAATAAAAATTTATTTTCTTCTTTTTGCCTATGTTTTTGGGAACCTGAAACTGCAATTGCTTCCTTTGGGTACAAATCAGAAGCAAAAAATTTTGATCTCAGACAGTTGATTTCTTCACTTCTTCAATTTTATTTTTGTATCTCTTTCCAAAATGTATCCAGATAATGATAATAGCCACATCCAGAGGAACAATTCCTTAAACCGAAATTGTAGAATATAGGATTTTTTTAGAAAACATTCCATCATTGTCTTCTGTACTGAACCTTCCCCAAGGAGATACTTGGTAACAATCTCCATGCTTTAGGGTGTTGAATCAAAACTTGAGGATCTATAGCACACAAATAATGGGGCTTGTCATTGCTGAAGTAATAATTTTGGCAATTCTGAGTCTGAGGTTTCTATGATCCATCATTTCTATCAAGAGATTAATTTCAGAAGACTGTGCAGCTGTGCAGCGAATTTCCAGTGGATTTGACAATTACCTCTCTCATATCGGAGAGTTGATTCAGTGGCTTGCTGTCTAATGTCTTCAGCATAATAGTTAATAAAGAATGACATCTGCAGCTCAGGCTTGGAAGATTCCTTCACTGCAGCCAAGAATCTCTCTGCAACCTTTATATCAAATGTGGATAGTGAAACTACCAGAATGGGCATGCACAAAAAAAAAAATTACTCTTCCATAAATACATTGCAAGGAGAATATACCTGAAGAGGAGTCGTCTCTCCTGAGCTGTAGGCCTGTGCATAATCTCTTATAGTCCAACGTTGGAACCCAGATACTGCCTTTTTTACTGTTTCTGAACTTCGGGAGATGCACTGAACTGCTTGCTGAACTTGCTCGGATGGGGATGAACCATGTTCAGCAGACATGATGTCTTGCTCTTTAGGATCTGTAATGGTGGATCTAAAATTTTAAACGCAAAATATATCACAAAACTCTAACATATTTTGATAATGCCCAGTTTCTGTGATTGGTCTTATTGTCAAACCAACCGTTTAACATCAACGTGAATTATTTAACACGAAGAAATGTGATTGAACTCAGAGAGGTTTTGTCCAATGATGCAAAACAACCTAACAGTGTTAACAATGAACATTTCCAAGTAGACCTCTTTCATGAAGAACTTTTACCTTCGGAGAAGTCTTCAGGTGAAAATGTTGGCGGCTCCTCTAACTCTGCAAAGGTGACAAGCTGCAGAAAAAGCGGACCAAATAATCATCTAGTGGTATCCATGGTGACACTTAAATATGATGGTTAAAATAACTGGATTTATCAACTGACAGTCGAAGGCACACAAAGAAAAAATGGGGAAAAATCATACCTTGTGAATTAAATTGTCCTTCTTTAATATGTACAGAACTATTGGACCCACAATTTTCAACTCCAAAAGCCATACGAAAATCTTAACAATGATTCCGGCGAGGCGGGGAGCTATGCAAACATAACAAATTTAGAATGTTAATAAAACGAACATACTTATGGCTAGTGGACCATTCTTAAAATTTGTATTCAACTACCGGTAATCATAGAACGGTTTAAACTATTGGCATGCGAGTGATAGGCTCAATGTCGATTGCAAACCAAGGCCTCAAAAATTTTACCAAGAAAAAAAAGAGTTACTATCCATTAAATTATTCCCAATTGTCCGTTCCTGCTGCCTAGATTGTACCTTTTTTTCCAGTTGCCTAGACATCAATTTCTTTAGCAGAAATCTTTGAGATCATGTCTATGATGATTCAGATACATTTCACCCACGCCTCATCGTGGTTCAAATTCCACCAAGTTATTGCTATCAGACCATTTCCCAGTCAGCAGGAAACAAGATACACTAGAAAATTTATAAAAAGAAATAATAATAATAATAATAATAATAATAATAAAGAATCAGAGTGCAAACGGGGAATGATGATGCAAATACACAACCCCAAATGTCGACGAAATAAATTTTTTTCCCATTAGTAAGAAGCATCATGCTTCTTCTATAATTGTTGAAAGAATTTATGCTAGTGATGCAAGCAGGAAATCATTTTCATCCCATCCTTTTCGACGTTGGTGGCTGTTTAAACTTCAAACAGTGTGTACGACTAGCTCTATTTTACAAAGGAAGAGAATCGAATAATATTTAAAATTCCAGGGAATCGTTTCAGCTGAAAATATCAGCGTAAGTACATTATATATTCTGAATCCGACCAATTCCAAATTCTGCGGAAGATGGTTGGGCAAAAACTTATCAGGTAAATCGCATTCATTTCACAGAAAAATCTTCCATCGGCAGCCCTACCTTCCCCAGAAAAGTATTGTACATACGGTATCGATGGTATATCTCCACTTCCCCCGCCATTTCTTTCCAGTTTCTACGGCGTGTACTAAGCAATCCAACGCCATTTGCACCCTCAATACCAATGCATTGATACGCAGCATCCGCTGCATCAAGGGCTTCTTCATTTTGTTCACTTCTCCGTGAATTTGCAATTTTGAAGAACATTTGGTAAAAAGATAGAATAAAATTGAAATAAAGGGGAATGTTGATAAAAAATATTAAAATAGAAAGGTAAAGTTGGAAAAATAGAATAGTTTGATTGTTAAATCACGTGTAAGAAAGTGGGTTTGGGATACCTCGCCCCCCATCCCATGCCGTTTATGGTGATTCCCGAATGTCCTTTAGTGTAAATATATTAATTTTGCAAATATACCCCAACCTACGAATTTTATTACAAAAGCACGCCTTCCCATTTACGATACACCGCAATCGCAACCAACTTAAACTGCAACCAAATTATTTGATTTTATAATTTTTACTCCAGAATCATTGCTTCAAAAACATCGTCACTTATAAGATTTATTTGGATATCAAAATTTAACCCACTTGTCTTTAAGATCTGCTACGATTACACAGATTTAGTTGCGTAGCAAGCGGCTAAAAGTTGGCGGTAGGGTTGCTTTTATTATAAATAAGAAAATTCTCCGGGATTAATAGTTATGAGGATAGAATTTGCAAAACGGAAAAAAGATGAGGGGCAGACGAGCAAGTGCAGTATTATGGATGACGCCGTGTGGTAGTGGTAGAAGCAATGGATTCCGATCACAAGCATTTGCGCCAATCCACATTTGATTTTTAAATCCCATGCAAATCTCAACGACCCGAAACTCGATCAACCAACGGGTTAAACGGGTCAATGTCCAACAGAATCTGATCAAGCTTAAATAATCGGTTCCAACGAGATGAACAAAGAAGGAAAAGAATAACGAGATCCATTAGTGATTCTCATCACGGAAACTGGGGGGGAAAAAAATTAAGAATGAAACATTTTGAATTCTCCGCATTCAATAATTCACTTCGATCAGACGTCCAAATTAACATCGCCTGTGACGCTACCAATTAAGTAATTCCACTAAAAGAGAGGTGGGTTCGCACCTTTAACGTTGGCCCGGAGATACGTTTCCTTGCTGTGGGCGCTGAGATCGACGTCTTCGACAGGCCTGTAGATTTTCTTACTTTGGCCGCCGAAGAGTCCCATGAGTGCAGTGCGATCAAGGGAGAGAACTGCTGGCACGAACAGATCAGCGTGCTCTGTCTAATATAAGGATGGGCGGAGAATGCAAGAGGGTGGGACCGCGGGAAGGTTCCAATCATAATGCAAAGCAAGTTTGTTACTTACATGGATTGTTGTGGACGGACGACGAGAGGATTTCTAGAAGGCGGAAGGGAAATTACGGATTTTGGTGTCATTAGCTTTTTCTTGTAAGAAAGGCCTGCAGCGGGGGATTCGAGGCTGCTGGTTTTAATATCGGTAGTACGAAGGACGCAGTAGGGAGAGAGGGAGTTTCGAACATCGTCCACCACCAGTAACTGTTTTACCCGTGAATCCCCACCTTCGGGCCCACTTTGTGAATTTCTTTCCAAGTGGCGAAAGCAGGGGAAGCCTTTCGGAGGTTTTCCCCGCAAGGCCGTAAGTCTCTCGAGTAGTCGAGTGGCAGCCTGGCAGGATGGGTGGAAGGCTTTGGGAGGATTTTTTTCGTATAAGTACCCAAGTTTGTGAAATTTTCACTTTGGACTCTTAAAAGAAGCCCACCACCGCTGACTCTTATAAGTACCCAAGTTTGTAAAATGAGAGGAGTAATGATCTGATTTATCTTGCGCCTTTGAAATAAAAAGTGCTAGATATCGTTGTTATACGAAGTATTTCTTTGACCTTAAACATGCAACATTTTTGTTGAATAATAAATATAATAAAGTTAAAAGAGTAACGATACTATTAACCAGAGTTAAGTAATATTTGCCTCAAAAAACCTATCTATTTATAATAAACAAATTTATTTTTCTTTATACATTTGTTTATTTAAATGTATCTAATATGTAAACTAAGTTTTAACATTTTTGAATATGTGTATGTATTTTTTTAAAAAAATTTAAAGATAAGAGTATTTTAAATACATATATACACGTGTATGTTTAGAAATCTCAAAAAATATATAAATATATCTAAAATTAGTAAAACTTGATTTCCATGTTAAATACACTTAAATAAATAAGTGTACAAGAAAAATAAAAATATATCATAAATGAGTTTTTTTAAGTGGACTAAACGAGGTATTTGCTTAGCCTGAGCTAACAGGATCACTTCCCAAGTTAAAATAAATAGATTAGTTATATAGATAGTTGTATAAAATAATTAAAAAGTAAAGTAATTATATAAAAAATGATAAAATATAAAACAATTGTAGAAAGTAAAAAATTTCAATCATAAAAGTCTTATAGTTTTCCAAAGATCCCCTTAATCGTTTTATTTTTATACCATAAATTAATTGCTTTTGAGCTTAACTTAAGGGAACGAATGTGGCGCCCCGAACCGAGGCGTCACATTTGTCCTTACTCCAAGATCTTGTCGATTGGTAAGTGTGAATCAGGAT
>JAXCLR010000063.1:45374969-45391075 GCA_035584095.1 Annona squamosa | reverse complement strand
TAAAGAGAATAAAGTTAAAATAGATAGGTTAGTTGTATGGGTAGTTGTGTAAAAATGATTGAAAAGTAGGGTAGTTTATATAAAAAAATGTGAAAGAATAATTAAAAAATAGAGTAATAATGGAGAGTAAAAAGTTTTAGATAGAAAAGTTTCAGTTGACACTTTTTCACGTGAAACAAACGCACCCGTAACTTCGAGGGCATTGCTTTGTGTGGTACGCGTCAACGACGGATGCAACATTGACGCGGGTTAAAAGCGCGGAGGAGCATGCAGTTTGCATTACAAAAAATAAAACAAAAAAGAAAAAAAAAAGAAAAAAAAAAAAGCCGCTGTACTGTGGTGGCAGCGATGGTGACCATCATTCTCCCCTATTTCTGGAAGTGTCTACAGCTGGTGAGATGTTCGTGATATTTGTAAAATTATTATTAGAAAAATTTGTAAGAATAATTTAGAGCTTATTTACAATACCAATTAAGATGATTGTAACATGTGAATATACAAAAAAAAAATTGTTTTGCACATATATATGTGCCGAAACATGATGTTTTTATTTATTTAGCTTTTCATTTTTTGATGTTTTAAATATTTTATTTACAATAAATTTTAAAAATAAAATATTTAAAAACATCGAAAAATAAAAACTAAGTATATGGATTATGGAAACGTTATGCTTGGGCTAACATATAAAATTGAAAAAAAAAACAATTAAAAAAGGTCATGCACCCTGCGCATTGAATGCACTGAACTGGCAATTCGTGGGGCTGAGCTGAGATTACGCTTAGAAAAAGGCATTTTGATTTTTGCAATCGCGGCTTGAAGGGTAGCACGAATAACATGGCTAACGGAACCAGCCCCACAAAGGTCCATCAGCAATCAATAAGCAGCCACGGTCACCGTTCCATCCCGTCATTCCCATTCCACCGAATTAAAGCCCTTTCTAAACTCTAATAGTGGGGTTTCTATTAATTTATTCTTGAAAATGGACAGGTGAGCGCCTGAACCCCCACCAATTCTGCTCTCATAAATGCTAGCAAGTAGCAAGGCACCGTCCCACTAATCTCCCTCTTTCCCGACGTGTGTTAACTTTGCTCAGTTGCTGTCGAATTCGTTGGTGACACACGGTTGAATGTTTTTTGCACTTCAGCTCCTGTAACTTTGTATTTTGCCAATGACTTTTGTGTATTTGATTTTAAACGCTATAAGTTTGCTTCCTTTTAATTTTAAGACCTAGAGTTCAACACAGTCAAAAAATCTAATTAGCAATTGTTATTTGTAAATAAATAGTCTTTAGTGACCTTATGACTTAGTTGATTCGACTCTTTGTTTGTTATTCTTCAAATAAACATTTCAAAATAACCATAATTTTACCAATCTAAACTATCCACGTGATTTAGAGCATCTTAAAACATAGAAACCTACTCTTGAATTACTCAAATTAGACACCAATATCATAAAATAAAAAACCACACAAAATCTGCCAGACATAGGAAATATTTTTATCCATTGCGGCAAACAGTGATCTCTGTATCGCTTTCTTAGACAAGTACTAGCCTCCCTCTACAGCAACCCTACTTTTGTACACCATTGCCCACTAGCCTTCCTATTGCCGATCAAAGTCAACCAACGGTATTGTCGCTTATTTCCTACAACGACATCTCTATCATTGCACCTAGTTTGCTCTTTAGTCACCAAAACTTACTTCAAAAAATGCTACTTTGCCATATTGTCTTTGTTTCTTCCTTATTGTCGGCCGCTATGCAAAACTGACATCATCGTTATAAATCTATTTTGCATTGACGATCAAGGCCTCCAACAATCTCACACTTGCAAATTTGCATTGACAATCAAGACCACCAACAATCTGACACTTGCAACTGCTTCTTGCTTCTTTGTTGATGGTACCAGCGAGATACAAACAATCACTCTGCATGCCGCTACTTTTTGCTGTTGCTTTCTTCACCAATGTTGGCCAATGACAACCTGCAATTGTCGGAACCAGCAAAAGTCGATCTTTGGTTTTGCATGGTATAATTGAGTCGACTCAATTCAAACTTATAGATTGGAAGGTTTTTGTTATGACCAAGTTGAGTTGACTCTTATTAGGAGTGATATTGCCATTAAAAATTTGTATTGTAGCTATCGATAAATTTTCCATCCGTTTGGTGGTTTACATTAATTGCATAGTTTAAAACGCAAAGGAAAGTAAACTTATAAAAAATAAATACGTAGAAATCATGAATTAAAAATACATACACAAAGTTAGAAAGATTAAAAACTATATAAAAAAACTCGATTTTGTCCGCGCAACAATTTCCTCTGGGACTCATATGAGTAGATAATGTGATCTAGGTGGAATTCTACCATATTATATCATTTGGTTAGGCACGCATGTGAATTCATTGTAAGTCCACCATAATTTTTACAACAAAGTTACTATTCAAGTAATTATTTTAATTTTTTCACATGGAACATTAATTTTTCACTAATCAGAAACAGGAAGGAATCCGTCATTCAATCCCAAATGAGAAGAATTACTCCATCTAGGAGTCTCAGACGACTATTGTAGCACACAGTAAGTGCGGTTGGTAAATAATTCTGCCTCAGTGCTGGCTGTTGTTTGAGTTTTGAGGAGTTCGTCTTTTATTTTTTAGAGCAGTGTCTTTGGGGATGTTTGTTAATGTGTTAAATTGTGGAATTGTGGGAAATGGTGAAAAATAAAAAAAGAGAATATTTTGAAAAATGTGTAATTGATAGAAAATGATAGGGGGTATAGTTGGAATAAATAAATTTGTATGTAGTTGATAGAAAAAATTATTGGAATGTAGGGGTAAAAATAGAAAAAACAGTGTGATTGATGAAGTAATGATTGGTATTGAGAAAGCAAAAATTATTGGAATGTAGGGGTAAAAATAGAAAAAACAGTGTGATTGATGGAGTAATGATTGGTATTGAGAAACTAAATACTATGAAAAAATTATGATTCTCGCAATAGCTTGTTAACAAACACCCCCTTTGCAGTGACTCTATTAGCATTGAAGTTGCTTCCTTACGTGCCAAGGCTTCTAGTTGAAGCCGGATTAATTACAGCTCTCTGGGATTCATGCAGCGTCTAGATATATCTAACCACCCAAATAAATCCATAGTCGCACGATGGAACGGTCTAGACGTTGAAAGCAAACTATGGGACAGTCTAGACGTTGAAAGCAAACTATCATTTCTTCAGTTCCGGACTTCAATTCCTTGTGTCGTAGGACAAGCTCCTCAGCTGAAAGGGGCTGGATTAACTTTTTAGTTAAGCAACCTGACATTAGTGGAGGTTGATGGTTGGCCTGCAGTCTCGTTGACAATAGGGACACTCTGGTGCAGTTCCCCTGCTCAAGAAACAGCGCTGCTCATTAATTACTCCAAATAGTTTTCTGGAAGTTTTTGGAAGGACGTGTATCAAAATACTTCTTGCACCACTCCTATAAATTTGTTGTTTAATTTTTAAATTTTTTTTAGTAGTGTAAGCTTTGTCTAAACGCCACTCCTATAAAACTTTAAAATTCTATAAATTTTTTAATTTTATAGATACATGGGTATAGATGCATAAAAGATACTGAAAATTATCAAATTTCAAAAGACATGATTTAAAAGCAAATATAATAATAATAATAACAAATAATTTTTTATTGCACGTACCTGAAGTTATGATTCTATAAATAAGTAACATTTATTCTACTTCTTAAGTTATGATTCTGTAAATAAGTAACACTCAGTTGTAGTTTCCAATTTTTTAGTTGCTCATTTTTATAAGATTAGTACTATTTAGTTCATATTTTATTATTTTAGATTTAATGTATATCTGAGCAGTGAAAAAAATTTTGATGTAAAAGTTTTTAAATTAAGAAAAAAGATGTGATATAATGAAGATAGTGATGAGAAGTAAAAGAACGCAGTAGGTTAATTATATGTGTAGAATAGTTATACGAGAAGTTATGAAGAAATGACTAAAAAATAGTTGTGAAGGGTTCAAAGTTTAAAATCAAATTTTTTTAAAAAAAATGTTTTTATAGCATCCAAACATGCCCTTGAAAAATAAAAAATTTACCCATCGCACTCTTTCCCTCACATGAAAAAAATTAAAGTTTTTTATTTTTAAACTTTTACAAAAATACGTGCAAAAATTCTAATAATAAATTTGGTATATAAACTAAAGAAAGTAATAAACATGAACCAACATGAAAATAAAAAGCAAAAAAAATTAAATACACCCGAGTACAGTTCTTTTATTTACATATGCACCTTCTTTGATTGCTACTCTATTATGATTACTTTTAACAGTTATACATTTTTCTCATTATTTTCTACGTTTTCAATTGCTTTGTCTTAAATTTTCTCTAAAAACTTATTTCTAAGTAATTTACAAACTCAGCTCAAATATACCGTTTCCAAACAAGGCATTCTATTATATGTGAGAGGCTGATTAGAAAAGGGGAAAAAAAAAAAGCCAAAAACATGACAGGTTATTAGTATACTGATCGGTGCCCTTAATATTCATGAGTTTAGAATAGAAATTTATGATAAAATGTTAACTAGAAAAAATATTATTGATTGGAATTTGCGATGATCATTGATTGTGCAGTTGCTTTGATGTTCGCCGGGGACCTGCTTCTCTTAAATAATAAAGAGAAGTTAACAGAAGATGCAAACTTCATCCTCAAGTTCACGGTTGGAATGCATCTTCTTTGTAGATGTATTCCTCAATCAAGAATATTTGAAGATTAGGGCAAAAAAAAAGAATATTCGAAGATTATAATTAATTTCTTATAAGTTTCGTTGCGATGAAGATAAACTTTACTAAATATTAGTAAGGTCAATTCATTAATATATTTCATTCTTTCTGTACTGTTTTACCATCGTTCAAAAAATATATATAAGAAAAAGCAGCTAGACTTCAAGTTTTCTACACGATGACATATTTTTAATTTGAAACGACATGAAATCACTTTAAATTATGATATACTAATACGAAACAACTACTATAAAAGAGACAGAATTTAGTTACATATTTTGAGCCCTGAAGGATTTTTTTTTTACAGACTCAAATTTACTCTTGACAAATTTTAATCTTGTAGCTTACATAACTAATGAGCCGCTGAAGCTAGTAAACAAATAAAAATAAATAAATACTTGTATCTAAGGGTGGGAATCAAGGTGGGCCATACCGGGTCAAGGTTCGCTCAATCATGACCATACTTTTTAAAAATTGAGTTGACCCCTTTTTTTTTTTTTTTTATACCAGGTCGGGATAAGCTCTGTTTGACCCTCACTATTTTTTAATAGGTTTCGAGACAAACTTCGGGTTGGTATCGGATCGATCTCGGGATAACGGATTGGGTAAAAAATACGAGTCAAATGAGATAATTTTAAGAATTTATATATGTATCAAACATAAATATACATTCATATTAAATTTAAACATCATATGCTTCAATATTTCACTAATTATTAAAAAACACATAATTAAAAAAAATAAAATATTTGAAAATATAGTATAAATTTATTAAAATAGGTTAATATAAAATTAGACGTAAGGGTTATATATATATACAATTTTTTTTATTGATTCTTATATTGCTTCTTGAATAAATTAATTCTTCTATCGTTGATAGAATTGATTATATAAAAAAATGAGAATTTTAAAAGAAAATAATAATAATAATAATATTTAAATATAGGCTTATAATTTTCACAAATTAAAATATACGGGGTGAGTCTGATTCTTTGGATCGGGACGTGGTCGACCACTCCGACTTTATTTTTGAATTCGGGTAAAAATTTCTGACTCATCCTTATGTCTAGTAAAAAATACATTGATTTTACCAGGTCAAAAATTGGTCGGGTTAAAGCCGGGTCACGGGTCGACTTACCCAAATTCCTACCCCCACTTGTATCAAACAGTTATACTTTTCCAAAGGAGATGGATATTCTAAGAATTCCAGTAAACGTGAGGCAATGCATTGTTGTTTTTAGAAATGGGCTTGGGCTTGGGCTTGGGCTTAACTGGACCGGCTATGCACCGATCGTTGGTCAGATTGAAATCCCGACCCAGTGTCATACTCCAAATTCCAAAACTCTCGAATATTACTCGTCTTGCGGTTTTTGCCGTCTCCCAGCGAAGAAGAAAGATGACGAAACGGACGAAGTTTTCATGGGGAGTGGCGATCTTCTGCTTTGTTGTGCTGATGATCGTAACTCCTGCCATTCCTCAATCCCAAGAATATCACGATTTCGCTGACAAGCGTGAATTTCTCGGTAAGATTTCTCTTTGATATGCTTTTATTCTAGAATGGAAGGAAAGTAAAAGTGATAGGTTTTTTTTTTTTTTTTTACTCTCCTTACACGGGAGATTTTTTCCATTTTTCATCTGTGGTTTCAGCGGAGTTCCTCGTGAGAGATTTAGGCATGAGTCCAAACCGTTGGGCAATATTTCGTGAATTTCGGGATTTGGGGAAAATTCTGACCCCTGTCATAGTCTTGTGTTGATGATATGAAAGGAGACCTTTCGATCTACAAATGTTCCAATAAATGAGCTTTGCAAAGAAATTCCGGTGTCACACACTGAGAATCAAGCAAAGCTGTGAGGACGTATATTTCCAAGAAAGAAATGATAATTTGTGAGTTGTGATCATCTACAACAGAAGACAATCCAAATTCGGACATCTCACATTTGTTTAATGGATGTTATTCAAGACATAAAAGGGCTTACACAAACAGCAGTTAATGACATACATGACCAATTGGTTCTTGTTCATATGGGGCTTATGCGTCTGTGTTTTGCAGTTTGCGCTTATGTACAATCTCGAATTTGATAATGGCTTCATAGCTCTTAATGATTACACTAATGATCTTGCACCAAGAATCCTTTCTTATTCGTTACCATCAGCTGTCGCGGTTATTGTCCTTAACCTGAGTTAGTTGTTGGACCAATAAAAAGTGATGTCAAGATTTGCTACTTGAATTGCATTTTTATTATCTATTTTGAATGCTGCTGTTTCTCACGACACCATTTCGTGAAAATTTTTGTTGCTGCAGGCATCCCTAATACACTGAATGTGGTTTCCAACTTCCCATTTCTGGTTATTGGCATCATAGGGCTTGTACTTTGTTACCAAAATTACTTTAGGTTGAGGTAAATTATTTTTCTCTTGCCTAATAACTGAATTATCAAGTAATCATAACCTGAATTTCACATTTAAGTTGTTGTGTAATTGTTAACTTTTATAGCCTACAAGGAGAGGTTTGGGGTTGGACATGTTTCTTGGTTGGTGTTACTGCTGTTGCCATTGGGTCCTCCTATTATCATCTCAAGCCTAATGATGCTCGGCTTGTTTGGGACCGCTTGCCTGTAAGCTACTGCTACTGCTTCTTTAAATGAAAAAAATTATCCTTTTTCGTCATACTTGATTACCATGTGATTTCATTTCTTCTGTTTCGCAAACCCTCAAGTCTTCAAATGAAAGATTGAACCCTTTTAGCAGAATCGAAAAGGGCCCCTGAGATATTTCTATTTTGCAGTAGTAATTGAAATATGAATACAAGAAGCCTTTTTATATGTGCGCATTTGTAATAGCACAACTTTTCCTTTTTCCCAGAGACTCTTTTTTATACACAGCTGATAATGTGAGAGGCGTCTTTATATTTAACACAATCTCTTTGAATGACTGCACTAGAACTTCTTTTGTCATGCATGTCTATGTCAGCCAAGTACTGTTTTCTACAGTGCCAATTAGCCTTCTGCTTGTCAACATGAAACCCCCTCTTTGGTCATTTCTATTAATTATGTTTAAAATATCTATACGATAATTCCTTCAAGTTTCTTTATCAGAACCCACAGTGATCACCCTGGACTCAGAGCCCCATGAATTGTGTTCTTCACTCTGGTTAACTTCACTTCCAGTAGGCGAGTCATTAGTATTTGCCTTAGATTCTGCTTTGAAGTTCCTAGGGCATATTAGTGTGCATAGAAATGGAAGAAGCCATTATCAGAAGGCAACTTTGCCTATAGATAACTTGTTACTTTTTTCGTATAGGAGTTATCTGTGGTTTCTGCCATCATTTATTTTATTTTATTTTCATGCTTCATCACAGCTGCTCATTCTTCTCTCAGTTGACATATTTTCTTTATTTTTACCAAATGCAGATGACGATTGCATTCACGTCCATTATGGCCCTATTTATCATTGAAAGGATTGATGAGAGGCATGGCACTATATCTATTGCACCACTTTTGGTGGTGGGTATAATAAGCATTTTATATTGGAGGCAAGGATGTTACTTGATTTATTTTACTGTTTTTATTTTTTCCCCATGTTTCCATATTATAAATGTGCTGATGTCATGATATATTTATACATTGATGTTCTTAATATCTTGACACGAATCAGATGCTATAAATGTTCCAAAATCTTGGAAAGCATTATAGGCAATTCCTTGCCCTGATTCTGGAGTTTTTAATTGTTCCATATCACTTTTGCAATATCATTTTGTGATGTAAAAATCACATTGAAAAGCTTATCTTTAATCATCTAAGGTTAATGACATATGGGAGGTGGGAGAAAGTAGAATTAATCATCTTTTGAAATTGATTGCAAACCTATAGATTGTTAACTGGGTTTGCTATGGTTCCAAAATAAATTTTCTGGTGATTCCGAGCATTTTGATAAAAGAATATTAACAAAAATGACATAAAGAGAAGAATGGTAAGTCTGTAATCAACATTTAATGGATTTGAATAATCTGATTGTTGTATTTGTATGATGCCATGCAATAGTTGAAGGTCGCAAATTAACAGTTTGAATAGGTTATTGAGTGCCACATTTGTTTGAAAGTTTTGGGACATCAGGCCATGACAGCAGTTCATATACACTGAGGTTCAATCTTTGCATGCAAGCTTAGCATGAGATACAGCTGCACATGTTGTATGATGACAATAGTTTAGACTAGATTACCCTCCTATCTTGTCGTTAGTATGCAGAGCATGTTATTTGCTGTGTTTATATGCAGAAATTATAAATGCGCGTTCGTGCAGTCTTTATCAATGTTTTGCTAAGCCCATTGGTATTTACAGCATTCTACGAGTACACATCTCACGTAGAAGTTCTCATGGCATGTTAGGTAGGCAAATTCACAAAAATATTTGGACCCCAAAAAAATGGTGACCATTGAACCAGTTGAATTCATGCATCTTTATCTTAGAGTTCAAGTGTATGTTGTAAATTATTGATCCTACTATTCATGGTGTATGTCTTAGATTCAAGTTATCACTTGTCTGGTAAGAAATCCTCATTATGATAATTGAAACAATTTAACTGGGTTTGATTAGGGGAGCAATGCTGCCTTGAGAACTGTATGAGGGAAATTTGCACCATAAACCCTCTAATGCCCATTAGCGTTTTGGACTCCAAAGTTTACGTATTAGCATATTAAATTCTGAAAAGTTTGGACTTCTGCATCCCAAACCCTCACCCCTTGTGACAGCGAAAAAGCACTGTTACCTTACCATCACCTCTTCCATCACTAACCTGCGCCACGGTGTTGACATCCAACTGCGGTGCTAGCGCTTCCAGCAACAGTAGCCAGAAAGATGAGTGGGCGTAGAGCTGTACCAGTTACTGTCGTCGTTGGAGATTGGAGGGGCCGAGAGCAGTGAGAAATGCGGCCTGCCGAGGGTCCTGGATCTCCGCCGCTTATTTTCCTCCATGGCCTTTGCCACATTGCCTTGAATTTCTTTTTCACCCTCTTCCTCTTCGGCTCCTGCACAGAGGCCACTGCAGCCACCTCATGTGAAAGAATGGCATCCCAGGCATCCCTCTATCTCACATGATTGGCATGTGTTGATGCCTGTAGTCAAGCTTGATACTGTTGGTAGGTGAGTGAGTGGATACAGCAGAAGCAGGAGTGGTTACGAAAGAAAATCCGAGCAAAGCAGTGAACTAGTGGGCATCACCAGTGGTTTGTATCGACAATTATCTACTGGCGGAAATCGATTGCCCATGCTGCCATCTTCATCTGTTCTTCCAACAAATAGTCCTCTTGAGTAGCTATGGAATTGCAGCCCGTTTGCCTGTCTGCATGGTTCTCCCTATCCAAAGGCTTGCAGAAGCAGGCATCGACGACCATTGCAAAAATGCCCAACTCTCTCAGCGTCTGCTCCACAACTATGAAATTCTGCACGATAGATTCGAAGCCCAAAATGGCCACTTTGCTCCCTTTGGTCAGCACCCTTCCTTTCCTGATCTGTTTCAAGAACACGAACATCAAATCATGCATGGAGCGTGGTGTTGAGGTGGGAACGGATTTCATAAAGATGAGGTGAGAGAGTAGAGCATGCAGTTACCTCAAGCGGCATTCCCTTGTTGTCCGATGGAAGAACAAAGCCGATCCCATTTCCTTGGATATTGGAGTCAACTAGGTTGATCATTGATTGCTGCAGCAGTGGCAACCATGTGCATGAGCTTTGCTTTGTCTGAGGGCCCCATGACTACCATGTTTGGCGAGCACACCATATAAGCAACATCAGAGCCTGGACAGGTGTCAATAGCAGTCAATGCCAATGCCATTAATCCTTCTGGAACTACAGCCATTAATGGTGAATTTCCGTTTAGTAGCAGCAACAGGGGTGTTCTTGTCTTTATACACGATTTAACTGAGCTTTTCTAATGGCGTGAGGGGATAGGGTTTAAAATGCAAAGACTAAAAGTTTCTAGGGTCTAAAATGCTAATACGTAAATTTCGGGGTCTAAAATACTAATATGCAAAGTTAGAGGGTTTATGATGCAAATTTCCCACTGTATGATGATCATACTATCCATTTCATAGTTCATGTGTCATTTGGGACTTGGTTTCTTTGTCAAAGAAAACAACAGGAAAGATGAAAACATAGCCAATAGCCAATAGCCATATGGCTGTGATGTTGATGTGTGCCATGCGGACACTCCCGTCACAAAATTGGATTTGCCTTCTTATCATCTTTACACTGGCAAGTAGCTCCTGGATGGTCACCTTTTCTAGGATTAGGTATGTCAGAAGTCAACAGTACTGCATGAATGTCCTGGGTGAATAGCAGGGAAAGATCTTGAATCTTGGTTTACATAATCTTCTAATGAACCTCCTAGTGTTCTGTTGAGTTTTCTAAAAGCATCATTGAACTTTTTTTTCCGTAACCTGCAGGTTTTTCGATGATCTCCGTCCATATGCACTTGTTCAGTTCGTGCCTTGTATTGCAATCCCGATAATGGCCATCATTTTGCCTCCAATGTATACCCATTCCACTTATTGGCTTTGGGCAGCAGGTTTGTATGATAATCTATCATCAATTACTGCATGCTAGTTGGTCAATTGGCTGACAATGTTTGAGAAGTGGATTTTACATGCACTTACACAAGTGGGCATGCCTCGGGCCCAAATGGGTGAAAAAATATTTTTGGATCATTTATTTATTTGGCATTTAGTGAAAATTTTAAGGCCATGGTGTTTTATAGAATTTATGCATATACTATTCTGTGTTACCAGTATGAATGGTGTAAAAATAAAAAATTAAAATAAACAGATGCAGGAACAGGTTGGGGATTTTAACTTTGTAAAAATAAGTAAAAATCAAGTTCTCCCTAAAACACTCACATAATTTTTTTGTGGAAGTGAAAACTTATGTTTTTGGTGTATTCACATTTTGAAAATTTGATGTTGATATTTATCTATATACGCTAATCTGTTTTGGCAGGCTTCCCTGTTTTGTGCAATGTTCTGAAAATCAAGTTCGATTGCAAAGTCAGAGCAGGCCCTGAATTATAAAATATAAATTATAATTTGTAAAATTTTATGACTGATATGATCTGCAGCTTCATAATCGCTATTACATGTTCATTAACTATTAACATGGGAAATTGTTAGATGTATGTTTTAATGGCTATAATGCTTAGCATGACCTTATTAGTTATTATGAGTTTCACAGTGCCCATGATTGTTAAGTGTCACATGAAAATTTGTCTACCATCCAAGAACTATTTACTAAGGCAACAATAAGAATTTCCATTGCAGATTTTGTACTCACAATTGTGATAGAAGTTGAACTGTTTGTATCACTAATTATAATTCAATTTATACAAAATCATGAATTAAGATAAGGAACTCAAGTTCCTAATTGGAAATTCTAAAGTAGATATTTTCATACATGATTTTTTTTTTAATTTGACAAAAAACAATTGAATAATTCCATGTTTAGAGGAGATTGAGATAAAATTAGTTTAATCTGTGTAAAAATCGACCATGATCTAATTTGCATAGATTGGGCATTGTGCATGTGCACAATAGGCTCAAGAACACCTACACGTTTAAAGATTATTAATTGTTGTTCATCTAGTCCAATCAAAACTTAAACAAGATGACCAATAAAAAAACAAAACAAAAACTTAAACAAGATGTTTGTTTGTTATTCAAATGCCTTCAGTAATGAGATTTACTTGAAAAGAGATTCTGAAGATGGAAGTGTTATCCAAATTGTGTTCCAGAGATTCAACTGAAATCGTAAATCATAGTTTTGTCCACTTTGGTCTCATCGGCACTCTGATCCTGTTATTATCATGCATATGGTTGCCCTATGAGTGCCTCAACAGTAAGTTATTGGTGGGATTACTGCTGCTAGTTGTTTTTGGGCTCATGACAGGATTTAGTGTGGTGTAAGTCAGACTTGATGACCCTTCCCTTCTGGGGCACTGTTACTGCTTTGGTTATAATGTCAAAATTAGCCCATAATGTGCACATGTGCATGTTCAGTTGGAATTGATTTTGATTTTTGGCAGAAGTCAGATTTGCCTGGTTTATTTACTTTTTTTTATTTTAATTGCATATTGCAAAGGAAATATGCGGTTTACTTAATTCTTCTCCCATTGAATTACATTTTGTGCAGCCTTGGTTCATTTGAATTGCAGGATTCTATCTATTGGCTAAAGTAGAAGAAGCGGAGGATAAAGTGATCTATGGATGGACTCATCATATTGTTAGTGGTCACACCCTCAAGCATTTATGTGCAGCAATGGTTCCTGTTTTCTTGACGCTCATGCTTGCTAAAAGGAGTATACAAGGAGAGAGGTATTTTGTTTTAATATTTTTCAATCTTAGCTTATTCCTGTTTCTACATTTTGCCTAACCGTAACAGATCTTCATTCTCTTATTTAAAATATTATTTTTCCAAATTCACACCATTAATTATGTTTGTTGGGGCACGCGTGATTTTGTGTTACTCCATTTTTTAAATGTTGATGGTTGATACAAAATTTAATTCATTCATTATATCTAACATCATTTGTTTAGTTAGGAGATCAAATTTTATCCAAATCCAATATATGTGCAAGCTACATTTATTCAAAAATAGGTATATTTGTGTGTAAATTAAGGAAAATATAAAATCCATTCCCATACGTATTAGGATGTAATAATACTTCATAGGATCATTTGTCCACTTAGTAATGATATTTTAGATAGTTTAGATCTTAAAAATACCAGTAAAAATTTGTTAATTAGTATTAGATTATTTTATTATGTTGATTTTTCACATTTATAAACGGGGCCTGTATACAGCGATACTAAAAAAATAAAAGGGCAAGAGTTTGCATGGCAATAGTAATGTGCTGAATATAATAGATGGAGTAGATTTTGTATCAACCATTAAGAAATTAAAAATAGAAAAAGTTATATAGAAAGAGAGTTTTATAGAAGCGGCCTTGATGTTTGTTCATATCTATTTATTTATCTCAGCTGTTTACTTATTTTCATTAACTTATTTGCATGCGATGGTCGACCTTCAACTGAGCCAACTGCATCCTGCAATTTCTGTTCTGTTAGGCATCCTTGATTTGATTAATCAGCATATACAATCGTGTGAATGTTTAGATTTTAGCTGGTTGCTATATTCGTACCTCAGTGTTTACATTACTATTGCAGGATAAGTTTACTTGAGACGTGGCGTATTTCTTGGAGAAAAGTCAAAGATGGCCGATCGAAGGTTGATAATTCTACATGTGACTACACAACTGTTACAGTGACTGAAACAACATGAAAGGCGACTGAAGTGGATTGCTTACAATTAGCAAAATCACAGCAGAAGGCATAACAAATATCAACCCTTTATTGTCTAACCATTTTATAGAATTGTCAGATACAGAATGCCTTTGTGTAAATATTGCAACTATAGACCGGGGAATCTAGCGATCTAAAGGGGTAAGGCTCAAGAATTGTATATTACTGTCTCATTTGCTTAGAAGATACTGAAAGCCGGATAGAGCATATACAGAAGCTCGGATTGTAATTATATACAAGTTTGGATGGGAACTTCCAAATGTCTTTTCATGGTCAAAATGTGTTCATGGTGTGGAATCCAAATCCATTGGAGACACTGTAACATCAAGTTACCAAATCCGTAACTTGCATAAGTCAAATCATTTCATCGGTGCGGCGACCGAATTTTGAATCCTTAGGCGGGCATTCATTTCGATCCATGATACGGCTACCCTATGATTTTGCAGGCTTGAATGTCTGGAGAATTCCATGACTCAATATGCCGGTGTAAAGATTGCAACGCGAATGCCATATTTTTCTCGCATCAGATAGACATGTGCATTGTTTTTCGATCTAACTAATGCAATTGTGCGCCTTAAGAAGGAATGGGCAAACCGTCTAGGACCGTTATGGGATGGATGCTGTCTAATTCATCAAGACTCCGGTTGACCACGCTCAGAGAACTTGCTTTAAAATGTCTGCTCGTTGCGTCATTTTCCCCAGGTTGGATTAAGCGATCTGAAATGGAATTGCGCTGCCACAGAGGAAAAAAAGAAAAAAAAGTTGCCTTCGTGCACCCTCCGGCGAGCTTGTCTGGAATCTCATAAGAAAAAAGGAGACCGGCTAAGTCTACAGTCGCCTGGAAGCAGGTTAAAAAGAACGCGAGCATTTCGTTGGCTGACCGGACTCTGCATATTTACAACGAAGCGATTAGTGTGTGTTCGCCTGTTCGGGCGACGTTGCTCGAGGAACAATGACGATATGGAACTAGAACAGAAGCCTCCAGCAACTTCCGTATCGAGAAACGCCTACACATTCCCAACAGCCACCTTTGCGTTTCGGCTTCTATAAAGCCTGAGAATCCCGCTGCAGCAAGGGAACTCGACCGAAGATGTTCTTTTTTTTCGTGGGAGGCGTGCAGCCACAGGTACGCCAGGTCATAAAGACCGGCGTCCAGCGATGCATCAGCTGCGGATCACCGGCCGACCTCGTGGAGTATGACAAAGTGCTCAAGCTTTTTTTCGTCCCCGTGTACCGCTGGCCCGCCAAAGAACCCGCTCTCTACTGCAGTCGCTGCTCCCTCATTCTTCCCCAGTCCCCTTTCCCCGTTCCTGACTCCACCTCCGACAGGCCCTCTGCGATGCTATACGACGCCCTCCGGTGCGGTTCCTGCGCCCGCGTCGTGGATCCTGAGTTCCGCTTCTGCCCGTACTGCGGATCTGAGCTGTGAGGGTAATTCACTTGTTTCGTTTCTTTCCATCGTGTGTATATGAAAATCAGACTTCTTTGACTGTTTGGAATCCATGGTTGATCCGATCACCCTCGGGAGATGTTCCTTATTTTCGAAATTGAGAGTAGTTTTAATTTGAAAAAATGGCCATGTTCAATCGAATTTTGATGGAATTCTCATCTTAAAATGAGGTTTTGGATGTAGTATACGTATTTCCAATCCACTCCACTGAAAAGAGGAAAAAAGCTAAGCTGTTGCGTCTTTTTGCTGCTAACTATGAAATTATTACCCAAAACGGGATTACTGCAGCGTGGCACGACGGGCCAACATGTTCATTATTCGCTTGGATGCAATGCAAGGCGGTGCCGTGTTCTCTGCTGTCTTCTGTCTCCTCTCTTTTGTAAATACCATTGGAGTACATAACACGCTTGAAGCGGATCCCAAATCAAGGGGGGAAAAAATACATGGAGGGATGTGATGCTCACCAAGTGCTTGTCGTTAAGAGCACTGTGATCACCAGTTTAATTAAAATTAACCGAAACACATTAAAGCTACCACT
>JAXCLR010000063.1:45350178-45369449 GCA_035584095.1 Annona squamosa | reverse complement strand
CTTTTCTATCATGCCAGCTGTAGGCGGAGCAAGATTCACTTCTCATAATTGCACGCAAGACGACATGCTTTAACCGGCCAGGCGGGGTTGTTAATTATTGTTCAGCATTCGGTAACTAAATTATATTCTAGCAATCTTAATTTCAGCGGGTTAGCATGCACGGATTCTAACGGGAAAGCAAAAGGTGGTTGCTGCTGTTACTGCTCCCTCTCTTTTTAAGCTCTGTTTTTTTACTTTTGTTTTTTTGTTTCTTTTTGAAAAAAGAATAGGCTAGTTGCTGTGATTTTGTTTTATTGAGAGGTATTTTCGTCATTGCACACAACCAGACGGTGTATTTTCAGACGGCGTTAGGACGGAGGGTTTAAAATGCTAATGATAAAACTTATTAGGGTCTAATATGCTAATACGCAAACGTCGGGGTCTAAAATACTAATACACAAAGTTAGAGGGGGTATGACGTAAATTTCTCACTCGGTACCAAAACCAAAAATGGGTTTTATTTTTAAGATTTTTTTCAAAATAGACCTGATTTCAACCCGACTCGTATAAACCCGAAACCAAAACTGGGTTTGCACCAACTCGGTATCAAAACTTGACCCGGTCCGAAGTCGGTGTAATTTATATAATTTTTTCATAAATTATACATGTTTTTTTGTAATATTAATATATATACATGTTTCAAGCATTACCAACTCTAATTCAGACAAATTACTTTTTCCTCAATTACCAAAGTACGTTTGACGTAACTTAATTTATAGGATGGTTTTTTATGATTATTATCTTCTCATTGTTAACAGTTGCATGCATTTTTTTGTCTAGGTTGATGCATATTATTTTCAAAGATGTAAATCGAGGAGGAAGAACTTGACATTAGAAATGCAGATGGAAATCAAGGGAGAATTTATTTGGAAGTCTTTGAATAGTTTTTTAGTTTTTTTTGGAAACTTTGGAGACATAAACTCATTTGAATTTTGAATTTGTTTAAAAGTGGATGTATACTTATTTAAACTTAAGGTTTGTTTATATTGTCATTTTAAATTTGGATTGCACTTAAATTAGATTGGAATGTTGAACCATTATGCTTAGTGCATTTAGATTTAGTTGCTTTGAATAACTGTTATGTGGATTATATTTGAATTTGAGTTGACATGATAAATTTATTTCATATTATACTTTTTGTTAGTATGAGAAATTTGATAGTTTGAATTTCAGATTGTACTATAAATTCGATTCTTATTTTAAGTTTATTGGTATGACAAGTGGTCAATTTCTATTTTAGAAATTTGTATGATAATGTTTAGTTTCAACTACAAAGTTGGTATGATATGTTCATTTTTTATTTGCTATACTTGAGTCATTTCCTTTAGCTATTAAATAGAAATGACCAACTAATCATAAAAATAACTAATTTATCATTTATTTGTATGTATAGGGTGCTGAAAAATTGCTTGCAGAGTTCATTCAAAGAATATTGTAGAATTTAACATGATGTTGTAGAATTTTTTAAAAGGATGTTGCAGAATTCGGCGGAGGTTTGACTTTATAAATACAGGTATGTATATTCTAATAATTTTCTTTTAGATTACAATTAAATTTGAAAAAAAAACAGTTTATTGGTAACCCGAAATCAAACCAAAACCAATGTGAACCCGGTTCGATCCTAGATTAAATTTTTAGCGTTTGTGTTTGGATTTACTCCAACCTGGTTTGCTTAGGGTTTGGGTTCACTCTAACCCGGTATAACCCGACCCGAATTGCACCCCTAAGGACTAACTAAAAAAAGGTGAAAGTCAATCCCAATCTAATATCAGAGTAAGGTAGAATAATTTTTTTTTTTTTTTTTTAAAAAGATCAAAATTTAGCAAACTAAGAACTCGCCAGATTCCCCCGACTCATGGGTGGACCCGACGGTCTTTATGTTTTATGCAGCTCAGGAAAGCGGGGGCCATGGGCACCCAAGCCTAGCGTAACTTTTCAGGTGATGGTCTGATGGAGCTGTAGCGAAAATGGGAGAGCCGAACCGGAGCCGAGGAATGGAGAATGCTAGGAAAGGGAGAAGAGAGAGAAACCCCAACGCGGCGGCTTTCTTCGGAGCGACTCTGCTGCTCTGGGTCGTCTCCGTGGTGTTTGAGATTTTTTTCAACAGGAGGACCGAGCTTCTCCCGGTTGTTGCCGGCCTCTGCTTCTTCCAGGCGGCGAACCAAGTCTTTCACTTCGCTCTCTCCAGAGACCCTCTCTTCGTAAACACCGCCGTCTCGCTGCTTCACTCCACCATCACTTCCATTTCAGGTGCTTGTTTGTTTTCGTTCTGTATTCTACAAACACGTGAATTTTGCTGCGCTGCATAAGTTGCGGCATGCTTGGGGATTGTCGACAAAAGCTCTGTAGTGAATTAATTCTGCCAATCTTGTTTGGAGGCTCGAGATGGGAGTCATGTGGGTAGCCATCAACTGTTTGTTTGTTTGGTTGGTCGGCCGGAGAACTGAAAAGGGGGCTCATAGCAATTTTTGCTGACTTTGATGGCCACTGGAGGTTATCTGTTAATCTTTCCAGATTGCCCCGACTTTGCCTTACCATATTCTCCAAGATTTAGATGGTTGCATGCACTTCAAGCGTGTCTTAATGGACCATTTTCATGGCGAGGTTGCCATTAAAGAAAAGCAACCTAGACGTTCATCTGCAGATCTAATTGTATCACTTCCACTATGTTCCCATTGTCAAATGGGCTGGTTCATTTCCCGAATGACATCAATGATTATTCCCTACTTATTAGCTCAGGACATCCCCACGGGTAGTCTTTTTGGGATAGAGTTGGCTTGTTGAACATGTTATTATAAAGAGTTCCATTTTATTTCTATTCTGCGTTGTCCCTTTCTGTCTGTTCTGTTTCGCCTAGATATGAATAACAGGTGTCATTTGTAGAAATGCTATGTCAGCTGTTGGTTTGGAATGTTTTACACTTCTAAGATAGCAACAAGCCTCCTAACATCAGCTAATCATTTCTCAATGCAATCTGCCACCAATAATCACAACATTGGTTTTAGTTGACAGAGGTTTTACTTGGTTGTGGGTTTCGGGGCAGTAGTGAACATTTGAGCATCCATTTAGCTTTATCCATAGATATGTCATTGGCAAAGCTTTTCTCCTTCTAATATTGGCTTATCATTTTTGGATGCAACTAGCCATTCAATACTCATGACATTAGTTCTAGAAGCCAAACATTTTATTCAGTGCTTAATTTCTGTAGAAAGTGAATATTTGGGCATACAATCATCTTTATCCATGCATGTGTCTTTGGACATGCTTTTCACTTAACAAATTTCTGCTGAACATAGCAGTCTGTTGCCGCTGTTCAGGCATTTATTTAACCTCTATGATTCAATGTTGGGTTGTTGAGAAGATGTTTATAGGCCAGAGAGCCATCGGCAACTATATTGAAGGATTGATAGTCCGATGTAAATCCAAAAAAACATTATTTCCACTGATGCAGATATGCAGACTGATAGGTGCTGCCAAATATTCTTTTTGCTTCCCTGTGCCACTTCACTTAGCCTAATATTGTTGCATTTGCCATGACATGATTTTCGTCACATTAAATTAGCACTCTTTGTGCTACAGATGCATTTGGGTTAGCCTATCTTTTCTATTAAGTCATGAAAACAAGAGTCTATCCTCTCTGCCTCTGAATATAAAATTGTGAACAAAATAAATTCCTTAGGATATCAATAATGAAAATTTAGTTGGATTGGTAGCTAACCACATTCAATGCATTAGATCTTGGCTTCAGCTCCTTTTTAATAAAGCTTACATGGATGTCATGCAGTGGTGACAATTCTGATTAATGAATGGATGAATACTGGTCTCAGCAAGATGTTCAACCACTCGCAGTTGTTCAGTAGGACATGGCTTGGTGCATACCCAGTTGTATGTTTTTCTTGTGGGTACTTTGCATATGATCAATGGGATATGCTTCGTTACCAGCTTTACAGTGGTTGGATTCCTGCCATCCTCGTCCACCATTTGGTACTGCTTGTTTGCTTTACGCTGGCTCTATATCGGAATGTCACTATCAACTATCTCATTCTAACTCTTATCTGTGAGGTAAATCGTTCAATATCCTACTTGTATTTATGTCAATTTTTTTTTTATTGGTTTCTAAGAAGCCATAATCTGAATTTTTTTAAAAACAAAAATTGTGTTTGGCAATATTCTACTCTAGAAGGCTCTTATCCCATGTACCAATGCCTGACTGTCTTATATATTTTAATGGATGTCACCATACTTTAATATCAGGTCATTCCTTCATTGTTGCCGTTGCATTGACAATTCATGAAAATGATATTGTTGGTCAGCACATTGCAACTTATTAATAGACTAGCATCTCATCGGGTGCTTGGTACTTTGCTTTATGTTGTTATGTATATATATGGATGGGTTGCAAGTATTCAAATTTTGTCTTGCTCAAGCAGCGTGTTTAACATTTGTACTGCACATGAAAAATGTCATGCAAATAGGGAGTACCAAAGCTGTGCTACTTTATAATTGAGTAATGCTCCTAACCTACTTGACATGAGATGTACAATGCTCAACAAATGAAACTGCGGTCTGTTACTCAGTTTAACTGCCTTTAGATGGGCCATTAAGTGCACAAAAATTGTGAACCCTTAAGTCATTGTTGCAACAAACATAATTTAATAATTCAATGCTATTGCTTAGAAGACTTCTCTGTTCTCAAGGTTCTTTAGTTTGGGACCTCGTGCAATGTAATACTCATTCCTTGGGTTATTCAACCATGACTAATTTAGTCTTACTGCTCATTGTGTACCAATCTACATTGTTCTGATTCACGTTTTCAATTATGCAGTTACATTCCATATTTCTACACATACGAAAAGTTCGACGAATGGCAGGATTTCAGGACATGAAAAGCAAACTTGTGAAAGCTGAATGGGTGGCAAATTGGGCCACCTTTCTTACTGCAAGGCTCATGTGCCATATTCTCATCATATACAAGGTCATTGAAGATGCACCCGGATTTGGAAAGGGTGTGGAGTTTCCATTGGCCTTTTTGGGGATGGTGGGAATGAATGTACTGAATGTTTTTCTGGGGCTTGATCTTTATAAAGCTTACAAGCGAGAGAACCTCGTGAATGAAGGAAAGACAAGATAAACATGGCTGCGATCTCTCCATAATTCTTTGCATTAAACCGGATATTCTTTGCATGTGAACTGCAGAAGCCCTGGTGAAGGCTATACGTATCATTCTTGTAATGTAAAAATGTTGTGTAAAGTAAAAAAGAAAAATGTTATGATCTTTCTTGATTGTGGATTTTTCTATGGATGTATTTGCGGGCAACCCAATTGAAGTTGGAATATCTATTGCAGATTGCACTTACATCAGTGGCAATTTGTCTGTGTGTCATTTCTATTTCATCCGAAAATTCAAGGAACTAGTAAAAAATAAAAGGGCTTGACTACTGCACAGTCCATACATGATGGGATGGTAGCACGTGAAACGAGCTGCAAACATTCATTTTGGCAACTGTACTCGCATAGCTGGAAACCTTCGCTCTTGCACAAGCCTTTTTTTTTTTTTTCCCTCTCTCGTTTTCTCATATAATTCATATCTGTGTTCCCATATTATAAATCAATAAAATTATTGATTTTATAAATTATTAGAGCATTCTATTACCCGTGTGAATGATTCTAAATAAATTTTAAAAAGTGATTGAGGTAATATAACCCACCTTAAAATTCTCAAAATTTGTATTTTATAATAATAAAAAAAGTTAGTTCGATTAACTTCCCAGCACAGAATTACTTCAAGTCAAAACGTTCTACGCAACCAAGTAAAATCCCTTGTCACTTTTATTTATATATTTGTTTGAACAACTTTAAAATTCTAAATACAGATGGAATTTTATGAAATTAATAACTATACAAATTACGCTAACATTCTAGCACATATGGGGCGTGATTGAAAATAGTAATGTCAAACAATTTTGCCCCAGTTCCGCGTTGCAGGCTGTAGCTTACATTGTATATCATATACATGGGAGCGATTGAAAATTAAAATTTCTACCCGATTTAAGTTATTTCACTTGTTTTAAATATTCCGTACAGTTTGTGCCTAATTTATAAATATTATTTTTATAAATCATTCTAGCATTCTAACAGATGTGAGTGCATCTAAATAATTTCAATACTGTCCATAAGATTAAAAATATCCTCGAGCAAGTATGTCCTGCCTAAAAATTTTCAAATTTTATATTTTAATAGAAATTAATTCCAACTAATTTTTGGTCATGCAATCACTTCAAGTCAGAATGCAAACACAGTATTTGTATTTTAATTTAAGTTGTTTTCAGTATTTTAAATATTTTAATGCAAATTCTACTCTATTTATAGATTTTATCTTTTGCAAAGTATTCTAGCATTCTATAGATATGTGAGTGGAATTAATATCTATTAAAAAATCAATTGTAATATCTATTAAAAAATAATAATAATAAAACCAGAGCAAAAGCAGCCACCCAGCCAGGCTTGCCCCAAATCAATTTGCTATTTTCATTTTGCTCCCAGTTCGACTGCAGCGGAGAGCAGACCCACCCTCCTCCATTTTCTCTCAGCAACCCTAGCACTCTTCTCTCGCCGCCCTCGTCAGCCGTTGGCACGTCACCACTCGCCATCCTCAGCGCAGCGGTCTGGAGCTCGACGGCTTCTCCTTCTCCAGTCCAGGTAGACAGCAGCCATCCCCAGTCCCGGAGTTCTTGTCCTCTTAATATGCTCTTTGACAGAGTTTATTTTTTATTGGTCTCTGAGGCAGACAGATTCAAGACCATCACTGAGCTCGTTGGTCTCGGAGGCCAAGAGTCCAATGAACCTTTCTTTACTTCGCTTATTGTAAAATGCAACTATGCAAACTATCTAGGCCACAAAGTTGAAGTGTTTTCAGATTCGGATGATAGTTATCGGTCCATTATACTGTTATTTTGATATATATTGGTTGCTTTGTTTACTTTTTTTTGTCGCACAAGATGTGTTTGGTGAAGAAAATTAAGAACGAATAGTGTGAAGGCAAATTCCTCAGTTACATGTAGAAGATGATATATGTATTTCTTTGGTAGAGTGATCATTCTGGCACCTTTGTGGGGATCTCTAATGTACGTTTGCTGATTCATGGATCCATACATCAGTCTCATGGCGTTCTCTTGTTGGCAGTAGTCCACTTTTCTAGTGTTATTAGAACCTTGAAGATCTTGTTCAATCATTAAATATTAGCTTAACCATCTTTGGCACAGATATTACACTTCATTCTCAGAACCAGTTTCACATTAGTTTATCCTCAAATGTCAATATTGCAATTTACTGTTAATAGGCTCATGTTTAATGTTTCATTGAACTCAAGGCGTTTGATTATATTGCAGGTGATTGAATTGGGTGGAACACCAACTATTGGAGATTGTGCTATCATATTGTGATCAACTATACGAGCAACACATTTCATGTCAGTTAATGTTATTTTTTAAAACATAATATATTAGTGCTTAGCTAATGAATTTTTGAAAGTTTTTTATTAATTTTTTCCTGCATGATTTGTTGTGATGATTAGTCTAACATATAAATTTAAGAGTTATGAATGCATAACTAATTAAAAATAATTAAAATTTATGACTTCATAAATATATCATGCTGAAGTCACTAGTTCAAACTGGTTTGCTTAACTTGTTGAACCGGTTCAAACCAGAAGTTCCTTTACCAATTCAGTTCTAAAAACATTCTATACTACATAAATGGAACAAAATGATTTTATACGTGTGTGAATAAATTTAAATGATTTTATACATTATTTTTACACAAATGATTTTGTAAATTTTTCTGTCTAATATATTTGTGAATGAATCTAAATAATTTGCAAATGGTACATATGATTATAAATATTCATGTATGGATGAATACAACCAACTTACAAGTCCTGTTAAAATGGTTTTTAGAGTAAATTAACTTCAAAGAAATAAGTTGACTGGATATTGATTTAACAATTAAGGCGGGCCCAATTTGGGTGGCACTATGGCATTTTATAATGTTTTTTTCCATCCAAATTCAAGAATTTAATAATGTTGTCGTATAACAGAACTAAAATTAAAGTTTCCCTGGCCATCATCTGTGTATTTTAATAAGTTCAAGCACCTGTGTATGAACTATGAAGCTCCCTGCAAGCCAGAGTATTCCCACTCCCTAACCTTCACCTTCCCCAAGTCCAAGATGGGAAAGGGCCCAAACAAACCCCAGGTCTCTTTTAGTCATCTGAAAACATCTAAAATTTCCAAGTACCATTTTCCCTGCAGAAGGTAAGCTTTTCCTTCTGATTCCCAACTCTTCAGTTGGGCAATATTTGCTATTGTCTATTTATGTGGGCTTCTTGGCATTTCTATTGGCTGCATTCTTCTACTTCCTCGACAGGTTTCCAATTAACAGTGTATGCTGTTGGAAGTTTGCATGCATACCATATGCTTGTGACAATGCTCAAGGAAGAATTCATTATTTCATGGATTTAACCTTGAGAATATATTTCTTGTAATGTTGTTGAGTAGTGAATTTGAAGTAGTTTAAGGTCTCGTTTATTACAGGAATAATTCAGTGAAAAATTGGTACAACCATCTGTCCAGGTTTGGCCATGAATCACTGCAGCTTGTTTCAATAAGGATTTGAACTATTCTAACTTTTCTGACTACATTGTCTTCAAGGAAAGTAGTATATATAGATTTTGGTGGCAACTAATCCCACTTCTATTTGTGGGTAATTTAGTCTAGGAGCTATAATTATTGGAAGTGTGTTTCTCAAACATCAATCTGAGAACGGCCATTTGTTCAAGAAATTAATAATATTTCAATAGGAACGCATAGAATACCTACTAAGGTTTCAAATTCCATTTTAAGAAGGCAGAAAAATTTCCTACTGCAGCAGATGTTATTTTTGAACTGTTGGGAGAAAGGGAGGAGAGAAAAGATTGAGGCTAACCAATTACGTTTGACATCTGGGCAGGCCCTTGAGCAAATCAAGAAAATACCAAAAGAGAATTTTAAGGTTAACTCTCATGCACTTTCAGAAAAATTCAAAGTCGAGGTGACCTTGAATTAAAAGATCCCATAATTATCATAAGAACTAGAGGTATTAAATATACTTCTAAAATGATAGAGGAATTTGGTAAGCAAATTTCATAGTTAGGAAAAAAAGCATTAATAAGACCTAGTATAAGTGAATTGAAGTGCTGCATTTATGATCCTTAACCATGCTGAAAAGCATTATAGCTTATAGACAATTGAATACTTTAACAAAAAGGCGATGGATTTATTATTTAGGAACAATATTAGAAAGAAGAATCATAGGATATACTCCAAGTTTGAATTAAGATCCGGATTTTGGCAAACTCAGATGCATCCAGAAAGTATTCAACTAACAACATTTGCTTGTCCCATTGAACTGTATGAATGGTTAGTAATGCCTTTTAAAATAAGGAATGCTTGAATTTAACAGAGCAAGAACGTATCCAGCATTTTACAATAGTTGCAAAAATATTTGTAAAAGAAGGGATGATGCTATCTGAAAGAAAGTTAGTATGGATGCAATCAAAAATCATTTTTTTAAAATTATAAATTTAGGAAAATAAAGAAAGGCTACAATCTCATTTTTCCTTGGCAATAGCTAGTTTCCTAGACAAGATTGAGGATTAAAAAAATTATAAAGGTTTCTAGGAATCCTAAATTTTGCTAGAACAATTATAAAAGTTTATAAAAAATTTTGCAGGAATTACATGATCGTTACACAAATAGGTGTCCAATAAATTTCCATAGAAATTGACCCAAGAGGATGCATCCTTGGTCCAAAATATAAAGAAAGTGTAAAGAATCTGCCGAAATTAAAATTACTGGTAAAAGGGGAAGTTTAATTTTCAAAGTAGATGCATTAGATTTCCATTAGGGATGTATTTTAAAATCAACAAAAAAAATTCCTCAAAAAAGAAGAAGACATCTATAGGTACTGAAGTGGTGCCTTTAGGGGATCAAAAATAAATTAGCCAATCCATAAAGGCTAACAAATTGTTTGTAACCTCTGAGTCAGAATTTTTGGTCCTGACTAACTCAGTATGTGTAAAACATTTTAGAAAATTAAAGCTATGGGAAATAGGATAGGCAAAATTGATCAGGTGGCAACAAAAATTAGCCTATTGCAAATTTGAGACAAGACAAATAAAATTTTTTAAAATGCAGTAGTTGATTTTCTAAGAAGAGAGCTTGTAGGAAATTGTTAGCAAAATGGCCTCTTTGTCAGTATTCTGATGGAAGTGCAAAAAGACAGGACTTCTCAATAGAGATTACCCAGAACGTTGTAAACAAGAAGCATTCAAGAAGCAGATTATAGCTGAAATGAAGAAATTACTGGCACAAGCAGAGTGAGATTTCAAGGAAGAAAAGCAAGCCCTAATATGCTGAATATGTAAACAAGAAGACACTATGTATGCCAGTGCCCTGAGAAGAAGAAAAGGTTGAAACCTAAAAGAGAAGCTTCCGAAATTCTTCGGCCAGCAATAGTTAAAATTAATCGAAGTGAGAAGGCTAAGGAGTTGACTCCAGAATGCAACTCCTAGGAATGAGGAAGTTGGTTGAAATGAGTGGATCAAAGGAAAATCCCTAAAAGACTCAACTCTAAAAGGTACTTGGAGAAATCTGTCACAATTTAATAAGCACCATGTCCTTGTGATAGAATCCTTGAGGTTGAACCATCTGAAAAGGAATATTTGATAGATAATTGGCTGAAGGTGAATTTGGTAGAGATTTTGGAGCTAATCCTTAGCGAAAAGCTAAACATCTCTTAGAGCTTTTATTCACAGGAGTGATGAATGGCTACCATGGCAATAAGGAAAGCTATCATCAAGTGTTTGCAGCTGGGTGGGGGTTAGGATCCTTGATCAAAAAGCTTAAAAAGGAGTCTCAATCTAGAGAATCTCAAATAATCAATTTGCGGGATAAGTTATAGACATTCCAATCATCTTACAAGAGATAGTACAAGAATCAATTAAAATAGTGGTCTCAGTTTCTACCATCATGAATTTCATTGAACAAAATCCAGGATGGAAGTCTTACTTAGTTAAAGAATAAAATTACCCAATCGCTAGTATTTTTTAAGGAATTATTCAATGAAAAAATTTTACATTCCTCTTCAGTAAAACATGGTGGGTTACATCTTCATTGATTGTCATAATTAGAAAAAAATTAACTAAACCTTCCGAGACAATTAGATATTTCTTGACTTCTGGATATGGTATCAGATATGTAATTGGTAGGATTACCTCAACGCCCAAAAGTGGACAACAGAAAAGGAAAAGGAATTTCCTAGCTTCCACTTATGGATTTTGACTCTGGGAGAAGAACTTACACTAGAAAACTGGTGGGGTACTGATTCGTTAGACTTCTCAATATGAAACTATTTGCGGGCATGTGGTTGAATCATGCATACTACATATGTTTCAAGGATCTCAACCCTAAGCCTAATTCATTTGAAAAACCCTACCTAATCCATTTACAAGCTATTTATTAAAACCTCAACCAAATCCTATTCCATTCAACATAACTAGATTGGTTATTGGGCTGACCATGTGCTGAAAATGGATTACTAACTGTTGATCATGGGAAGAGTAATAAACTAGTAAAATAAGAATTGAAGTTAGGCAAGCATATTAATCTACATGCTACAGTGCATACTTATAGGCAAGCGTATGCATCTACAGACTACAGGACATATGTATGTAGCTTGGGCAGGTAAGCATGTAAGCAAGTTCATGCTCCACAACAATTCTATAGCATGAAGTCAACATTTCAAATGCACAAAAAACATGCTTACATTTCTATAAAAAAAAATATGCTTTACATGAATTGCGTTAAATAAAGCAAATGGGGATGGTGATATGCGATCATGGGATGTACCCTTCTGCCATGTAATGTGCCTTGCTAGACGTAGTCATGTAGGTTATGTGATCATGTGAGACAGTGATATGTGATCATGGAGTGTACCCTTCTGCCATATAACTCTTCTTATTAATGGAGAAATTCCTAACTGCACTAATCCATATTTTTTTTAAAAAAATATATTCTTATTTGTTTTGCCTCTTTGATCTGATCCATCTTTGCTAAGGAGGAAATAAATTGCCCTTTGATAGTTCTGCAGTTGTCTCTGATCTCAAATGCACTGACTGTTTCTTGTTTCATAATGCAGTTTGATTTTGGGAACATGCGGTCTTTTTACAAAAGCTTTCACACCATTCAAAACTATTTTACCCACACAAAGAGTAAGATCATAAATTATAACAGTGTAGGATGCAATCCTCAACAGTTTTGTTTGGAACCTTATGTTGCACTTATTGGGAGAGGAGCAGCTGCAAGTTTTTGTGAAGAACCAGCCAATTACTCTAAGGTCTGTTGGTTTCCCGTGCCTCTTTAGTGTTTTACCTCTTTCTCAGCAACATATCAATATCTCTGAGCTTTGCTTGACTGGAATTTATTGCATGTCCTGTTGACCGCATATGCATGAAATCTCATTTGACCTCAAAACTTCTACGGGTGATAGAAGCCACTGTTGGGATAGTTTGATGCATTTGTGTATGGAAGCCATTCTCAATGAACTTTGTGGTACGTGATTGGTTTCTTCTATGTAATCCTGCTACTGCACACAGTCATTAACCATTTTGTTTCTAAACAACAAGCCCCTGAAGATTCCTTCGTCTCGGCATGTGGGCATCCTCCTTTCTTCTTAAGAGGCTTGAAGTTAATCCCTAGGGTAAAATTTGTTCTTTGTTGTTGATTGTGAGACTTTCTTGCTTTTTTTGTATTTAACCAATTTTTTTGTATTTTTTATTGAAATTTTTTTACAAGACTGTTAATCTAAGTGTATTTAACATTTGTATCAATTTTTACCCTTTTTGGAGATTTTTTTTGAATTTTTTAAAATCAGTGGCATTTTTAGTAATTTTAAATTAATAAAAATACCACTGATTTTAAAAAATTCAAAAAAATCTAAAAATCTCCAAAAATGATAAAAATTGATACACATGTTAAATACACTTAAATTAACATTCTTGTAAAAAAATTTCAAAAAAAATAGAAAAAATGAGTATTTACACCCGGGTGCACCGAAGCTAAGTGCACCCGTGTGCATGATGTCATATTCCATATTGATTTGGTTTCTTCTGTTGAGTAAACCATAAATAATCCATTCATACTTTTATCTTTCTATTGTGTGTCCTTCATCTCATCATTCATGTTGTTGCAACTCATTCATCCTTTGAGAAGCAAAATTTCTTGACTGCCGGCATTGTATTCTTTTAGCGTTCTCATTGCCATATAAAATTTCCCTCAGCTTCAATTTGTTAGACGAGACTCTGGGTGTACTTCATCGCCAACTTTTAATCCTGCAGGAAGCATCTCTACCATTCAAAATTGTTGACCTAAAATGCAAAACATTCCCAATTTGGCCCAGCTAATGAGAACTCTGCAGTGTTTAATTAATTCACAATCATTTAATAAATTGGATTCCATGTGTATGTGTGGGAGGATTGGTTAGAAGACAAACACTGATTGCTGAGAATCTTCCACGGATAAGGGTATCTCTCTCCTCATTATATATTTGTGCCTTAAATTCATTTTTCTGCATTACAAACTATAAAGCCACAAAGCTTGTTGAAGTTTTTTCTGCCCCTTTTTTTTTAACTTTGCAGAAAGAGTTTTTGACATTTCACAATGCTACACCTCGGGTATCATCATCCTACAGATTTCCTGCACAGGAGCTATTTAAGCCTTATAAGATGGCATCTGCTCTCCAGATCAGATGTGTAACAAGCACGCCAAACGCTGAGGTCCCAGTTGCAGAGGATGCTTCTTCTGTCATACCAGATACAGCTAAGCGCATCAAGTTCAAGAGGCCTGATAAAACAGCAAGGCATATAATGCAGGTGGTTTTCATCTCCTCTTGTGAATAAAATCTTCTCTCTTTTGCCTTCCTCATTCAGCATGTTATTTCCATTGTAGATTTTGGACAAGGAATCAGTGCAGGTGGTAAAGACAGAAAGGGAGATCCCTGATATAAAGCCTGGTCATATTATCCAGCTTAAAGTGGTGAGCTACTGTTGTTGCTTGTTTTGTTGGTTATGCTGTACTGTTTCTTTCTGAGATCTGATATGAACAGGAAGTGCCTGAGAACAAGCGCCGTATTTCAACCCTAAAAGGCATTGTTATAGCACGACGGAATGCTGGTCTGAATACAACTTTTAGATTGCGGAGGCTAGTTGCAGGTGTAGGAGTGGAATCTGTTTTCCCTTTGTAAGTAATAAGCGTTTGTCAGGCCTGTATTTTCTTCTAGCATTAATGTAAGTAGACTATTCTTAAAGACTGCTGCCTCATGCTCGCCTTTTTTTTTTTTTTTTGGGTTTTTTGTTTTAGCGCATGCCATCATTTACTTCAGCTTAGAAACCAGATACTTGGATGTGTTTTTTTATGTCACGTTATACAGCATTAATTACCCATACTTCTGTTGACTATTCTTAAAGACTGCTGCTTCATGCCCACCTTTTCTTTTGCTGCATGCCATCATTTACTTCAGCTTAGAAACCGGATACTGGCATGTGCTTTTTTACGTAATGCTATCCAGGAGGCCAACAGCACTAATAGCCAATACCAGCACTTCTTTGCGCATAGTGACTACAGATCTTGTTGGCTGTTTATTTTTCAATGTTTTGAATTATAAAGTTATCCTGGGTCAGTCCTGTAGTGGTTGTCACTGAAAAATTTACTGTGACTTTATTTGCTTCCATGGTACCATGCAATTGAACCAATGCTCATGGCATTTGTGCGCGCGTCACTGGTTAGTTTTCCATGAATTCTTTGGCAATGAACGAGCTTGTTCAGACGTCAGTGTCCTGGTGTCATCTCATAATGATGTCAAAGGTTGTAAAGCTAGTTCATAACTGACTGAGTCCTTTCTTATTGCAGGTACTCTCCTAACATTAAGGAATTCAAAATCCTTGACAAGAAGGAAGTGAGAAGAGCAAAGCTGTATTACCTCAGGGACAGGATGAATCCTCTCAGGGATTAGCTCTACAAGTCGGTGCTGATCTTGTTTCAAGAGGATAATGTTTCTCATTGTTGGTTTGCATTGGCAATGCTTACGTTGGATCATAATTTTGTAGGCAGCTCATTTGGCCTCTTATACCTTGGGATTTCAAGTTACAGTCAACTGAAAAATTGATGATATCTCCGTCTAAGAAATGTGCATTGCTGTTTGCTTTCTTTCGTATTTGATTGTTGAATTCATCGAATGTGTTCTTTGTTGTTTTGCAACCAAAATTAGTAATATTTACCCGTTGAGTAGTGATAAATGATTTAAAGTAACATTCTCATTTGAACTTTCAAGCTAATAGTTTGTTTAAAATCTATAATAACAATAATTTGCAGTCTATAAATTAACTTAAAATCATTCACCATATTAGAATAATTTTAGAAATTATTCGAGGTATGTCATTCCAATCGAATGTTCAAATGAGTTGTGACATTACACCATCTGATTTTAAAGCTGCGTTTATCAAGAATCATTTCTTGCGTGAAGCTCAATTAAGCATTCAACTGAGATGATTTTTAATCTTAATTAATCAAAGAGTCCTAAGCGTGATTATGGATTAAGTTCGTTTTGTACAGATTGTGGGTATTCAACAAGCCAACGGTAAGTTCCATAAATAAATAATAAATAAAAAGCCAACGGTAAGGAAATTTCGTTGACAACGCAATTATAGAATAGTTTTCTTTATTTTTTAATGGAGTATTGTTTCCATCATATTCCATGGGTAATAAAAGGTGTTATTACGAATTTCGAACGGCTTAAGGTTTGAATAAAAGGCATAAGCTGAGATGATTTTTAATCTTAATTAATCAAGCAGTCCTAAGCATGATTATGAATTAAGTTCGATTTGTACAGATTGTGGGTGTTCAACAAACAAACGGTAAGAACAATAAAATAAAATAAACAACTGTAAGGAAATTTCTCTGAGAATGAAATCATAGAATAGTTTTCTTTATTTTTTAATGGAGTATTGTTTCCATCCCATTCCCTGGTGATAAAAGGTGTTATAATTAAAATTTCGAATAGCTTAAAGTTTTAATAAAAGGCTTTAGAAAAAGATTATTTATTGAAGGTCCTACCGGGAGTCGAACCCAGGTCGCTGGATTCAAAGTCCAGAGTGCTAACCACTACACCATAGAACCGACTTGTTATTACCGTTTTAAATATTTATATACTATCAATGCCATAATCGGGAGCACTTTTTTTTTGCTTTTGGTTTTTTTGACACGTATGAACCCTGTAATATTTTTTAAAATATTAGATGTTATTTAGGAAGTGATAAATTTTTGGCATAAAAATTTTAAAATAGAAGAATGATAAGAATAATGATGAGTAATAAAATTAAAAAATAAAATTAAAATAAATAAGTTGAACATATAAATAATTATATAAACATTTAAGTAAGCTAATTATATAAGAATTGAAGAAATAATTTTAAAAAAATAGTTATGGAGGGTGAAATATTTAAAATTGAAAAGTTTTTGGGATAAACAAACACTCCTTTAAAAATAAAAAAATAGTCCATTTTGGACTATGAAAATGAGCTTTTTTATTTTTAAACTTCCAAACAATTATAACGTCTTAGTGTTTCATAGATAAAATATTTACACTAAGCTCACATATGTGTGGCAAAAAAACAACAAATAAAAATTTTTTAGAAAAAAGAAGTTTATGCAACCATGGGCGCTAAAGCTCAGGTAACGGTGCAAAGGGGTGTGTCGGGACCCAAAAAAGGCGCCATTCGTTGGCCGCGAACGCACCACAGTACTTGAACGCAAGTCAAATTCTGAACTCCAAGCAGAAGTGCTCTCCATTTAATGAAAGTAGCAAACATTATGAAGGCAGGTGCAATACTAACAACGTAGAAGTGTTCAAAATTTTCTCGAAATTTCAATTTCTATGTGCCGATCGGTCCTTGATCCCAAGATTACCCCAAAACGCTAACCCCCAACTTATCAGCTGCTAGCTGATTACACAATCGGCCTACATGTAGTTTTCACCTCCTCCATCTGTATCTTCTACTCATCTTTACTACGTAGCAAACAAAAAAAAAAAAAACAAAAACAGTGATTTTCCGTCATTTCACTGAGTCTCAGCACGGCTAGTACCATTCCTACTGCGGGAGAACAGCTTGCCAAATGCATTTCTGCTTCTCTCTGGTCCATTAGTTGCTGATGAAGATGAGGAAGATGATGGGGTTGAGTCCAGCCCAGTTGGAGAAGTACTAGACCCACAATTGGTTTTCAAAGAATCAACTTCAGCTCTAGAAACGGCGGAATCACTGGAGAGCGATTTCTTGTGCTCACTGCCTTTAACAATGGGCGACCCGCTGTTGAGCTCCTGCATTTCAGGATCAAGCAAGAAGTCTTCTAAGGAGGCCAGAGATTTCAGCTGCTGCCCAAGTGAGGCAATCGTCCTCTGGCACTCGGCAAGCTTTCCAGCAGCTACAGCCAGCTCCTTTTCCTGTTCAGAAAATGATATTCGTCGTTAACTATAGCAAAGCGGACAAGCAAACATAGGGGAAAAAATACCTACAATCCAAACTATCAAGGTTTCACTCACTACATAGAGAGAGATCTGACAACCTTTGCCATTTTTATCCTAACCATCCAACTGGCCCACCTTTACCATTCCCTAGGCAAAAGCTATATTTGTAACCAATTTTCTGAGAGCTCTCCATTAGACTGCCAGAATTGTCCGTGTGATTAACCACAAACCTCCATCATAGCAGCAGTTGAGAAGGGCTAACTCATCCAAACAAAACTATCTTTTAATGAATGATTTGGATTGAATCACTTCTATCCAACAGCTTGCGGAGCCTAGTGATAACATTTTGACCTTTTCTGCATTCTTCGAGGTTTTTGTAATATAAATATCCATAATTTTGAAAATTAATTCCAACAGTGCAGAAAGCATGAATTAACCTCCCCACATGACATTTAAAATTCCGTCCATACTGTTAAAAAGGGGGAGGAGGGCAGTTAGGTCATAAGTGTTCTTTGGAGATCCAGGACAAGGAATGAAAAAGAAGATACGGGAAGACATGGAAACATGGGAATATGCAACATAAAGGAGGAAATGTCGGGCATAAAATTAGATACATAGACTTTTTAAGTAAGAAAGATTGGTGGGTAAAAATTAGAAATAAAAGTAACAAGGAGAAGGGAAAAATAGGTACCTTGGGACTAAAGAAACATTAAAAAAAAAAAAAAAAAAAAAGCAATAACAAAATCCACATCCCTCACATACTTGTATTAATCTCAGTTCAAAGGAATTCCTGTTTTCGTTTTAAAATTTTAATTCCATTGCAAGTAGAGGCAGCTTTCATCACATAATTATATTTATATAAGCTGGAGCACTTACTTGTTTTAACTTCAGCTCCCCATTCAAGCTAGCTGCATGCCGAAGCTCTACTTCATGCTTCTTTCTTGATAACTCATCCTCCAACTCCTGGCACTTTGCTGTAATTTTTGCTGACAATTCTCGCTCTTCCTTGACTTCTGCCTCCAATGAACCAACTTTAACACGCAGAGTCTGGACCTCTGCTTCCATTGCCCCAAGCTGCAACTCTATAGCCTTTCTCTGATCCTTCACAGCCACCACTTCCACTTCAGCAGCTTGCTTCAATTTATTTGCAGAAGCTAGCTTCCTTTCCAGCTCAGCCAAGTTCTCCTCAGCTTGCAATAGCTGACTCCTTGATGTCTCAAGCTGACCTTGAGTTTCACTCAAAGCCATTTCCAAGTCCATCTTCTCACCTTCCACTAGCTTCAATTTCTCTTCTAACTCAGTCATCTTCTGAAGAGCCACTTCGAGTTCAACCTTCAATTGGACACTCCCATTGTTCGCCTGGTCTGTAACAGGCCCAGTGTCAGATCCACGGCTACCATCATCTGTATCTGGCATTGCTGCAAGTCTTTCCATCTCAAGGAAGTCATCCATGAGGTCAAGGTTCTTTGTAGTAGATGTGAGGCTTCTATTAGCTGCCTTATCATTCCTGAATTGATCAAGTTCAGCAATTAAGGCAGAAGCCCATGAGTCTGAGCAGCTTGGCTCGCACTCGTGCAATTCCAAACTACCCATCTTGCGAATATCAGACTCAACCGAAA